>OV049857.1:7702500-8100000 GCA_920104075.1 Melanargia galathea | reverse complement strand
TCATTCTTCTCCGGTAGGAGTAATATGTGTTCTGTGGTACCTACGCACTACGCACACTAAAATCGATTCTTCGATTAATCGATCAAATCAAATCAAAATTAATTTATTCAAAGTAGGTACACTTGTACACTTTTTGAACGTCAATATAAGAAGTACATGAAAGTGAGGTAATGGTGATAATTACTACGAAAACTTAAAACTAAAACTACGAGAGTTCCAAACGCGCCCTGGTCTGAGAAGAGCTCACTACAAACTCAGCCGGGGTTTTTTTTTATTATCACCATCTCACAAAATGTATAATTTCTTAGATCGCCATCCCTATTTTGACATTTCTGGCTGGCTTCTGCAATCTGCATAGTGCGTAGATACCACAGAACACATATTACTACTACCGGAGAAGAATTAAAACTTCATAGTAAAAGGATGAGAACCGTTCAGCGCCATCTAGATTCAGCCCCCAACAACTCTTTGACGGTGGGAGATTCAAATGTGGACGTTCTATACTTAACCTAAATAATATTTTTAGATAAGACATTTTGACTCGAGAGAGAACTGGTAAATAAAATGACTAATTTATCTTAACTACAATGTTTAAGGCGCAGTGTCCAGTGTCTACATAGAGTATATAACCTTCTTGGATATGACCTTAGAAAAGATAGAAAAACACGCAGTCTCCAGTGTCTACATAGAGTATATATAACCTTCTTGGATATGACCTTAGAAAAGTTAGAAAAACAAATAACAGTTAACATTCTTATTTTTTGTGTTTTTTTCCACGCCTGTGCTGGAGAAATGTAATTGCCGCGATATATTTTAGTTTATTTTAAAAGCAATTTTCTCATATGAATAATTAACCTCCATTTATGTTTATTTATGGAAGTTTTTTTTTCGATTAATCGAGCAAATTCCTGTCATGTCCAAGGGCACAGCTCCATACAAATTCCGGCCATGAACCGATTTCTATGAAACTTACCCTGTTCTCTATTAATAATTCTAGTGAAACTTCTGTAATAGGTATCGTTTTCAAATAAAACCGATGACGAAAAAGCGACATCGAAATCATCTCTTGCGTACCAGGAGTCCATAAGGTGACAGGTCGTTTGATTTCCCAGGCGCTGCACAAGTGACAGAGAGGGACAAACATACATATTGACATAGGATTTACCCTGCGAGAGAATGAGATAGAATATAGTCGGATTCCATAACGGTCCGCTTCCGCTCTCCGCCTACGTTCCGTTTTTGAACCCAAATATTTCAAAAATAAAAAGTTTCAATGTTTAATATAATATTTTGGAGCATTCGAATAATTAGAATATAAGTTTCTTTTCTGCCGCGTGTGACACAGGCATTTTTTGACGTGATAACGTCTTATAAATCGATGAACGTCGGCTACACGCACGAAAAAGCATGACTCACTGTCACGTAGCTCAAAACGTAGCGCGTAGCCCGTAGCGCGGAACTAAGCGTTCGGCTTGTGACGCATCCATCTCTCTTTGTTTTCATAAGACGTTATCACGTAAAATGAGGAAGTTTCCTGATGTTGCAAATATCATATTTTAACACAATGGTATTACAAGTGTAAATTGAAAATTTAAAAAACCCCCGACATTCGCCATTTAGTGGCGGCGGCCATCTTGAATTTGCAATAGTGCTATTCTACTAGTCAAGCCCTTTCATTTGATACCCATATCAAGGGAGTTGTGAAAAAATATATCATCCGCCATTTTGTAGCGGCGGCCATCTTGGACCGATTTTCATCAAACATAGCTAAGAACACTCTCGACTAATTCACCTTTCAAACAAAAAAAAACCGCATTCAAATCGGTCCACCCGTTTGAGCGCCACAGGGGAACAGACAGACACACACACACACACACACACACACACACACACACACACACACACAGACACGTCAAACTTATAACACCCCGTCGTTTTTGCGTCGGGGGTTAAAAATATAGATTAAAACTAATAAATCATCGAAAAAAAATTGAAATCCTTCAATAAATGACGGAGAAATTAATTATTTAATTTCATGTATTTTAACGCAAAATTTCTCACTCGAGTATGACGTCATCGCGTCTATTCGGAGGTGCTTTTTCCATTCCAATTTCTCCGAGATTACTGAACCGATTTGCGTGATTCTTTTTTTAATCGACAGCTGAGGATGTTTGCAAAATGGTCCCATAGATTTTTTCGAAAAAAGATACATTTTTTTTAATCTATGGGACCTTCGTGAAAGCGAAACTTTAAGGTTCGATAATTTTTTCAGTTTTTGAGATAATTTAATGATTCTTTCAGATTTTTGTTTTATTTTACTTAAATTTCTCTAATTAATTAAAAATAAATATTTGGAAACTTGTCCATTATCGTCCGTAAACCGACTTTACAAACAACCAATTTTTTCAGAAATGTGGCCCGTTGGAATGCCCCGCGTGCTGTCTGCGCTTCCCCAGTCGCAATAGAATGCAGGTGCACATCAGCAGCGCGCATCGGAAGCGGTACAGCTGCAAACAGTGCTCCTTCGTCACCTCGCACAGGTCGGTACAAGTCACACAAGGTGGTGAAACCAGGCCCACCACCAGGTTACCAGAGATAAAACAATTCCCACAAAAATATAAAAAATTCAAAACTTAGCTAAATAAATATCAACTGCCGCCATAAGGATAATAATAATAATGGAGGAGCCATACCTACTTTAAAAACGTGTCAAAAATACACTCATACACGCTTAGATTAGCTATCATACACGCACAATCCGAAAACATAAAATGGCTCCTGTTCATTGTGATGTCTCAAGTTGTGCGTGTGTGAGTGTTGATGTATACATTTTAGGGAGGCCATCTTTTGTTTTCAGTCTGCCTCAAACTGTTTTATTATTATGTCAAAAATGTAATGTTGTCTCTTACACACTTATGAAAATTTTGATAAGCTTGAGCTATTTTCCGATCCACTATTTTGTATAGGACATTAGGGCAACTCTATATTATTATTATTATCTCTATGACTGCCGCATGTAGATATGACAAATGTCTGACAGACATTTCATGGTGATAATGTCATTCGACTTCCGTTTTTGAATAAATTTTTTCAATGTGCTTCTTTTGTTTTCTATTGCTGTTAGTGTGCACTTTCTAGTTTCCACCTTAGCGATTTCTATTTTAGGATGAAACCACTAATATTATTACGCAGCTTGGGGCTTTTTTATGTTGACAAGGAATTAAAGTAGTTTGGGGTAAAATCGTACTTCGTAGATGTATGTATCGCCCTGTTTTCCATACAAATAACTCATCTGTAAATGACAATAACAGCTGTCAGAATTCCACCGAATTGAAAATCAGAGTATACAAGTATAAGACAAATGGTTGTCGGTATTGCATTGTATTCAGGTAGTATAATAATAGCGCTACGTTCTCGGGAACGCTCCCCTTACACCCCGTATGATATGTTGCAGGACATCAGCGAGGAACCACACGAACACACACTCGGGCACCGTATACACGTGCCCGCAATGCAGCGTCCAGCACCGGTCAGTCATTTTTTTTTTTACGTGATAACGTCCTATAAATCAATGAACGCCGGCCGCATGCACGAAGAAGAATGACTCATTGTCACGTACCATAGCAACGCACGTACCATAGCAAAAGCAAGCTCGTTCCGCGCTCTCGCTTGTTCGCGAGCGCGGAACTAAGCGTTCGGCTTATGAAGTTGTGACGCAGATATCTCTTTGTTTTCTTATGACGTTATCACGTAAAATTATCGTCCGCAATTGACTTTACTACCAACATCTCGATATATCACTACATAGTATAAAACAAAGTCGCTTTCTTTGTCCCTATTTCTCTATGCCCTATGTATGCTTAAATCTTTAAAACTACGCAACGGATTTTGATGCGGTTTTTTTTTTAAATAGATAGAGTGATTCTTATAAACCATAAGTAGAAAAATTGACCCAGTAGGTGGCGCTAATAGCGGGCAGGACGACGTCTGCCGGGTCCGCTAGTTCACTTATAAATACGGGAGGTTTGCATCTGAAATCAGGAAATGTGTCTAACTCGTTTCCTGATTTCAGCTGCAAGCCGTACCCATGTTGTACGCGAGCTTTTAAAATTGAATAAGGCGGCTAATATTCAATTTTAAAAGCTCGCGTACAACATGGGTACGGCTTGCAGCTGAAATCAGGAAACGAGTTATATATAGAGATATTTTACTTTAACGGCCTTGGGCCATCAAATGAATACCATTTCATCGTCAAAAGTTACACAATCAGGGGGCAGATCTACCCGATTGGGAAGTGTACAAATTTCACGTGTTTATTTATTGTGAAAACTTAATTGGCTAACTGTAATTATCTTAGTAGAATAAGTTAGACTATTATGTTAAATAAATAAGCTGTATGTTTTCCAAATAAAAAAAAAAGTATGTAGATTACGATAGTGAAAAAATCAACAAAATCTGTTCAATGGTTTTTGAAATAATCGCAAACATACATACATACGGGTTGAATACAGAACCTCCTTTTTAGGGTTCCGTAGTAAACAAGGAACCCTTATAGTTTCGCCATTTCCGTCCGTCTGTCTGTTTGTCTGTCTGTCTGTCCGTCCGTTCGTCCGTCCGTCCGTCCGTCCGTCCGTCCGTCCGTCCGTCCGTCCTTCCTTCCTCGGTTAATCTCAGAGACTATTAGTGCTATAAATCTGTAATTTGGCATGGATATAAATTTTAATCACGCCGACAAAGTGGTGAAATAAAATTTTGATAAATATTTTTTTAGGGTAGCTCCCCTACATGTAATGTGGGGATGAATATTTTTTTTCTCGTCTACCTCATAGTGTGGGGTATCGTTGAATAGGTCTTTTAAAAATACTGTGGGTGTGGGAACATCATTTTCGATTTCTAGATCCGTTTGTAAAATATGATGTTTTAAATTGCTAATTAGGGTTCCGTACCTCAAAAGGTAAAAAAAGGAACCCTTATAATATTCACTTTCTTGTTTTTATTAGAGTCAAGTGTCTCCCCCCCTCTATCAGCCAAATGGCAGTATATAGGAACTTGAAAAAATTCACAGCAGTAGTATATATAATCAATTTTAAAGGAAAACTATCATGGCTAAGTAGGGTTCACAGGTTAAGGAGTTTTAACTGTTATTCGAGGATTGTGACTACGGAACCCTACACTGCGCGTGGCCCGCCACGCACTTGGCCGGTTGTTTGAAGTCTCCACTACCCATATGTACCCACACACCCACAATGTACCCACTACCCATACGCCACTAATATTTTTGATTAGTATATAGTTATTTGTCTGAGATTGCTGGCCCGAAGTCGATTTAATTTCTCCTAAAATATAGCTTGTTTATTATTGTTATACAATGAATTTAAAATTACTTTGCTATAATCCGCTAACAGTGACAAATTTGTAGGCACAACACCACACAAATTCACCACAAAATGAACTCGACGATCGTTTCGCTCCGACACCGGAGCAATCTTCAGGAGATGTCGACTTCACAACGGACGATTGCAAAGATTATAGCTTTGTACAAGTCACGGCAAATAAGTCTAGCGTTGACCTTCAATGCGCAGAAGTCGAAATTGAGGTATCTCGGGGTGTGAGGGGGTCGCGGGGAGGGCGTGGGGGTCGTTCGTAAGCACTGATTAGCTCTCGCGGATCCGTCGTAAGCGCTGATTGGCTCTCCAATCGTATTGTGTCCCGCTCACTCGCACGACGCTGCGCGTACTTGAAGGTCACCGCTCGACTTACGTGCCGGGGGTTATAAATCATGGAATTCTGCAACGTAACGCCTGCTTCTATTCAGTATTGGTATACTGTTGTTATTTGCATGTACGGTATGTATGGTTACAGGTCAAGGAGCGGGTACATGTTGCACCTGCGGGTAGCGCACCCCAACGACGCGGTGTGCGCGCTTTGCGGGTACGCGTTCCTGAACGACAATGGCCTCCAGAGCCACATGCAACTGAAACACCGCGGCGACGACCTGCAGGTGAGTTCTCTTTGACCGACTTTAAAACAATGACAACAGGAAACTTTTCCTGAATTTGAAAATATCATTTTAAAGACAATGGTATTAAAATATAGATTAAAAGTAATAAATCAGTGAAAAAAAAATTGAAATCCATCAATAAATGAAGGAGAAATTAATTATTTAAGTTGTATTTTAACGCAAAATTTCTCACTCGAGTATGACGTCACAGCGTCTATTCTAAGGTATTTTTTCCATTTAAAACTTGTATTACCAATTTCTTCGAGATAACTGAACCGATTTGCGTGATTCGTGATTCTTTTTTAAATCGACAGCTGAGGATGTTTGCAACATGGTCCCATAGATTTTTTCGAAAAAAAAAAAAAATTAATCTTTTTTTCGAAAAAATCTATGGGACCATTTTGCAAACATCCTCAGCTGTCGATTTAAAAAAGAATTACGCAAATCGGTTCAGTAATCTCGGAGAAATTAATAAAACAAGTAAATTTACATGGAAAAACTACCTCTGAGCGGGTTGGATGACGTTATACGCTAGAGCGCCGCGTGAAACGAAATTAGCTACTTTAAAGTTCAATAACTTTTTCAGTTTTAGAGATATTTTAATGATTCTTTCAGATTTTTGTTTTATTTTACTTATATTTTTATAGTAAATTAAAAAAAAAAATTGGAAACTTGTCCATTGTACCTAAGCTTGGTTTTAGTGTCGCGCTGAGAGTTCGGCGCGTAGTCCCGCGCCTCTTCAATGAGCGTTTCAGTGTCGCATTGTCGAGCGTCAGCGCTGAGCGGTCGGCGTTACCTAATATCCATACATAGCCTGTCAGCGCCGACGATCAGCGTGAGACTAAAACCCGCCTATATGTTATAAGCCCCGGCACGTAAGTCGACCGGTGACCTTCAAGTGCGCGCAGCGTCGTACGAGTGAGCGGGACACAATACAATTGGAGAGCCAATCAGCGCTTACGAGGGATCCGCGAGAGCTAATCAGTGCTTACGAACGATCCCCACGCCCTCCCCGCGACCCCCTCACACCCCGAGATACCTCATTTTCAACTTCGCCTTTCAACATTGAAGGTCACTGTTCGACTTATTTGCCGTGACTTGTACACCTGCGGCTAGCGCGCCCCACTGTGTCGGTGTGCGCGCTGTGCGGGTACGCGTTCCTGAACGACAAGGAACAAGTAGGGGACCGCTAACAGAAACGAAGACAGGCAATAGTAGCGATGATTACTGACAAGATACTACAAAAAAAACGCGATTTTTTTCAAATATTTCCTGTATTCTTTAAAAGTTCGCAATGTAATGCAATCAGCTGACGCCTAAATAAAGTTGTCGCCGGCCGCTCGAGGGGCATCGACCCCGAGTTGTGCATGCAGTACATTACCGGTTTAAAAACACTAAATACTAAAATTACCAATACTACAAGTACAGGACAAATGGTTGTTGGTATTGGATTGTGTAAGATGTTTAGGTGATATAATGATAGCGGTAAGTTTTCCTAGCGGTCCTCTTACACCCCGTATGTGTTGCAGAACCTGGACGGTCCGCTGTGCGAGCAGTGCGACATGCGCTTCGCGTCTGAGACAGCGTACTTGCAGCACTTAGAGGTGTGGCCCAAGCACGCCGTCGGACGGTGAGTACGTTGGTGACCTCCCTGGCGCAGTGGTCAGCGCTTCGGTCTTACAAAGGAGAGGTCCCTGGTTCCAATTCCGGTAGATAACAATCGACTTCAAAAAAGGAGGCAATGTCTCTAATAAAAATAACGTTAAGGGTATTATCGTTATTACGCTGCTATTGTTACTTTTTAACGTTACTAATTTTATTAACGTTAATATAAAAAATTGTGTAATAATTTATTCATACCCATTTAAAAATTACATTTAAATTTGCAGTGACAAAATCAGCAACAATTCACCGAACCTCCTTATGTCGGCCAATCCACAAAGCAGAAGGAAAATCACCATTGCTTGTGAGGAGGTCAGTCCGATGAATTATTTTATCAACACCTGTGCTAACAGTGGGGTGTTATAAACAGCGGCACGAAACTCGAGCGGTGACCTTCAAGTGCGCGCAGCTTCGTACGAGTGAGCGGGACACAGTACGATTGAAGAGCCAATCAGCGCTTACGAGGGATCCGCGAGAGCTAATCAGTGCTTACGAACGACCCCCACGCCCTCCCCGCGACCCCCTCACACCCCGAGATACCTCATTTTCGACTTCTGCGCATTGAAGGTCAGCCCTCGAGTTTCGTTTCGGTGTTTATATCAGTTTTATCGCTTTGTCAGTTTGTATGTTACATTCGTGAATTTAGGTTATGTAATTATTAACTTCATAAAAAGAAATGAAATAAAAACTAACATGACGTATAAAAATGCAAGTCTCGCAATGCAGTTGTTCTACCGCAAAAAGTTGTGAGATTTAATCTTAAACAAAGTCGTTTAATTTATTCAGTATCTATCTATGCGAGCATGTACATACCTACCCAACAACTTGGTCGTAAATTCTTATCTAATTAGTTAACTAACAACATTTTATAGCGATAGTATCAATATTAGTAATCTAAATCGAATCTTAGTCTTTTATAAATGATGTGACCATCGCATGGAAACATAATCACATAAGAATAATCTACTATTTTAAATAATGCTATTTGTACATAGCGCTAGCAGGCCAAATTTTTGCATTCACAAATATAAAACGCTCAGAGCGCTAATATTAGGAAAATTGTGTTGAACGTAGATTCTATAGCCGTGTACGGATTGTCAAGTCATTTTATTTATTGAAGAAATATGAAGAATAATGATACTATCGCTATAAAATGTTGTTAGATAACAAATAAGATAACAATTTATTATCAAGTTGTTCATTGGTTACATTTGCTCTCAGGAACACCTATAATGAAGGAAGCATAATTTCTTTCTGTTTTATGTTTTATTTTCTCCACTTTTATTGGAGTTTGTTGATTTTGTTGTAGTGCGGGGAGAAGCTCTGCGGTGTTCGCAACTACCGCCTGCACTTCCGCGAGCGTCACCGCGGCGAGAGCGGTCGACAGTTCCCGCCCAAGCGCGTCATACGCACAGTCATGTGCGAGCTGTGCGGGAAATTGTTCGCGGTGAGACCGGCACTTTTTTGAATACCGTTAAATAATTGGTAAAGTTAACTCCGTTGAACAGGATTAAAATTAGTATAATAATAACGGTAATCGAATTAACGGTATTTTTGCTTTATTGTACCGGTAAATCTTTTTAACGTTAATTTAATAACGTTAGTTTTTTAAGGTGTAAGGGACATTTTAATCGCTTTGAACAGACCCCAGTCGATTCATCAGCTATGTAAATAAAGTGAGCATCGCAATTATATTGTTTGGAACTGAAAATGATTGTAATTCTGCATCGAAAATTATTCCGCAGCATCAATCAATTTTCAACGAAGAAAAATATTATCATCACTTCTACCATTGTAAATTAACGTTAAAATGCTGTTGTTACGTTTTTTAACTTCAGTATTTCAGTCGTTAGTAAGGTATCATAGTCGCCCCCTGAGTGATCCTGAGCTTTCATATCGGGCTTAGAGTTAACCACACAAATATTATAAAGGCGAATGTTTGTATGTTTGTTACTCTTTCACGCAAAAACCACTGAACGGATTAGGAAATTCAGAACGGAGATAGGATATACCCTGGACACATAGGCTACTTTATCGCGGAAAATCATTGGTGTTCCCAAGGGATTTTTAAAAAGTTAAATCCACGCGGACGAAGTCGCGGGCATCGGCTAGTATTTCATATTATTTATGTTTTGACAGGGCCAAGCCCAACTCGCCTGCCACATGCCGGTGCATTCGGGGCTGAAACAGTTCGCGTGTGACGTTTGCGACAAGAGGTTCAGTTCACGTACCAACTTGATAACGCACAAGAACGTACACGCGGAAGTGAGGCCGCGGTACGACTGCGAGCTATGCGGAAAACTGTTCACGGACAAATCGAACAGGTCGCGTCACGTACGGGTGAGTTAACATGCCACCCACGAGATCGCATGCCACCCCACCCTAACGCACCTTACCATATGCCACCCCACCCTAACGCACCTTACCGTATGCCACCCCACCTGATGCCACCCACGACATCGCATGCCACCCCACTCTAATGCATCTTACTACATTTTTGTTTTGACTGGCCCGTTGGCGTGGTTGGCAGTGACCCTGCCTTCCGCTCCGGGGTCGCGGGTTCGATTCCCGCCTCGAGTCTGTATTATATACCTTACGCAATATATATATATATATATATATATATATATATATATATATATATATATATATATATATGTATGTATATATACCTTACGCAAGCTGTGATAGCCTAGTGGTTAGGACGACCGACTTCTAATCGGAGGTCGTGGGTTCGATCCCGGGCACGCACCTCTAACTTTTCGAAGTTATGTGCGTTTTAAGTATTTAAATATCACTTGCTTTAACGGTGAAGGAAAACATCGTGAGGAAACCTGCATGCCTGAGAGTTCTCCATAACTTTCTCAAAGGTGTGTGAAGTCTGCCAATCCGCTTGGCCAGCGTGGTAGACTATGGCCAAAACCCTTCTCACTCTGAGAGGAGACCCGGGCTCTGTAGTGAGCCGGTAATGGGTTGATCATGATGATGATGATGATGATATATACCTTTATTAAAATATATATGTAAATATGTCTATCAGTCGGCTGTTACCTATAACACAGGCATTAAGTTGCCTACTTTAGGAACAGACGACCGTGTGTGTATGTGTGAGTATTTATTTATTATTTTTACATGCCATCCCAGTCCCCATCCGATGCCAGCCACGATCGCATGCCACCCCACTCTATCGCACCCCACCTCATGCCACCCACGACATTGCTGGACTATCTATTATACCCCCCTCATGCCACTCCATGCCAGCAGTTATAAAAAATTAGTGAATGAAAGTACAGAGTAGGTATTACTTGCGATAAGAGGCTCATGCAACGAGCGAACCTAGGATTGTACACGAGAATATCGCTATGTACTGTTGGTCCCATTACATTATACACGTGCGGACATTATACACGTCAGTTTTCAGTTGTCAGACATTATACACGTGCGGACATTATACACGTCAGTTTTCAGTTGTCAGACATTATACACGTGCGGACATTATACACGTCAGTTTTCAGTTGTCAGACATTATACACGTGCGGACATTATACACGTCAGTTTTCAGTTGTCAGACATTATACACGTGCGGACATTATACACGTCAGTTTTCAGTTGTCAGACATTATACACGTGCGGACATTATACACGTCAGTTTTCAGTTGTCAGACATTATACACGTACGGACATTATACACGTCAGTTTTCAGTTGTCAGACATTATACACGTGCGGACATTATACACGTCAGTTTTCAGTTGTCAGACATTATACACGTGCGGACATTATACACGTCAGTTTTCAGTTGTCAGACATTATACACGTGCGGCCTGTGGGTCAAGTATACGCAGAAGACATACAATGCTCTCCGAGTACAGTACAACAACGCCTTCAGGGTGATGTTGGGGCTCCCTCGACACTGTAGCGTTGATGACATCAGTTGTTTTGGCGGTCTGGGCGCACCCTCAAAGGTGAGCAGTCTCGGGGCCCATAGCGATTCTGTCCACGATGCCCCAGGCGCCGGCCGGGTCCGTTAGCGGGGACCGGCCCACAAATAAAGATGGCCGTCTACTCGACTTTGGCCGGTTACACACGTTAACTTAAATGCTAGAACTGACCTTTGCGCCGCGGCGAGATCCTTGACGAGGACATTTCGTGAACTCAAAAATGTGTGTATAGAAGGTGTATGGAGCCAACAAACGCCTTTCACAGCCACGTGTTGCACGCCGGCACTGAGCGGCCACTCCCAAAATAGATCACAGATAACCTTTGCACACACAATTGAGTTCACGAAATGTCCATAGGTATATATACACGGTTGCACAAATACTAGCTCACGCAAACAAGTCCAGGCCCTTCAACGGGAGACAAGCTGGAAGCGCAATACCGAAAATGTTACGTCGCGACCGTGGCACAAAGCAACTGCACTGAACGAACTGAACGAGGCGCGCGGCCGTCGGGCGGCGCGCGCGCGCGTGCGGGGGGGGGCTAGCATCGCCCCTTGGTCGCCCGCACGGAAATCTAAACCGCGCGATAATCTGGCGCGAACAAATCCCCCGTCCCGGACAGAAGGACATTCTGTCCGCTAACAAATGGGCAAACGTGACAGGGTAGCCACGGCTCGTTGCAAAACCGAATCTCCAACCATGACTTCGGCCACTCTGGGCACCCCGTCGGACCCATACAAAAGTTTAACAATGCGTCCACGACGCCAGTACAAAGGTAGCAAATTGGATTCCTTAACCAGCACAAGATCCCCTATTTTAGGAGGATCGGATTTGTCGGCCCACTTAACGCGCTGCTGCAAGAGGTGTAGATACTCCAGAGACCAACGGTGCCAAAAACTCTGGGTCATCTGTTGCAACAATTGGAAACGAGTCAAGCGTGAAATCTTCGCGTCCCTGAGGGGATACTCCGGCAGGGCGTTAAGGGGCTGACCAATCAAGAAATGGCCCGGAGTCAAGACTTCTAAATCGTTCGGGTCAGACGAGAGAGGGCAGAGGGGCCGAGAATTAAGAACGGCCTCAATTTTGCAAAATACAGTTGCAAGTTCTTCAAAGGTTAAAATGGTTTCACCAATAACGCGGCGGAGATGCGTCTTTGCAACCTTGACCACGGCTTCAAAAATCCCGCCCCAGTGTGGGCAAGCCGGGGGATCGAACTTCCAAGTTATTCCCATTTTTGACATAGCAGTACCTATATAATTCTTATTACTAGACAAAAATTCAACAATTTCTCTTAAATATCTATCGGTACCCTTATAATTAGTGCCACAATCCGTCCGGATCAAGTCCGGCAAGCCCCGACGAGAGACAAATCTGCCCAGCGTGGCGACAAAGGCGTCAGTGCTGAGGGCACTCACGAGTTCTAAATGAACCGCCTTAGTGGAGAGGCAGACAAAAACGCACAAGTAAGCCTTGAGTGACCGAGCATTTCGAAGATTAGAGGTCTTAACGGAGAACGGACCAGCGAAATCGGTGCCGACTCCAGCAAAGGGTCGGGTGGCTGTGACACGATCAGGGGGCAGGTCCCCCATAACAGGCTGCGAAGTGGTGGCCTTCAAACGATAACAGGGGAAGCATCGAAATATGACGCTGCGGATGGTACGTCGGCCAGCCAAGATCCAAAATTCGCGTTGCAAAATGGCCGAAAGGGCATTACAACCCGCGTGAGCATTTTTGACATGGTATTGGGTCACCAGTAATTTAACGAAGGTGCCCTCTTTAGGAAGTAGCAGGGGATGACGAGCTCCATAGGGTAGTTGAGAATTCCTAAGGCGTCCACCGACGCGCAACAATCCGTCGTCATCCAGGAAGAGGCTTAAGCGAGCGAGAGCGCCCTTCAAAAGCAAGCCTCGTTTCAGTGTCTCAATAGCCGTTGAAAAGTGTTCCAATTGAACGAGGCGGACCCAGTAGATGAGGGCCTCCTGGCGTTCAAGGGGGGACAAGATCGGGTTCGAGACCTTATTAGCGGGATCCTTTGCGTTGCGTACGAAACGCCGAAGCCAAGCAGTGACTCCTATCAATTTGTCAAGGGAACTGTATCGTTCCAAGAGGGCGCCAAGCTCCGGAGCTGGACTTCCCTTGACTACTCCAACTCGATGTCGCAAGCCCGGTAGGTCTTCCGGGGTCGAGAACCTATTTTGAGGCCAAGACGACTCCAAATGAGTCAACCAACTCGGACTCCACCAAAGTGGATGGTCTACTAGTACAGAAGCCTCGCAGCCACGTGAGGCGCAGTCGGCGGGATTCAAATCCCCAGGGACATGTCTCCAAATCAGACGGGTTTCCGAGTTCTGGATTTGCGAAACTCGATTCGCAACAAAGACTTCCAAATTGTGAGCTGCGGCTCGAAGCCAGCAAAGAACAATCTCACTATCCGACCAAGCGTAAACATCCGTGATATCAACCACGGAGTTCAAGGAAGAGTGGACGTGGTTCAGGAGGCGCGCCAGAAGGGCGGCCCCGGACAATTCCAATTTCGGGATGGTCAACCGGGACCTGATGGGAGCCACCTTGCTCTTGGCTAGGACAAGATGTACCGAAATGTGGCCGGCCGTGCTAACAGTCCGCAAATATACCGCAGCGGCATATCCTCGCTCGGAGGCGTCACAAAACCCATGAAGGGTAGCACGGCATTTTCCTGGCGGCAGGAAACATCTAGGCATGGAGATCCGATTAACATCGGGCAGAGAGGACACAATAGAGAGCCATTCACTTAGCAATCTTCCTGGAAGAGGCTCGTCCCAACCTAAGCCGGCTATCCAAAGTTTCTGAAGAAAACATTTGGCCTGAAAAATGACTGGGGTAATCCACCCGTTCGGGTCAAAGGTGCGGGCAACAGTAGACAGAACCGAGCGCTTAGTCCAGGTCTTAGGAGGGGCGTCCAATTTGACCCGATAGGTAAAATAGTCCTGAACCGGCTGGTACTGTATCCCGAGCACCGTCAGCAAATTTGGGTTTTCGGGGTGTTCGAATAGATGGGGGTCCTGTTGATCCTCCCCGGGAAGGTCCTTCAAAATGTGAGGGGAGTTCGATAACCATTTGCGTAACTCATAACCTCCGGACTTCAGTATGGCAATCAATTCGTCCCGCAACACGAGAGCCTCCTCGACAGTGGAGGCTCCAGTGCAAATGTCGTCCATGTAGACCGAAGTTTCCAAAATAGAAGCCCCCCGAGCGTAATTTAGACGCTCCCTCTCAGCGAGTTCAAGTAGGGTTCGTATGGCGATATACGGGCTGGACCGGAGTCCATAGGTGGTGGTGTTCAGCTCGAATACCCGTATCGGATCGCTGGGCTTCTCGCGCCACAATATGAGCTGGTATCGACGGTCATCGCGATGGACCACTGATTGTCGAAACATCATTCGAATGTCGGCTACAAAAACCACTTGGTGCCGACGGAAGTGGGTCAAAATATCGGATATGTCCTTGATCAATTTAGGACCAGAGTGGAGACACTGGTTCAGGGACACGCCATTCGACGTGGCGGCGGAGCCGTCAAATACTACGCGAATTTTACTCCCTGGGGTCCTCAAGACCGCATGGTGAGGGAGGAAGTAGTGCTCATGTGACCGCCAGTCGAAGTTGGAAGGGGACATGTGACCCAGTTCTTGATACTCGCGCATGAACTCGACATATTTGTCGCGAAAGACTGGGTCGCGCCGCATACGGCGCTCCATAGATAGAAACCTCTTTTCAGCCAGGGAACGAGATTGACCCAAAGGGGGCCGTGAGGCAAGAAAGGGTAAGCGAGTGACAAAGCGACCGTCGACGCGACGGCCGGTATTGTTCTGGTAGAACAACTCGCACTCACGGTCAAGAGGGTTGACTCGAGTCGCGTGTGGCGGCTCCTCAATCTCCCAGAACCGCTGGACTGCGTCCGAGAGAGAGACGCCCGCTACTTGGAGCGGGTCTACCAGCGGTGACGATATGGACCACCTAACCGGACCAAAGAAGCTAAACCCAAATATGGTCGACAAAGCGCAAAGACCATTTGTCTGCAGTACCTGAACTCCACCCGACATAATCAGACCCAGCACGTCAGCACCCAACAACAGGTCCGTTGGACCGGGCTCGGACCAATTAGGATCGGCAGGAGTCAAACCGGAGGTACAACCAATTGCAGCGTTATTTATCGGGACGTTTGGCAGAGAGCCCACAATATCGTTAAGCACATTCACCCTAACCAAAATGCGAAGGGGGCCGTTGGCTGGACCAAACATCAATTCCGCTTGTCCCTTAGGAGCCGGGGGCTCTGCGCCTCCAATGCCCATCATGCGACGCACTTCCGGACTCCAAGGGAGTCCTAGTCGTCCCACCAGCCAAGACGACGCAATACAGCGTTGTGAACCCGAATCCAACAGAGCGCGGACCATCAAACATTCGCCCTTCGGGTTAAATACCTTCACTGAGACCGTCGGCAAAAGAACAGTCTGACAGGTTGACTGTTGACAATCAAGGTTCTCAGGGGAGGTCGCTGTGGTGGGAGCTAGGGCGGCGGTTACCTAGCGGGAACCGCCGTCACCAGACAAGCCGTCGGAGTCAGGGTACTCGAAGTGGCACTCCGGGGGCACTTCCACCACCGGAGGGGAGAGACCCCCGTTCGGGTATACCCAGGCGTCGCTCCTCCAAGGCAACACGGGCCTGGCTAAATAGGCCATATCAGGGACTTTATAAGGTCGCGAGTGACCTGACGGGGGGGGTCGACGCTCCAATCGGGGGTATTCGAAAAGTGGGGGAGAGAAGCGCGTCCGGTGCCCTGGGGTCGCCGCGGAACCATCAGATCCGTGAGGGGGGACAGAAGCCCCCCCGCCCCTGGGGGGGTGAACCCCCGCCCCACGGGGGGTGGAACCCCTGTCATCACAAACCGCCAAGCCCCTATCAATTCCACGAGGGGGGGTGGAACCCCCCCGCCCCTGGAGGGCCGAAGCCCTATCAAAACCAGAGGTGGTGGGATCCACTGAAGGCCTACGCGTGGAAACCTGAGGTGGGTCCGGGCGAGCCCCCCCGCCCGTGCGGGGTGAACGCTCAGCAGATTCCTGACGCCCCACGCCATTCCGATTGAGGCACAAAATGTCGAGGTGGTTGCCCTGGCAACTCGGGCAAGGTCGCTGGTGCGGGCAGTCACGCTGGAGATGCCTCTCCAAGCACGAGTAGCACCAGAGTCGCATTCTAGCGATGGCTCGTCGGGTCTTCACCGGCTTGTCGAGGAACTTGGCACAGGAGTGCGTCCGGTGAGTATCCTGCCTGCAATACGTGCAGCGGGTGGCGGCGGTCGCCGCTAACCCGACGTATGCAGGCCCGGCCCGACGGCCTCCCGTCGGGGAACCACGTCGGGGTCGAGGGCTGGAAGCAGGTTGTCCTCGACCGCTCCTCTGCCGCCCGGAAGCCTGCGTCCGCTCAACAGCTCCGACAGGGCCGGCTCCGACCGCATTCTCCACCTGCCTCGATTGTTCCTCAAGGAACCTTAAAAGATCGGAGAAGGGTGGAAAATAGGTGGCCCCGTCCCCGCCGTATCTCTCCTCAAACCGCAACCGCAGGTCAAGAGGCAGGCGGGATAGGACCGTGTGCAGTAGCCAGAACGACCACTGGTCTACTGGCAGGTCGAGCCGGCGGAGCGCGTTACAGGCCGACACGACCGGATTTATGATGTCCTCCCTCAACCTAGTGGGGTCCTTGACCACGGGGAGGGACATCAGCCGTGCCATCTGGGCGTCCGCCATGCGGCGCACGTTAGCAAAACGCCTGGTGAGAAGCTCACGGGCAGTGGGGTAACCATCTTCACTTAGATCCAGATGTGTGATAAGGGACAGGGCCTCTCCCTCCAAGGCGGAGCGCAAATAGGCCATTTTTTGGGCCTGGGAGAGGTCCCGTCTTGCATCGACCAAGCTGTCAAACAGGGATATGAAGCCCGGCCACTCCTTCATGTCTCCGGTGAAACGGGGTAGTTCAATCGTGGGCAGCCTACCTAACAGAGCCGGCTGAGTGGCTGGCCTGGGTGAACCCGGTGAATCAAGTAGGCCGCTCAGCCTGGTCTCCCGCTTGATCCGCGCTCCGGCCTCAATCAGCTCGTCCGTCAGGTCTAAAAATTGGTCGACGTCAAGCTGGGCGGACTTGGCCGCCTCGGGATCCAGATTCTGCAGCAGGAGGTCACAATGTGCCTCCTCAACCGTAGCCCGTCTCGCCGGGACCTGTTCGAGCCGTTGCAGAAGAGCAGTGACCCGGTCGGGTCTTCCTATAAGGCCATGGGCATTAGTTGCCCAGCGCAGCTCGGCCTGGATCCGGACGGAGGGTGGCTTGGCGCTCGAGTTTGGCATTGTAAGACACTTAAGTAAGCAAACAAAAAAGAATTATAAACAAAAGGCAAAAACAAAAAAAACTAAAATATAATAATAATATATTAGGTCGTGTGTAACCGCCTTAACAAATAAGTAAGCGAACAAAAGGGAATTATAAACAAAAAGCAAAAACAAAAAAAACTAAAATATAATAATAATATATATTAGGTACTACTATTACACACGACCGTGTGTAACCGCCTTAACAAATATTTGTTAACCGCCTTAACCTATATTTACAATTCATCAAATGTAATATGAATTTATCATGAATATAGTAGTTTTCAATAACAACAAACAAGTACTTGAATTTCAACAATTACTTAACAATTAATTATCTTAATTTTAACAACTACAACAAGTACTTAAAATTTAGAGTTAAATTTCAACAAACAAGTATTTATAGTTGAGACCAACAATGAACGAGTACTTAAATCTACCGGTAAACAAACTAAGTCGGTAGGTAGGTACGGTTACAAATAATTTACAAAGGTTACAAATTTACAAAATTACGGTTACAAAATTTCAGCCCAGAGACGAACCGCGCTCTGGCTACCAACAAATGTTTTGGCGGTCTGGGCGCACCCTCAAAGGTGAGCAGTCTCGGGGCCCATAGCGATTCTGTCCACGATGCCCCAGGCGCCGGCCGGGTCCGTTAGCGGGGACCGGCCCACAAATAAAGATGGCCGTCTACTCGACTTTGGCCGGTTACACACGTTAACTTAAATGCTAGAACTGACCTTTGCGCCGCGGCGAGATCCTTGACGAGGATGACGTTGACTCCGTTGTAGAGGTAAGTGTAATGAAGTAGGTGTGTAAAAATGTGTGTATAGAAGGTGTATGGAGCCAACAAACGCCTTTCACAGCCACGTGTTGCACGCCGGCACTGAGCGGCCACTCCCAAAATAGATCACAGATAACCTTTGCACACACAATTGAGTTCACGAAATGTCCATAGGTATATATACACGGTTGCACAAATACTAGCTCACGCAAACAAGTCCAGGCCCTTCAACGGGAGACAAGCTGGAAGCGCAATACCGAAAATGTTACGTCGCGACCGTGGCACAAAGCAACTGCACTGAACGAACTGAACGAGGCGCGCGGCCGTCGGGCGGCGCGCGCGCGCGTGCGGGGGGGGGCTAGCATCGCCCCTTGGTCGCCCGCACGGAAATCTAAACCGCGCGATAATCTGGCGCGAACATCAGTCATGCGCAAACGAGTCGCGTCGCTGATGCGCAGGGTGAGAGGGAGCACCAACGACATGCTGAGGGTCGTTGGTGAAATGCCAGACTGCCCCATGCTGAGGCACTGGATACATAATATTATACATGATACATACACATGTCTATGTGTCCAGTGCCCCGGCATCTAAAGGCAGATATTTAAATTAAGTTTTTTGTTTTTGTTGTGTTCTGTTTTGTGTTTGTGTACTAACATAGTAGTAAGATATTTTTGAAATTAACACTATGGGCAGTTAATAGCCTGAAATAAAGAATTTTATTTTATTTTTATTTTATTTTATTTATGAGATACTTCGACCCATAAAAGGATCCACTAGGATTTTCAAGTAGGTACTGTTGGTTCCACTTGTGGGTCAAAGCAGGGGGACCAAGAGTCTGAAGCCAAAATAATTGCTTAAGCTTAAGAACCATATTGTACGGTTATTTATTTCCCTTCCGGGTGAATGCGATCGCTGCTAGTACATACTCCGTGTATCCTTTTCACAGGACATTCACAACTCATCCAAGTACACATGCGAGCTCTGCGGCAAGACGTTCACAGCAGACGAAGCGAGGAAAAATCACATTAAGCACGTGCACAACGGCGTGCCCTGGCCCAAGAGGATACGCGGCCCGAGACGCGCGGCGGCCGCGAGGCGCGAGACGCGAGCGAGGCGCGGAGACACGAGCAGGGACGCGCGGCCTCGGACACGAGCGCGACGCAAGGACACGACCAGTGACTCGGACACACGCACAAGTAGTGACTCGGACACACAGTAACCGGCTCCTTGGCACAACGGCGTGCCCTGGCCCAAGAGGATACGCGGCCCGAGACGCGCGGCGGCCGCGAGGCGCGAGACGCGAGCGAGGCGCGGAGACACGAGCAGGGACGCGCGGCCTCGGACACGAGCGCGACGCAAGGACACGACCAGTGACTCGGACACACGCACAAGTAGTGACTCGGACACACAGTAACCGGCTCCTTGGCACAACGGCGTGCCCTCGCCCAAGAGGATACGCGGCCCGAGACGCGCGGCGGCCGCGAGGCGCGAGACGCGAGCGAGGCGCGGAGACACGAGCAGGGACGCGCGGCCTCGGACACGAGCGCGACGCAAGGACACGACCAGTGACTCGGACACACGCACAAGTAGTGACTCGGACACACAGTAACCGGCTCCTTGGCACAACGGCGTGCCCTGGCCCAAGAGGATACGCGGCCCGAGACGCGCGGCGGCCGCGAGGCGCGAGACGCGAGCGAGGCGCGGAGACACGAGCAGGGACGCGCGGCCTCGGACACGAGCGCGACGCAAGGACACGACCAGTGACTCGGACACACGCACAAGTAGTGACTCGGACACACAGTAACCGGCTCCTTGGCACAACGGCGTGCCCTGGCCCAAGAGGATACGCGGCCCGAGACGCGCGGCGGCCGCGAGGCGCGAGACGCGAGCGAGGCGCGGAGACACGAGCAGGGACGCGCGGCCTCGGACACGAGCGCGACGCAAGGACACGACCAGTGACTCGGACACACGCACAAGTAGTGACTCGGACACACAGTAACCGGCTCCTTGGCACAACGGCGTGCCCTGGCCCAAGAGGATACGCGGCCCGAGACGCGCGGCGGCCGCGAGGCGCGAGACGCGAGCGAGGCGCGGAGACACGAGCAGGGACGCGCGGCCTCGGACACGAGCGCGACGCAAGGACACGACCAGTGACTCGGACACACGCACAAGTAGTGACTCGGACACACAGTAACCGGCTCCTTGGCACAACGGCGTGCCCTGGCCCAAGAGGATACGCGGCCCGAGACGCGCGGCGGCCGCGAGGCGCGAGACGCGAGCGAGGCGCGGAGACACGAGCAGGGACGCGCGGCCTCGGACACGAGCGCGACGCAAGGACACGACCAGTGACTCGGACACACGCACAAGTAGTGACTCGGACACACGCACATGTAGTGACTTGGGCACGCAGTAACCAGCTTTTTGGCATGACAGTTGTGCGTATAACATTCTACAAATCTACAGTGCATAATCGGGTGCTCTGATCCAAGAGAATACGAGGCTGAGACACAAGGCGACCTGGCGGCGTGAGACACAAAGACACAAGCAGTAACTTGCAAACTGGTGACACACAGTAACGTTGCAAACCTACGTCAACAAATATTATGATTCTGTATATTATTTTCTGTTTTAATCAATAACCATTAATGTTAATTAATTTGTATTTACTGTAGTTTTATTCACCTTTTATCTATACATAATAATCAAAATCTTACAACATAATATTTAGAACATTATATAGTCTGATTTTTAATTCGGTGGAATTCTGACAGTTATCATTTAAAAATAGAATAAGTTATTTGTGTGAAAAACAGGGTTACCACCTGAATTTCGATTTTGCCCCAAACTAAAATATCTGAAGTATCAACATGAGGCAATTGATTTTTATTATATTTATGTTTTTAACCCCCGACGCAAAAACGACGGGGTGTTATAAGTTTGACGTGTCTGTGTGTGTGTATGTGTGTGTGTGTGTGTGTCTGTCTGTTCCCCTGTGGCGCTCAAACGCGTGGACCGATTTGAATGCGTTTTTTTTTGTTTGAAAGGTGAATTAGTCGAGTGTTGTTAGCTATGTTTGAAGAAAATCGGTCCAAGATGGCCGCCGCTACAAAATGGCGGATTACATATTTGTTCACAACTCCCTTAATATGGGTATCAAATGAAAGGGCTTGACTAGTAAATAGCACCATTGCAAATCCAAGATGGCTGCTGCCACAAAATGGCGAATGTCGGGGGTTTTTTAAATTTTCAATTTATACTTGTGAATTTACTATCTTTTTTGTGGGATTTTTTTTTATCTCTGGTAACATTAGAAAACGTCAGAATTCCACGGAATTAAAAATCAGAGTATAATTAGGATTGTTAGGTAGGTACGCACCAAAACAACAATACTTATTTTCCTTCTAATACTTATCAAAGCTAAACGTGGGTAAACCCGGCACGGTAGGGCCAGTTGATGCTTCTGGGAACTTTCCCCGGAGCATTCGCTGGTCAGGCCTAGTGATGCACCCTTCATGCAACCGGGCGGGTCGGCGGAGTTGCGGATCGCCGGTGTCCTCTGGACCCTGGACAAGAAGGACTACCTCGTGTCACCCCCAGCACGGGGTAGGCACCTCACACCCCTATCCCGTGATCCCCCAATCCCATCCTCACCAAAATACCTATAATTAACCCATCCTTCCAGATAACCTCCTGAATCCCGCACACTATACAATCACTTACACACACAAACATTCAAATACTACACAAAACAAACACAAACCCCCCTTTAAAAGCTTATGAGATGGATCTAAATACACGTAGTTTACTCCTGGTGGGTAGTGACGTCAAGTCCGAATCCCACCCTGGCACCCAGGCGTCGACCTCGGTAGACGCCCAGGGCCCAGGCTGCCCTTCGTATTCAGGAGGGGGCAAAGACCCGTTTCGTGCCTCCGGGCACAGCTTTACCCAAACCAACAGACCGACGACCACAGCAAGCCCCTTGGACCTCTCATCCTTAGCCACGGCGATCCCCGGAAACGCATTGACAGACGTCAGCGCTTGGACGCTCGTGGCCCCGAAAAAACGTAAGGCAAAGTCGAAAGGAAAAAAGACAGACGGACGAACAGACAAAAGACCAGACGGACAGACGAAGACCCCTGCAAACAAACAGACGGACCAAAGTAGCAACCGACAGACAGACAACGTAGGGAACAAAGAGGTAGGGAAACGGGAAGACTCCGACTGCTCAACCGTAACCGTCAGCGACTTGGCTGGGGGAAGCAAAGGGGGAAACGGGGGGCGGACGACACTCAGTGGCGATCGCCATCCCGTGGACACCAGCGCAACCTCAAGCTGTTCCGCAGGCGAGCATGCGGGCGAGCAGAGACCGGGCCCTGACCGAGACCCTCATGCCTCCGGAGAGTCGAGCACCACCACTACCAGGGCTGGGCAAACCGCACTCAAGGACAGGGGGACCAAAGGAGGTCACACCGACCCCAACGGGAACCCAATCCAGATGCGGGGCGCAACGGGCCCTGGCGGTTCCAACACCGCTCGACCTCCTTCAACAACAACAACAACAACAAACACCAAAAATGACAAAACAAAAACAAACGCCCACAACCTACCTAACACACGGGCACACCCGCGTTTTAGGAAAAGGAACAGGGGCAAGACAACTAACACACATAACGACCCGGGACCGTCATCGATCCCACCCACCACAAAGAGGGAGAGACCTGATGACACATTATCACCCAGGGGCGAATATAAACGTGTACGCACCAACCCTCGGCAAACTCGGGACGCGACGGGCTCCTATGCAAATGCAGCCCAATCGCACCTGAGCGTTGCCGTGACCACCACACCTAGAACTGACCTCACCCAAACTGAGGCGAACGCCATACAGGGTCTGATACAGAAAGCGATTTTCGCGGCCTGTATCGAACCCTTGGCGCCAGGCCAGACCCGCTACGCTCCGGCGTTTGAAGGGAAAGCCTTCCTCAGTGAGGGTGTTCTGAAAATGTGGTGCCACGATGAGCAAGCCCTAAACTGGCTCAAAACCGTGGTGCCTAAACTTACATCACCTAGGGACGGAACAGTGCTCACTGTGATACGCCAAACTGAGATACAGGTCAAAATAAGGTCAGGACTTTATGTGCCTGACTACGACGGGGAGATAGGGCAGCTTCACCAGGTCCTGTCATTCCAAAACCCCTGGTATGGCGTGTCGAAGTGGACACTGTTCAGTTACCAGACTACAACCAGCAGCCCT
The DNA here is from genome assembly GCA_920104075.1 of Melanargia galathea. Taxonomy (NCBI): domain Eukaryota; kingdom Metazoa; phylum Arthropoda; class Insecta; order Lepidoptera; family Nymphalidae; genus Melanargia; species Melanargia galathea. Next base: position 8,075,968 of record OV049857.1, on the reverse strand, counting down.
CCCGGTGTATTCCTAATTTTGGGAATACCGAAGGAAGAGCTGCCAACAATCCTGGCGCGCGGCAGGAAGGTCGCCTACTCCACGGGTTCGATTTACATCAGGTTCTTCACGAGTGAAGGACTGAGCGATGTACCACCCGGGCATAGCTCAGCGCCTGAAGACCGTGGGGACCATGGTGTGGATACGGACATGGAGGTGGATAAGCCAACCTGCCCTCGCCTCAACACTCCGGAACCCTCTGTAAGTACTGTTCTCAGTAATATCGAGGCAGTGCTAGCGGACCCCAGGGCAGACCAGCCCCAACCCCGGATAGAAACAGAGCCTATCACACTCAACGCACCAGACCAAACAGCCCCCGCCGAGCAACCACCGGCGCAGAGGGCGATTCTAGAATAATTAGTATAATCCAGACCAACCTCCAGCACAAACAACTAGCCACGGCCACACTACGCAGGCAACTGGAGGTTGAAGCCGAGACCATTGCACTGATCCAAGAGCCGTGGGTCAGAGGCAAAAACATATGCGGGCTCGGAAGCTGCAACGGTAAGATCTTCTCATACAGTAATGACGAGCCACCGAGAACATGCATCTACATTCCACGCTGTATTTCAGCGTTACTACTAACACAATACTGTTCCAGAGATCTGACAGCAGTCACAATAAAAAACGGAATACAACAAAGCATGGGTATGTCACCAAGACCCTTGGTGTTAGCATCAGTCTACATGCCCATCGAAGACCAAATACCAACAAAAGTTTTGATGGACCTCATCATGCACTGCGAGAACAACGACATAGACATAATCCTCTCTGTCGACAGCAACGCACACCACAACCTGTGGGGATGTACAACCAACAACAATAGAGGTGAGCAACTTGTCTCTTATTTACTAACAACTAACCTTACCATCTTAAACACCGGCACCGAACCAACGTTCGTATCAAGTAGGTACCAAACCATAATTGATCTAACTCTAGCAACATCCACGTTGGCAGACCAGGTTAAAAACTGGCATGTCAGCGAGGAACCATCGCTTTCAGACCATAGGCGAATATGCTACGAATTAGATCTAACTAAAACTCAACATATACCGAAGAGAAATCCGAGGAAAACCAACAGACTAAAATACAAAAATTTGATGAACAACATGATCGGCACAACAGAACCACAAGATATCGATTATATCGATATGATAGAAAACAACGTAACAAAACTAACAGAAGAAATAAAAACATGTTATGAACAAGCTTGTCCATTAAGAAAAAACAACACTAAACTAACCCCAAAAAACAACTGGTGGGGCCCTGATCTGGAAAGAATGAGGAAAGATCTCAGACATCTTTTCAATAGAGCCAAGAACACCAGAACGGAACACGATTGGGACAAATTCAAGGAAGCCCAATATAAATACAACAAACGTGTCAGAGAAAAAAGTAAGAGCTCCTGGCATAAATTCTGTACGAACATAGAAACGAATGACACCGCCGCCAGGATACGTAAAATCCTAGCAGCAGATAACTACCGCACCCTCGGCTCATTGAAGAAAGCTGATGGAACCTTTACCAAAGATGATAAAGAGTTAAGCGAAACACTAATTGAAACACACTTCCCAGGTTGCAGAATTGTAAATTCACCAGACTGGGCAAATACTACGTATACCCAACCAACGGAAGATGACTGGGATCTTGCAAACAGAATAGTCACTCCAAACAGAATAAAATGGGCAATTGATACCTTTCACCCCTTCAAATCAGGAGGGACTGATGGTATCTTCCCGGCACTACTACAGTGGGGTGTAACCGCAATAACACCCTGGCTGGATACAATATACAAAGCCTGTATAGCATACAAATATATACCACTGGCCTGGAGAGAAGTGAAGGTTGTCTTCCTACCTAAACCAGGTAGGAGTGACTACACCCAGCCGAAATCCTTCAGACCAATAAGCCTTACATCTTTCCTACTGAAGACGCTAGAAAGACTGGCTGACAGATTCCTTAGGGATGGAGCCTTAAAATACAAACCCTTACACCCACACCAACACGCTTACAGTACGGGTAAATCAACAGAAACCGCACTGCATTCAGTTATAGCCAAGATAGAACACGGACTTGAAAACAAACTGTCAACTCTAGGCATTTTCATCGATATTGAAGGTGCCTTTGACAAAACCACATTTGAAAGCATAGACAAAGCCCTGGGCAGATATAACGTACCAGGAACCCTACGCAGCTGGATAAAAGCACTGCTTGAACAAAGAATTATAAAATTGGACATCAACGGCACCACGAAAGGTGTGGTAGCGAGAGGCTGTCCCCAAGGAGGTGTCTTATCACCAATCCTGTGGAACCTCGTGGTTGATGACCTAATAACGAAATTAAACAAAGACGGATTTTACACAATTGGTTATGCCGATGATATTACCATTCTAATTAGCGGCAAACTGGAAAAAACACTTTATGAAATTATGCAAAGAGCTTTGAGACTAATCGAGAGATGGTGCAAAGAAAATGAATTAACGGTTAATCCCAAGAAAACAGAGATGGTTCTTTTTACAAATAAAAGAAAAATCGAACTAAACAACCCACCGACCATGTTCAACACAGGCCTTCAACTATCCAATGAGGTAAAGTATCTTGGAGTTATCCTTGACTCCAAGCTCAGCTGGAAAAGGCACATAGATGACAAAATCAGCAAATCACTCATAACACTATATCAATGCAAACGCATGCTGGGGAAAACCTGGGGATTAAAACCAAAAATAATTAAATGGCTTTACCTAGCAGTGATAAGAAGTGCACTAACATACGCCGCACTAGTGTGGTGGCCGAGAACACTTCTTATCACTACCCAGCTAGAACTACAGAAATTCCAACGACAAGCATGCCTCGCCATCACTGGCTGCATGAGCACAACGCCAACAACAGCACTAGAAGTGATACTGGGGATCACACCTCTACAATTACACATTAGGGAAGAAGCAACACTTGCGGCCCTCAGACTCAAGACACTGGGTTTATGGAAGGGCTATGACACAGCACATACCAAAATTCTAACTCAAGGGATCAATAAAGAGCCCCGTTTAGAGTGGATAAGCGACAGAACTATCAAACAATTTACACTAGAAAGAAATTACAAAATAAACGCGGAGGAACACAAAAACCCGAAACCAGCCCAAGACACGATTGAAGTGTACACCGACGGGTCCAAAACCAGAACTGGCACAGGAGCTGGAGCCTACTGCCAAGAACTCAACATTCAGATAAGCCACGCACTCGGTAAGGACAACTCCGTTTTCCAAGCAGAGTGTACTGGAATCACAACAGCAGTCATAGCAATGACCAACAGACAGGTAACAAACTTTAAAATTAACATTAACTCGGACAGCCAAGCCGTTCTCAAAGCCTTGGCTAGTACCACATCAACATCCCTACTCATACAAGACTGCCATAAAGCCTTGGAAGAACTCTCCGTCTCCAATGATATCACCTTACGGTGGATCAAAGGACACGCGGGAGACCCGGGCAACGAAGCAGCTGACGAACTAGCACGTAAGGCCACGACACTGGAAGTTGCAGGACCGGAACCTATGGTACCTATTCCTTTCAGTGAGTACAAGACCTGGTTGCATGCACTAACACGCAAGGAACATTCCACACTCTGGAACAATGCCACAGACTGCCGTCAGACAAAGGAAGCCTTTCCTACTCTGAACCAACAACTAACTAACAAACTACTGCACCTAGACAGAGGTAAACTCAGGAAGGTGGTGGGACTCATAACAGGGCACAGTCCACTAAACAAACACCTTTTCATTATAGGTGTCACAGACAGCCCTCTATGCAGAGCATGCATGGAGACAGATGAAACACCAGCGCACGTGCTCCTAGAGTGCACGGGCGTGACCGAACAACGCAGGATTCATCTAGGATCCCCAGCCTCACTCCAAGAAGTCCTCGGCAACCTGGGCGGCCTGCTAGGCTTCTGGAGCGACCTCGGATGGCTGGAGTGAAGACTTCAACGCAAGAGGCACATCACGCACAACAGACCTGTATGGTTTACGTGCGGACACCTGCCCAGAATGAAGATGAAGATGAAGAAGTGGGTAAACCTGATCTTAAGTATAAACAGAACTTGTAAGTACCTAAGTAACTGTAATAATAACTGAAATTCATAAAGTAGAGTTAGTATAACCCCCGCGCGTTGCTATTGCGCTGGAACCTTATCACATTATCTTTAGAGTGACGTCAGACGAAACGAAAATATGCCGTCGGCAACAAATTTTTTTATTATAAAAATTAATTAAGAATCAAACGAACTTACCTTGTGAAGTTTGATATCTAATTATACGAGCGTTTTGACCAAAGATGATTATGGTTTACATGCAGCAGACGCTAGTCTGTGCTGTCCTTTATCACACTTTTAGAGTTATTTTATAATAAATTAATTGTTTTTTTTTTTTTGACGTTGGTCACACACACTGAGTAGGTACCCTCACCCCACCGCCCTCGCCACGCCGATCCGGGTCGTCATTTTTCAGAGCTTTATTTTTTCGATATGTTTAGGGATTTTGACAAAAACAGGGTGGGTGGGTTTGTAATCATCTTTGGTCAAAACGCTCGTATAATTAGATATCAAACTTCACAAGGTAAGTTCGTTTGATTCTTAATTATACTTCGCATTTATCCCAAAGATGATTATGGTTTACATGCAGATGTTTAGAGCATCGAAAAAATACTACAATATTATTTATTGTGTACAATAAAAATATTCAAAAATAAAATTAAGGCAAAGCATAACAGGGAAAAAGGAAAATAATCATTTACAATATGTGATTAAACAAAGTCAATATTTCTTCATAAATCATAATTTAAAGGCGATTTATTATTTATTTTTAATTAATTAATTTTTTTGCTAAGTAGCATGACAGGTATGCTAATCGTACTTGTATAGAATAGAATATAGATTTTTATATACATAGAAGAAAATTTTAGCTTCAAAATAATATATCCACAGTTTTGATCTGATTTTAATAAATCTTTATAATAAAAGATACTTTAAAAATACATTTGAAGATTCAGACCAAACTATATTTTCTCAAATAATTTCTAAGTTTTAGCCCTACATTGTGGGCAGCTGATGTCAACGCGTGTCGCGTGCTATGTGTGCCATTGAATGGACGTAACTCAATGGGATATAAAGAGTGGTTTTTTGAAAACTGATGAACAAAGGTATAAAGTAAATAAGTAGGTTATTAAATAACAAGAATATGGTAGGTATGCCCTAAAACAAGGGCATGAAATAGTAACACTATATTTAACAATTTTACTATCATTGTACTAACCTATTTCAACAAATAAATTGATTTTGATTTGATTTTGAAAAAATCTCATTGGGCACGTAAGGGATCAATTTTTTCTAAATATCTTCTGAAATAAGCTTGGACAGAGATTAAAGATTTTCTTTAATATATGGCAACACAATAATTTGGTTGAAAAAAACATTTGATTTTGAAGTTGTGATCATCTATTTTAGTTTTATCGGATTCCAATAAAGTATTTATTGACCAAGTGTCTGTATTTTTTAATGGAGATGTTAATGCCAAAAAGGTGATTATTTAAAGATAGATCTTTTTGTGAGATTAAATCATTGTTGATACTGAATTTAATCCAAAATTATGATGGATAGTGAGAATGATAGAAATTTAACTTGCATCTGAATTTTTATGTGAAAAATTCAATTTGCTGTATAATATTGGAATCACAATAATTATAACCTTTTTTCTTGCAGAACAGTCATTTTGACTTTAAAGATGTGTTATATTGATTCATAGAATTATTAGAGAAAAAACCATTGCTATGTTAAGCGATGCGTTGGAGTTAGAAAAAAACGACCTTTGCCATGTAACATTTAATTTTGTGGCAAATTTTGAAATAAGGCTAAAGTATGGAAAGGCTTATAAACTTTTTTTTTTTTTTTTTTTTCGATGTAAGTGCATCAACAATCTCAGAACTTCCATGATGCGTACCTCTGACATTTTGTTATTTTGATTACTGGCAAATAAACCAAAGTCAGATCTGTCGGAATAAACCTTTAACTGACGATATGCACTAACAGTAAGTTCCCTTTCTGTGTTCATGTTGAACTTTCGACGAGATTCAAAATCTGCAACTAATGTTTGTATTTCATTCATCATTCAATCGCATCATATAAATATATGATGCGAAATTTTGTAAACATTGATATAGGCAATAGCTGTTTATTTTTGATAAAATATTATAATTTCTAAGTCGTGAAAGACTGAGGTTATAAAAGGCTGCAAGTAAATTGAAGAACCGATGGACTTTGGAGTCCCAAGGTTCTTGAGTGAAGCAATTACAGTTGCGAGTGATCCGTAAGCTGTCTCATCGTTACAGGTTGCACCACAGCCCGAACGTGACGCATCATTATACACTAGGTACTAGTGAATATTCTTCATATTTTAAATGAACAATTTGCAGGATCAATATAATTTCTCCACTTCCTCCAGCATATGAAATCATTGTTAACAATACAGATCATATATTTCTTACGATTATCAAAGTAGTGAATTGCCAAGAATTTCCAGAACTTTGAAAATCCGTACATTATATATATAAAGCTACTTGAAGTTACGGACTGATCACCTCTCCTGAACAATTTTGTATTGAACTTTTTCACCATACTTTCCATGTGTGTAAAATTCAAAAATTCTAGGTCACCAAAATTATAGAGAGAGCTGGACGTGGAAAACTGACTAGAGTGCCCTAGGGGATCTCGAAAACTATCAGTCGGAGAGGTATCGTCTCGAAACAAAAAATGTTCAAAACCTTGGGCAATTGGGTGAACCGGTAAAAAAAATATGGCCACCATACAAAAAAAAATTCGTCTCCATACAAAAAATTTCCTAATTTTCAAGAGGCTCTCCAGAACAATTTTGTATGGAACTTTTTCCCTTCACTACTTATGTGCGTAGAAGTTATGGGTCTTCTTTCAGAAAATTATGAAACGTCATGAATGTAGAAAATTTACCAGAGTACCTCATGGGTCCTCCGAAACTACCAGTCATACAGACATGGTCCCAAACAAATGTTATTAAAGACCTTGGGCCATTAGGTGAACCGGTAAAAAAAATATGGCCGCCGAACAAAAAAAAATTCTCTCCATACAAATTTTTTGGGTTCTTTTCAAGAGGCTCTCCAGAACAATTTTGTATGGAACTTTTTTCCTTTCACTATGTATGTGCGTAGAACTTATGGGTCTTCCTTCAGAAAATTATGAAACGTCATGAATGTGGAAAATTTACCAGAGTACCTCATGGGTCCTCCAAAACTACCAGTCATACAGACATGGTCCCAAACAAATGTTATTAAAGACCTTGGGCCATTAGGTGAACCGGTAAAAAAAAGATGGCCGCCGAACAAAAAAAAATTCTCTCCATACAAATTTTTTGGGTTCTTTTCAAGAGGCTCTCCAGAACAATTTTGTATGGAACTTTTTTCCTTTCACTATGTATGTGCGTAGAACTTATGGGTCTTCCTTCAGAAAATTATGAAACGTCATGAATGTGGAAAATTTACCAGAGTACCTCATGGGTCCTCCAAAACTACCAGTCATACAGACATGGTCCCAAACAAATGTTATTAAAGACCTTGGGCCATTAGGTGAACCGGTAAAAAAAAGATGGCCGCCGAACAAAAAAAAATTCTCTCCATACAAATTTTTTGGGTTCTTTTCAAGAGGTTCTCCAGAACAATTTTGTATGGAACCTTTTCCCTTAACTATTTATATATATCGAACTTATGGGTCTTCCTTCAGGAAAATTCTGAAACGTCATGATTGTGGAAAATTTACCAGAGTACCTTATGGGTCTTCCAAAACTACCAGTCATACAGGCATGGTTCCAAACAAATGTTGTTAAAGACCTTGGGCCATTGGGTGAACCGGCAAAAAAAAGATGGCCGCCGAACAAAAAAAAATTCTCTCCATACAAATTTTTTGGGTTCTTTTCAAAAGGTTCTCCAGAACAATTTTGTATGGAACTTTTTTCCCCCACTACACGTATAAATAGAACCTAAAGATTTTTTTCACAAAAAACACAAAACGTAGTGAATGTGGAAAAATTACCAGAGTAGTGAGTACCCTAACGGCCCTCAAAAATTATCAATCGTAGAGGCATGGTCCTGAAACTAAAAATATTCAAGACCTTAGGCCCTTTGGTGAGCCAGTAAAAAAAAGACAGCTACGGAACAAAAAAATTCGTGTCCATACAAAATTTCTTTTTAATTTTCAAGTGGCTCTCCAGATCATTTTTGTATAGATCCTTTTTTTTCCTCCTTTTCCTCCTTCCGTCCTTTCAGAAACGTGATACCAATATTTCTTTCTATCTTTCAAGAGATTTTCCAGAATATTCTGGTATTTGGTATGGCCTTCCATTTCTTTATTTTACGAATATTGAAGAGACTACAAGGCCCGCGAGCTGCTTGCAGCTCGCGCACCGAGCGCAACACTAGTTTTCGTATAAACCAATCCGTCGTCGAAGGCCGGGCACGCCGCCATCGACAAACCAACATAACTAGCTAGTTTTCTGATTTCTCATACATTTTTCTGTATTTGTTTTTTTTTTTTTTTTTTTTTTTGTGGGTAAAGAGTGATCCTTGATCAAAAATCTTAATTTCAAAGTAAATTATTAATCGCTTCTACATTATCCAAACAGTTGTAACCGAATTTCTGATGCATAATAAATCGTCAAGAAAATTAACTGACAAATAAACTGATGAACATACATAAATGTGAAGGACTGGTTTTTAAAACCTTTGTATAGGCATAGACGTTGCAAAGTCCAAATGGTAAAACGTTGACTTCAGAAATTTTACCGTTCTATTTACTTGCTTCTGCATATTACTTTCGGCCACTGGCAGTAAAAAAAAAATATGCATCTTTTAAAGTCTGATTTCTACTAAGGATTTCTAATTTCGCGAAACTGACGTTTCTTACTGTTATACAGACATAAAATGACAATTTACAGACATATGATAAAACAGTTCCCACAAAAAAGATAATGAATTTAAAACTCATATAAATGAATCAATGAATGATCAATTGCCACATGTAGATATGAAAAATGTCTGACAGATGCTTCAGGCAATTTAATTTTGGTGTAAAATCGAACTTCAGGTGTTAACTCTGTTATTCATACAAATAACTCATTGTATTTTTAAAATGACAAGTGTCAGAATTTCACGGAATCAAAAATTAGACCGGTTGTCATACAGTACAGTACAGTACAGTACATTTTAATTAATATTAATGTGGTATTTTTATATCTTCCATATGTTTGAAGTTATTGACACAAATAAAGTTTGATTCATATAAATTCAAAATAAAACGATGTTTTCCTTTAGTGCAAAAATTGGTGAGATAAATTGTTTTTCTTTGGCCCAAAAATATGAAGCCACTCGTGAAGAAAAACTGATCTGCCAATGATACGTAAAAACGTATCGGTGTTATGTACCGGTGACGAAGCAGCTAGCATGTCATAGCATGTATTAGCTTTATGTAGCATTGTCACGATTGCGCGTGCGACATTTAGCATTGAGTCGTAAGCTTAAGTGCGTAAGCGTAAGCGCTCAGTCATAATTTCACGGCACGGCCACTTGGCGGTGCGGTGGCGGTAGCGGGTGCTGATGTCAGCCCGGTATGCGTATTATACTCGCTTTTCGGGCAGGTGCACATGCCCCCCGTACGTTTAGAGTTTTCCGGTACAGAAGTACTCGGCTGTGAGCGGAACTGGTTAGATATCAACTTTGAAGCGGAGGTTGAAGTGGCCTTAGATGATTTCAGATACTCCGACAGATTTAAACCGAACCAAAGGTGTCTATTTTTATATTTTTGAATATATATCTCGCTTTTGTTTGCTAAGCTTCAGTAATGAGTATCGCATAGCAACCGTCTTTGACGCTGATCTTTTTGGTAAATATTATTTTAGAATATCGATCTTCCATAAGCAACCCGTTAGTCAAAAATAATACATAGGTAGATGGGTATAATGTTTCCATCGTGTGGCCAAATCTTTATGGGCAAATCTCCGAATAGTTTCTTGTTGGGTCTGAGCCCAATAATAATTGTAAAATCTCAAGATCTAATTCGTCATTCTTATGAATCAGATGTCAATAAGAATAAGGTAAGATGAAATTTATGTAGGTAGGTATTTATTTTATGACCCTACACAGAAAACTCACACACGCTATGCGTCGGGAGTATTTGACTGGATGGTAGGTATACTTATATTTTATCCACACACCATAAAGGTCGGGATATACATATATTTTCCACACACCATATAGGTCGGGATATACATATATTTTCCACAAACGTTTTACGTCGGGATAGTTATATTTATTTGACAGGTATCACTATATTTTTATCCACACACCATAAAGGTCAGGATAAACATATATTTTCCACACACCATATAGGTCGGGATATACATATATTTTCCACAAACGTTTTACGTCGGGATATTTATATTTATTTGACAGGTATCACTATATTTTTATCCACACACCATATAGGTTGGGATGTATATTTTCCACACACATTTTGTCGGGATAAGGTACATGTCAATAATACAGGAAATCAAGGTTATAAGTATGTATTCTATATGCCACTGAAGCTGGCGCCTTAAATATTTTAGTGAAGACAAGGTCATTCACCTCTTTCTTTCTCTCTAGTTTTTATATACCTCACACACTATTTAAGTAGGTGAGAATGGGACAAAGCAACTTCCAGCCCTTTACAAGGGAAAAATTTCTTTGTTCAACTTTTTTGTTTGGAGCGCAAATTCTACAGCTTTTATCTGTCTAACGGGAAACTCATTGAGATTTCCAATTGAACCGTTAACATAAACAGAAGACGGTACGCAGATAAAAACAATGAACAGTAAACAATAGTTATTTTGTTCACTGGGTAAAAATGTTCTTACTAGTGAATAAATCTAGTCTTACCTTGAATTTTTCTGCTCGCTCGGTGATGATTGTCGCTAGCGATTCCTGGTACTGATGATTAAAATCCGCGGGTGATACACTTCAACTTTTTCAACTAAATCACTTTTTGTTTTTCCCGTTTCACTTTTTATTTTTTGAATTTTGTTTGGACGACGTGTGACTCGGACAACACAAAATAACGTAATGACGACCCGGATCGGCGTGGCGAGGGCGGTGGGGTGAGGGTACCTACTCAGTGTGTGTGACCAACGTCAAAAAAAAAAAAAAAACAATTAATTTATTATAAAATAACTCTAAAAGTGTGATAAAGGACAGCACAGACTAGCGTCTGCTGCATGTAAACCATAATCATCTTTGGGATAAATGCGAAGTATAACTAGCGGACCCGGCAGACGTCGTCCTGCCCGCTATTAGCGCCACCTACCGGGTCCAATTTTTCTACTTCCAAACCTTCCTCTTGAATCACTCTATCTATTTAAAAAAACCGCATCAAAATCCGTTGCGTAGTTTTAAAGATTTAAGCATACATAGGGACATAGGGACAGAGAAAGCGACTTTGTTTTATACTATGTAGTGATTAAACCGAATGAACAAATAATTTTCAGCTTTTATAGATTTTAAATGAAGAAAATATTATAATTCTTCAACTCCACTGATGTAATCAGATTATTGTAATTCGGATTCGGAATTTGTTTCAGTCTGTGTCTGAATCACTATCATTTTCTGTGTTAATAATGAATAACTCGTCAATTAATCCGTCTTTGCGCCAGTATTAAACAACAATAATAACAAAATGTGTGAATTTAAAATAATTATTCAAAACTCGATACGCGTACTCTGCCAACAGTTTTTGTCAACGGTACAGACGTCTGTCTAGTGCTGACGTCATGAAAATGGCGGCCAGGCGCACCGCGCAATACCAATTTGCGGGGCTTATATAGCAGTGACGCGTTGACTATCTCTCGTAAATCGACTCGAGCCGACTTTACCCGAACGAGCGTTACACAGCCGAGCGTGACGGTTCAGTGTCACTACCCACAAAATAAAGTGCTCAGCGCGCCTAAACAAGTTTTTCCTACAACCAGTTATATTTTAGAGAATCGTGTGACATCCGTCCGGAAGAGGTACAGTAAAATAAATTAACAACATTTTAGAGGATGAAAATTTAATGAAAAATAACATAAATACAAAAAATATTATATTACTAGAGTAGGTATAGCAAAGTAACGCACTGTTATTAGCAATTTAAGCATCTTTAACGGTCGGTCTTACAATTTTTGTCAGCCTAGCTTTCATAGAAATATATCAAGGATAGAACGGCGAAGTGAGGAGAAAACGCGTGCCAAATTGATGCGCAGTTGTGCACAAATCAAAATCACTCTCGACATATGTAAATTAATTTATTTCAGTGTACAAAAATAACGTAAAAATAACCGTGTTAGTGCCATCTTGCCCTATTTCCAACTGTAAGCGCACAAGTTCAGACAAAAAATCGCAAACAAATTGAAAGTTTCTTTTGACACGCTTGAATTCTTATGGTACGGCAGCCCTGGAACAAAATTTTTAGTGATTAATACTTAACAAGCTGAATTTTCGTGAGCAGGTTCGTTTCGACGAGACGAACAACTTTTTTATCTATGAAAATTCTCGATGGAGGTAGCTAATCGAGTGGGGAGGTGTTTAAAATTTCGATTCGCTCGGGTGGGAAATCGTTCCACTAAATTTGTAGGACTATATGGCCATTTCATTATACAAGTTTTTACTAAGCTGCATACAAAAAATCAGCTGGTTATTAATAATTTTCTACAGCGTCCTCCACTCCGAATATTTCCAAATAATGAGGTCATAAAAATGATTAAACATTATTAATATCTAGCTGATTTTTTGTATGCAGCTTAGTAAAAACTTGTATAATGAAATGGCCATATAGTCCTACAAATTTAGTGGAACGATTTCCCACCCGAGCGAATCGAAATTTTTAACACCTCCCCACTCGATTAGCTACCTCCATCGAGAATTTTCATAGATAAAAAGTTGTTCGTCTCGTCGAAACGAACCTGCTCACGAAAATTCAGCTTGTTATTAATCACTAAAAATTTTGTTCCAGGGCTGCCGTACTATTAGTAAATTCTTAGTTCGTAGTAAATGAATGCTCCAAACTCTTTGGCTCCAAAATATTATATTAAACATTAAACCTTTTTGTTTTTGAAATATTTGGGTTCAAAAATGGAACGTAGGCGGAGAGCGGAAGCGGAGCGTTATGGAATCCGCGGGGTGATTACGTAAAACTTTGCAGTAGCGATAGCAACGCGACAGCAATAGCAATGCGACAGCGACCACTACGCGATCGGTCGCAAAATGTCACTAGAATTCGTATTACGCAAGCCGATCGCACGTCTATTGCTCGCCTATCGCAGAATGGACTTTTGCCATCGATACTTCAAAAATTAATAAAATTGCTTGTTAAATGTATTGTATTTAAAAAAAACAGTAAACGTACTCGACAATTACTTACAACAAATCAGCAATCACTTTGCAACAAATGCAGAGGTTGTTGCAGTTTGACGTTTCATTTTGCTCGGCTGTCGCTGTCGTATTGCTGTCAAGGAATTTTAGATAATACCAATTTGATGTGTGCAAAAGTGACGTTTGACAGCAATGATCGCGCGATTTACGCCTGTCGCAAACCTGTCGCGAGATACGTAATCACCCCGCCGACTTGTATTCTATTTCATTCTCTCGCAGGGTAAATCCTACGTCAATATGTATGTTTGTCCATCTCTGTCACTCGTGCAGCGCCTGGGAACTCTACCTCCTGTCACCTTATGGACTCCTGGTACGCGAGAGAGGATTTTGGTGTCGCTTTTTCGTGTCATCGATTTTCAAATGCACAACGATACCTACTAAAAAAAGTTTCACTTCAAAAACAATTAGATAACAGGTCCAAAAATATTGCCATTATTTTCATAGTGATCCTTGGATACAAGGATAGCATTAGATGTAGAACTGACAATTTAGTTTAGTTAAGGGCCCGTTTCACCACCTTCTGATAAGTATCGGATAGCTATCTACAACTTTTGTCTTTGTCACTTGACATAAAGTAAGAAAGTGACAAAACTTACAAGTTGGTGAAGCAGGCCGTAAGACATTGGCCAGAGTTAGTACCTACCGTTGTCGACTTAAGAAGTGGTCGTATTATAACAACAAAATGATAAGAAATATAATTAAGTATTACAAAAAACCGTCCAAGTGTGAGTCGGACTCACGCACCAAAGGTTCCGACTTCCGTACCATTTTCTATAAAAACGCCAAAAAAAATCACGTTTGTTGTGTGGGAGCCCCTTTAAATATATTTTTTTATTTTGTTTTTTAAAGTATTTGTTGTTATAGCGGCCATCATCTGTGAAAATTTATGCTGTCTAACTATCGCGGTTCATGAGATACAGCCTGGTGACAGATGGACGGACAAACAGACGGACAGTGGAGTCTTAGTAATAGGGTCCCTTTTTACCCTTTAGGTACGGAACCCTAAAACATAAATTAACTTAAAAGTACGTATGAAATAACAAATAATATAGGAAAAATATTGAATAGAAATTATAACCTCAAATCTATCTAGGTATAATATAATATAACAAAGCGGAAGAGTTTGTTTGAACGCGCTAATCCCTGGAAATAGGTACATCGGATTTGAAAAATTCTTTTTGCATTTTGATAACCCAATTCTTGAGGAAGCCATGTAGTGCAGTCAAATTTGACTCCAAAAGTGGCTAAAATCGCAAACTAACGGCTAGTTCTGATTTTTTAATATGTTGTTAGGACCACTACCAGTAGTGTAAATCCAATTTTGCAGCTTCGAAAGACCGCGAAATTTTTGCACTACTTTTGGTTTTTTCAATATAAGTCCTAAACTATGGGTTTAAAAAAAATATTTTCGTTTTTAAAGAAGATTAAAATTGCTACAATTTAAGACCAAAACTAGCTCTTTAAATTCAATATTTGCTGAGATACAGCTCTCCAAAAATTGACAATTAATTCCGAAAAAGTGAAATTTTAAGATTTGGTCTATTTTAAATGCCGCTATCGGGGAAAGTACTCATTTTACGGATAAAGTTAATTGAAAAGATGTTGTAGTAAATATAATTAGCTTTAATTTAAACACTAAACGACGTCTGTAGCCCATATAGTTTACTTATAAATCCTAAAAGTTTAAAAAATGGGAAAATTGCAGTTTTCTCTTCTGTTTGTTTTGAATGTAGTTTGAAAGAAAAAACCATGTACACCCACAAGAAATATGTATTAAAACTATTACTAAGTATTTATATTTAGTATTTATAATGTTATTTATTCAAGAAAAAAATTATTTATATTATTATTGATATTTATTGATTTTTATGAAACATATTAACCTGTATTAAAAGGACATTATGAGTTCCGAGCAATATAAGTCGTAAACTACGCATTTTTTTTAAATATTTTCTATACATTTTTAAAGTAAACTAAAATTGCTACAATTTGACACCAGAACCAGTTCTGTAACTTCAATACTTGCCGAGATACAGCTCTCCTAAAATAGAACATTTTCCAAAAAAATGTGAAAATTTAATATTTGGTCAATTTTCGACCGCCATCTTGAGGATAATACTCATTATAAGGGTAAAATTATAGTCAAAATGTTGTAGTAAATCTAATTAGCTTTAATTTAAGAGTGGAACGACGTCTCTAGACCATATAGTTTACTCACAAACCTTAATGAACAATTATAACCAAAAATAATATCTTTGTAATGCAGGTTAATATGCTTCATAAATATCAATAAAATAAGATAAATAAATATTTTTTTTTTCATAAATAACATTATGAATACTATAATAATAGATTGAATGTACATTTCTTGTGGATGTTCATGGTTTTTCCTTTCAAGGTACAAACCAAACTAAGCAGAGCACGAAAATTGTTTTCCCATTTTTTGGACTTTTAAGATTTGTGAGTAAACTATATGTCCCAGAGATGTCGTATTACCCTTAAATTAAAGTTAATTAGATTTACTATAACATTTTTACCTATAATTCTACACATAAAATGAGTATTATCCCCAAGATCGCGGTCGAAAATTGACCAACTCTTAAATTTTCACTTTTTTTGAAAAAAGTTCAATTTTAGGAGAGCTGTATCTCGGCAAGTATTGAAGCTACAGAACTGGTATTGAATATTGATGTCAAATTGTAGCAATTTTAGTCTACTTTAAAAATGTGTAAAAAATATTAAACAAAAATGCGTAGTTTACGACTTATATTGCTCGGAACTCATAATGTCATTTTAATACAGATTAATATGTTTCATAAAAATCAATAAATATCAATAATAATATAAATAATTTTTTTCTTGAATAAATAACATTATAAATACTTAATTTAAATACTTAGTAATAGTTTTAATACATATTTCTTGTGGATGTACATGGTTTTTTCTTTCAAATTACATTCAAAACAAACTAAAGAGAAAACTGCAATTTTCGCATTTTTTAAACTTTTAGGATTTGTAAGTAAACTATATGGGCTACAGACGTTGTTTAGTGTTTAAATTAAAGCTAATTATATTTACTACAACATCTTTTCAATTAACTTTACTCGTAAAATGAGTATTTTCCCCGATATCGGGGTTTAAAATTGACCGAATCTTAAAATTTCACTTTTTTGGAATTAATTGTCAATTTTTGGAGAGCTGTATCTCAATAAATATTGAATTTAAAGAGCTAGTTTTGGTCTTAAATTGTAGCAATTTTAGTCTACTTTAAAAAAGTATAGAAAAATATTTTTTTAGAAACGCATAGTTTAGGACTTATATTGAAAAACCCAAAAAAAGTGCAAAAATTTCGCGGTTTTTCGAGTGCTACAAAATTAGCACAGGTCTTTCGAAACTGCAAAATTGAATTTAGACTACTGATAGTGGTCCTAACAACATATTAAAAAATCAGAACTAGCCGTTCGTTTGCGATTTTAATGTCAAATTTGACTGGCGTATGGTGCCACGAGAATTTTAAAAACCTAAATCTACGCGAGCGATGTCGCGGGTATCTGCTAGTGTCGTATAAAATGAACATTGTCGGCAGTCCGAGTGGATGTTAGTTGCTGCTAGTGAGCGTTTGTATCGTTCATGTTTTGTTTCTCACCAGTGTGAGTTCTCATGTGCCTCTTCATATCTCCGCTATATGCAGATTTGTAATTACAAACTTCGCATGTATATGGTTTCTCACCAGTGTGAATTCTCATGTGACTCTTCATACTTCCGCTTTGTGTACATTTGTAATTACAAACTTCGCATGTATATGGTTTCTCACCAGTGTGAATTCTCATGTGACTCTTCATACTTCCGCTTTGTGTACATTTGTAATTACAAACATTGCATGTATATGGTTTCTCACCAGTGTGTGTTCTCATGTGCTTCTTCATATTTCCGCTTTTTGTAAATTTGTAATTACAAACTTCGCATGTAAATGGTTTCTCACCAGTGTGAATTCTCATGTGACTCTTCATACTTCCGCTTTGTGTACATTTGTAATTACAAACATTGCATGCAAATGGTTTCTCACCAGTGTGAATTCTCCTATGCCTCTTCATATCTCCGCTTTGTGTACATTTGTAATCACAAACATCGCATGTATATGGTTTCTCACCAGTGTGTGTTCTCATGTGCTTCTTCATATTTCCGCTTTTTGTAAATTTGTAATTACAAACTTCGCATGTAAATGGTTTCTCACCAGTGTGAGTTCTCATATGAGCCATCAAGTTAGATTTCTGCTTAGTCATATATCCGCAACAGCTACACTTCAATATATTTTTGTCCTGTGTGTGTAAGATCAAGTGATATTCCAAAGTTTTTTTTTTGTTTGTTTTATAATTACATATATCGCAGAGTAGGTCGTTTTGGAGGAAATTCTCCCTTACTACATTGAACTGTTTTACTTCATTGGTCTGCAATTTATTCGCGACTGTATTTTCATCATTTTTTAAAGTTGGTTGTGCGTATTTAGCTATTTTTGCCACCGGTTCTGGTGAAATATCTTGTTTGTCAGTAGAATTACTATTTTCGATGTTTCGATTATTAAGAGGGATATTTGATATGTTTAAACTTTCGTTAGTTTTTTTTATCGGAGGTGTGTATTTTTTGTTCGTCGATTTCTTGAGTATTTTGGCTTTTGGTTCTTCGGATTGTAACTTTTGTCGATTTTCCTTGTTGGTGTCACAGTCTCCTCTTGCAGCTCGACTCAGTTTGGATTCATTTATTTCGGAGGACGATGCTTTAGGCGGTGTCTTGTCTGTAGCCTTCGAAGTTTTCTTGAGAGGTGCTCCTGCAACGAAATATATATTTCAATAATAAATATTAAAGTAAAGTTTTCCTTTGGTTTTCATTTGGTCCAAGATGGCCGCCGCCATAAAATGGCGGATTACATATTTTTTCACAACTCCCTCAATATGGGTATCAAATGAAAGGGCTTGACTAGTAGAATAGCACTATGCAAATCCAAGATGGTCACCTGCAGTCACCACCACTAAATGGCGACTGTCGGGGGATTTTTAAAATTTTAATTTATACTGGTATCTATTAAATAGTATTAAACATATGCACATCAACACTGTCTAGGGATATTTAGTATAAAGTTCTCAAACTCAAAAAATACTGGCCGGTTTAAAATTCTTATAATGAAAGCTTATCTAGGAACAAGTATCTATGGAACCGAAATATTTTAGACGAAATCAAACATCTCTTTGACTCACTCACTCGTACCGATTTTAAGCATAAGAAAGAAAGAGAAGTCTGCTATTATCAGTTGTCCTACTTTAAACAAAAAATAACCAGTTTGATGTAGCTCAACAGTTATACTTATATATACTTAGGCCGAGACCGCATGGTAAGGCGCGACATCGCGACTCACGCCTCAAAGACAGCGGCGATGAACAATGGGATCGGGAACATTTAGTTAACTTGTGTCAGTTTGTGTTGCGAATAGTAGAAAATGTACCCTACGTGGGTACTAAGTGTTGTACTTGTGTAAAGTAGGTACATACTAGATCCACTTTTTGAAAGTCATTAATCTATCTATACTTAATAAATAAAATTGAAGTGTCTGTCTGTAATATCGAAATAACTACCTCATATTAAGCTCATATGATTATTTGAACGATACCATAACCAAATCACACGTTTTTAAAATTTTTGTCTGTCTGTCTGTCTGTCTGTCTGTCTGTCTGTCTGTCTGTCTGTTTGAACGGGCTAATCTTCGGAACGGCTGAACCGATTTTGACGGGACTTTCACATACAAGTAGAGAATTAACCAGGGAGTAACATAGGCTACTTTTTTAACCGACTTTTAAAAAAGGAGGAGTTGTGTTTTTCTACCTATGTACTTTCTATGTACACCGATATCTCCGAGATTTCTGAACCGATTTGCGTAATTTTTTTTTTAGTCGATAGAGAAATATTGCGACACTGTCCTACAAAAAATTTGGATTCCAACTCCTCAATCCTGATGATCTAGGGGACCTGATCCCCAAAACTAATGGGATTTAAGCACTGTCGGTTATTTAAATTGATATTGGGGATACCAATTAAAGACTTTATTGTTGAATGAACTCGAGTAGGTACATGTCCAACTCCTCAACCCTGATGCTGTAAGGAATTGCATTCCGAAATCGTAAGGAACCCACAGAATTTTTTCGTTTTGGGGACGGGTTACTACAGATAGACTACTTTTTGTTCTGGAAAATCAAAAGTTCCCACGGGATTTTCAAAAACCTAAATACACACGGGCGAAGCCGTGGGCACCATCTAGTCTATAATATAATATAACTGTAACAGATCCAATTCTGTTCATTGAAGATATTTTGAAAATTTTTATTGGAGGGAAATAGTTCTATTTTAAGTATTTTGCAGGAAAAGCTTTCAAATATTTTGGTGCACTAAATTTATACCATTACGCTTTTCCTTTGTCTCTTTAGTCAGTTTAAAATACTTTTGTTTTTACTATTGAAGTTAATAGAGTCAAGTTTACTATTTTCAATACGATTGCTACTCAAGGTATTAGCAGAATCGCAAGATAAATTAATAATATTGGTACATTTTGATATCGTCATATCAACAATATTATGTGCTATTAATGTAACTATCCTAAGAATTGCTTTTTTTGGCATGTAAAGTTTATGCTTCGTCAATCTGAAGCCGCTCACAAATTCATTGGTGTCGAACATGGTAAAAGGTTTGTTATAAATTTGTGACAATTTATATATTATAAGATAGTTTAAATAGTGGCATCGAGGTATCGAGGCATGATCGGAAGTAACGAGGACAGTTACGCACACGTACACTCACCCGATATCAATAGATCGATATTAATACACTTGAACCAAACTTAAAATCAAAGTCATTTGTTTGATCGAAACAATTAATGAGTTTGACAAACCATAATATGGAAAATCAAACTTATTTATTTAATCGCGTGAACACTTTGTCAAAACTCCTTGCAAGTAGTTATGACTTTCGTTCCCGCTATCGAGCGGCAGAGCGGCCGCTCAAATGCTTTGTTGTTTACCTAAGTACTTGGTCATAAATCGTGCTAAAATCGCCGTCGATCGCGTGAAAAGTAAAAGTTGCCGTTTCTTACCAAAAAACTTTAATGCGGACAATTATTGTCCACATTGAACGTGGACAATAATTGTCCACGTTCAATGTGGACAATGTGAATGTGAAAAGTTCAATTGAAAAAAAATTGAATAAAAGTTCAATAGGATATACCAGGTTAGGAACTTTTGAATATTAGAGGATGCCCGCGATGTCCGCGTGGATTTATATTTTTAAAAATCCCTGATTTTTAAAAGTCCCTGGAACTCTTTGTTTTTCGTAAGCTCCTTTGAGCTCATACTGTTAAAAGACGCACATTAAAATGGAACTACAGTAATAAGTATTAATTTTTTAATATTTCTTTGCCATCACTAAGATTTTTCCCAATGAAAGTCCTACCAAAATCGGTCCAATATTTCGAAGACAGACAAACACAAATTTTAATGCACCACAGAATATGATAGTCCGGACGTTCAATCCGGGTTCCAAGTAATATGAAATACTGAGGGTTGTGATGGCTGTAATTTCTGAACTACAAAACCAATGACCTTGAAATATTTACGGAACAATTTTTAAAGTATTTCCTTTTAACGAAAAAATAATGAATGAAATTGGATCACGCGTTAATGAATTACAGCTAAGTATACATTTTGACTTTCATCCCCGCTCCCAAGGGAAACGTGTTGAATTTCGGGATAAAAAGTATCCTATATGTTACTCCATAGTATGAACTTAAATCGTTTTCGCCAAGTTTTATTCCACTCCATTCAGTAGTTTTTGCGTGATGCGTGCACAAACATACAGGCAAACAGACAAAAATTTCAGATATAGCTTTTTTACGTTCCATTACTTAGGTACCCCCCAGTTATTATTTTGCAAATATCTTTAACGTACAGACACGGGAAGTCTACGATTTTATTATAATATGTATAGATAACGAATGATTTATAAAAATAAAATATGGCTCACGTCGCTTAAGTTATGTGGCCAGTCCCATAAGTTCATAGGAGTTTGTTTTAACGGAATCGCTGTCGCATCAGCGCGTGTTGTCTTACCAGTGCGGTTTTGACCTAAGCAAGTATAAACTAGGGATGACAATTTAAGTAGGTATCGATAATAATTATGGAAATAGAAATAGAAATCGCTTTTATTGTAATTTTGTAGGTACAAGAGAGTATTATGAATATGGTAACAGTCGGGTAAATAGTAAAAATTACATTATGGCGAACAATAAGTATATGAACAATATTGACTATGATTTTACTTTTTCATAACTCTTTAAATAATTATTATTTACATATATATATTACAGGTAACTATAAGATTTAATTTAGATCCAAATTGTTGAAGGATTGGTTTAGTCAAGATTCATCAAAAAATAGAAAAAGTATTAGGCAGGTAAAGCCATGAGTACCTACTTGAATAGGAGTACATACCTAGGCCAGATTAAGATGACTTCATATAAGAATACTAACAGATAAAAAGATTAGCTTGACTTCTCCGAGCTTGTTTTATTATCTAACTAGCTTTTGCCCGCGGCTTCGCCCGGGTGAATTTCGGTTTTGAACAAATCCCGAGGGAATCGTGGATTTCCGGTTCCCGTTCCCGCTCCCTTTTCCAACCTTTATACCTACTTTCAAGAAAGTTTGCTATAGTAATCGCTGTAAATAGCTGTAGATATAGATATCGGGTTTTTCAAAATCCCGCGGGAACTGTTGATTTTTCCAGGATAAAATTCCACTCTTAGAGATAAGTTGTACATACCAAAACTTATAACTAAAACACGAACATAAAAAGGATTTCTCTCTTAGAGATAAGTTGTCCTTGTACACATTCTTTTTATGTTCGTGTTTTAGTTATAAGTTTTGGTATGTACTAAATAAATAAAAAATTAAATAAAAAGTAGCCTATGTTTTAAGTCAGGGCAATAATCTATCTTTATTCAAAATTTCAGTCAAATCGGTTCAGTAGGACGGCGTGATTGAGTAACAAACATCCAAACATCTAAACATCCAAACATCCACACTCTCACATTTATAATATCAGTAGGTAGGAAGTAGGATTAACCTAAGTATAGGTAGATCACATATGAGGTATAAGAGGCATAAGGCCCACCTAACTTGAAAGTTGAATATTCATACTATAATATTATAAATGCGAAAGTGTATCTATCTGTCTGTCTGGTAGCTTTTTACGGCCCAAAGTTTTATTATTTTGATGAAATTTGATACAGAATTAGCTTACATCCCGGGGACGGACATAGACTAGTTTTTCTATGAAGAAGATATTTTTTGTTGGTTGTTTTATTCTATAGTTTCAGAGACAGAGATTGCGTTGATTATTTTCACAAAAAATGATTCTTTTTTCCTACTGTGGTATTTTAAGGCCCATTGAAGTTTTTTAAAACTTTAATATTTCTTTTATTACTGATCTCATTGATTGAATTGATGAATGAAATGAAATTGATGAATTGATTTAAGTTGTTTTTTAATAAATAAATCACTCGTAAGACATAATCCATGTGTTTTTATTATTAACTAGATGATGCCCGTGAGGGGAATATGGTAAAATAGGCTAAAATATGTTAAAATATACCAAGTTGTGTCATAATGGTTGTTAAATACATCAAATTATTAAATAAATCAAATTTATAATAAAACAAATATTGTGTCAATATACTATTGAATTATGTCATAATACTTTGTCATGATAGTCATTATACCAACCTTAAAATAATATTATTAAGGAAGTATAGTTGGAAGGAAGAAAATGGATACATAATTGTATCCATTTTAGCAAATGACGTAAGATTGATATTATAAATACAAGTGTTCTGTGCCGACCATAGATAATACACTACTACCTGCTATAGATGCGAAACGTTGAGATGTATTTAAAAGTTTTTCCTCCACCGTCTAAAGTTGGCGTTAGTATTGAAACCACATTTAGATACCAAATAGACCGATAGATGGCGCTTTTCGTACATGTCGACCTTGGGGGCTCGGCTTATAAATAATTACTATTCAGGGTAAATAAATAATCCGTTTTAAAATTTAGATCGATTTTCCTTTAAATATATTTTGGAAAATAACTCTAAATTTTAAAACGGATTATTTATTTGTTTTTTAATTGAAAATAGTAAAAATGAAACACAAAGTATTTATTTTGTTTTATATTTTGTATGAATGTTATAATACATATAAGCATGTTCTTTTATTAAATAATTTTTTTTAACATTGTAATTTTACCTTTTAATATTTTGTTTACCCCCATACACCAAATAGTCAATGAAATAATGAATAGTTTAAGTTTAGAAAAATGCGCTTTACATTTAGACAAGATATCAAAATTACAATATATTTTTATATCCTTGAGTTGTTAAACTTAACACACTCTTCCAAGATTCAAACTTTTCCTTGTGGGTATACTCCCATTTAGGAAATCTATACAATGTACCTGAAAAAATGAAGAATTGGTCACAATCTTGGATGATATGGATATCATTGGATTTTTACGTGGGATTTAAGTACCTACATAATATAGTATAAAATTTATACAAACAAACTTACCATCAACAGTACACCCAAAATAAAATTCCGTTCCAATAGTTCCGAAGTTCCGATTTTTTAGGCATTTTGTCAAGAAACCGAAAATAGATGCCAGGTATGTCGTATATATCAGGAAACAGAAATCAATTTGCAAAGTCGGGTAAAATCGTTTGGAGAAGAAATCACAGAGTCCATTAAAACAGTCCAAGTCATCGGTATAAACAAAAACCACTATTAATAAAACAAAGAAAATGAGAAAACTAATAAATAATGCACTGCAAATAACCGTTGAAAAAGTTTGTACAACTTCAGTTTTTGACACTTGATTTAATTGAACTTTGACAAGTGACGGATTAGATAAGCATCAGGCGAACATCCTGCCATCTAGTTTCACATTTAAACAATTTCTTGAAAGTTGTACCACCCCGGACGCTAGAGGTCACTCGTTTATTTAAAAAATTTCGACTTCGAATTTGTATGACAGTTTCATCCCCATGGTGCCGACGCGGCAGTCTTTGTTAAGTCTTTTGCGGAGTCTCAGCGAGGCAGACATGCTGCCCGACGTTGTGAAAGTTAAGTACTTTAGGATAATTTAATTAAGTATTTATTGTGATGTGATTGTAAATGTGAATTATTTCAAAAGGTGGTGCTCTAGAGTTTGTTTCGCCATTTCTTCTCTAAGACAAAAGCCCCTTGGAAATGGTGGTAGATTCAATAACAAAGTAATAAGAGATTGAAATATAATACTTTAAAAGAGTGTTGTCTTCTTTTATTTTACTTCATTTGAATTAAGTTTAAATTACTATGCAAGTTATCTCGTCAAAACGCATTAGTTCCACTGTTTATGTACAATTATATAGATACATAAATACTACACTTTGCTCACACCCGCGACTTGGTCCGCGTGGATTTAGGTTTTTTTTTAATTTTGTGAAATAAGATATATAATTAAGAACACATTTGCTTTTCCGGGATAAAAGATGCTTATGTCAATTTCCGGGACGCACGCTACCTCTGTACCATATTTCGTATAAGCGGATGGACCTTTAAGAATCTCGTGGGAACTCTTTAATTTTCCGGGATAAAAAGTAGCTTATGTCCTTTCCCGGGATGTAAGCTACCTCTGCACCAAACTTCATCAATATCGGTTACACTGTTGGGCCGTGAAAGGCTAGCAGACAGACAGATAGGCAGACACACTTTCGCATTTATACACGCATTTATACACTCTGATTTTTAATTCCTTGGAATTCTGACAGCTGTCATTGTCATTTGCAGATGAGTTATTTTTATGGAGAACAGGGTCGTCTGTCAGAGTCAGAGACGTCTACGAAGTACGATTTTACCTCAAACTACTTTAATTCCCTGTCATCTTTAAAAGCTATATGCCGCGTAATATTAGTCGTTTCGCCCTAAAATAGAAAACACCAAGAGTGGAAACTAGAAAGTGCACACTAACAGCAATAGAAAAAAAAGAAGCACATTGAAAAAAATTATTCAAAAATGGAAGTTGAATGACATTATCACCATGAAGTGTTTGTCAGGCATTTATCATATCTACTTGCGGCAGTTGATTTTTATTTACATAAGTTTTGAATTTTTTATCTTTTTTGTGGGAATTGTTTTATCTCTGGTAACATTACGTCAGAATTCCACGGAAATAAAAATCTAAGTACGGAAGGAACTCACGGAAGTATAGTATGGGTAGTTAATATTTTACTAAAGTGGTTTTGAGACCATGCAATTATTGCCATATGTCGGATACTACACGAACTATCGATATCGATATGAGATGACAATGCGCTTCACTAGTGGCATGAAATCTCGTATAAAAAATTAAATTTTATCAAAATAAAGAAATATAATTCTAATACGGTCATTATAAATTTATCAAAATGGTTTAATATTGCATTCGTTATGACTACAGCAAAATAATAATAAACTAAACGTGATAACTTATCAGAATTCAATATAATACTTACCGATGCAAAGATATACGCATATTTTTCTCACGTAATACACTGAGCGGACTTTTGCAGCCAATGGCTACACAAATCATGATTACTAAAATATTAAATAGTCAAAATATTTCACACAACAAAGCACTTAGAAGTTAAAAGATCACAAATTATCGCAAGCTGAACTGTTACTACGGTGGTGAACAAAACAAACAAAATTATTTACAATCTGTCTTTCAAGATGACACTGAAATTATATTGCGATCTTTTTTTTGACAGTGCATATTGACTTAAGCAAAAACGCAAGATATACTAACTATTTCTTCGTCTTAAATACACGCCATCTAGGAAGAAAAGGAGGTACTTATACTTTATCTTAGAAGCTTATTTTGTAGACCATATTGAACTATTCTAAATTTGAATTTGAAAAAGTAAATTAAAAACAAAAGATTTGCGCGTCATAATTGTAGCGGAGTTCGAAAGTTTCAATTGACCTACGCAGTTTTTGGTATGTTTTTGTATCAAATTAAAGTTTTAATGAAAATTATTGGTTAATTTCGAATTTATGCAACTGTGTGCATCATGCAGAGGCGCCATTTAACGAGAGAGGAAATGTTAAGGGCAGTAGGTATGCTCCAAGCTGGGGCTACTCAACGAAGTATTGCCGAGGCGATTGGAACAACACAAAACGTGATATCAAGATTGAGGTCACGTTATCGCGCCACTGGTGAAGTGACTGAAAGGCACCCAGGCCGTAAGCGCATAACCACCCAAAGACAGGACCGATTTTTGCAAATGACTGCGAGAAGACAACCAAATGCTACAGCCATGCAATTGGTTCAAAGGCTCCAGTCAGAGCACCATTTGCTTGTCAGTGACCAAACTGTGAGAAGACTAACCTTCATGCTCGCAGGCCGCTTCGTGTTCCAGCACTACGAAGAGGAAATCGTGGATGAAGGTTACAGTGGGCTCGCGAACATTTGCTCTGGGAAGATAACCAGTGGTCTGTAGTACTGTTTACCGATGAGTCCCGATTCGGATTTCATCCTGATTCACGAAGAGTACGTGTAAGGCGAGCTCCTGGTCGTGAGAACCGTCTGCGACACCCTCAAGAAGTCCATCCATACCGCGGCGGAACAATTATGGTTTGGGCGGGAATACGTGTTGGTGGAAGAACAGATCTCGTTTGGATCAGAAACACCATGACTTCTGAAAAATACCGTGATCAGGTGCTAGCACCAATAATCTATCCCCATCGACTGCAAATGGGCCAACCTTTTACGCTCATGCACGACAACGCCCGTCCGCACACTGCGCGAGTGGTGACTAGCTGGCTACAGGAGCACGATGTGTCGGTCTTAGACTGGCCCGCGCAATCACCAGACCTGAACCCCATAGAGCACGCGTGGGACATGCTCCAAAGAAGGGCTTTGAGGAATTTTCCTCCAAACGTTGTGACTGAAGAGCAACTTTTTTGCATCTTAGCAGAACCTGGGACAATATCCCACAGCAAGACTTTGATAACTTGATTCAAAGCATGAAAAACCGTTGTAGGACCGTGGTTAACGTCATGGGTGGTTTTACTGACTACTAATTTTAAATAATTTTTCGCAAAACTACAAAAATCCTGATTATTTCGCTAAACTTTTATTTTTTTCTTAAAAAGATTATCGCCTCTAAGTTTACCATCATTTTTGTCTTTATTTCAATAAAAATTTATTTACACAAAATAAACTACTTTTGTTTTATTCTAGAGGATAGTATGATAAATAAGCTTTACAAAAATATATATATGTTGTATGTTAGTTATAACAAATTTTAAGTAAATTGAGAAAATCAGAATATCCCTAGACAGTGTTGATGTGTGTATTTTTAATGTGATAACTCCTTATAAATCGATGAGCGACGGCCGCACGCACAAAAAAAACATGACTCATTGTCACGTACCGCGTGCAAGCAAGAGCGCGGAACAAGCGATAGAGAAGACACGAACAGCCGGCATAGCCGAGCGTGCAAGCAAGAGCGCGAGACAAGCGATAGAGAGTCAATGTTTTTTTTATCTTATCACTTAAAATTATCGTCCGTAAAGTTAAACCGACTTTACAGACAACAATTTATTTTAATGTGCATGTGAGCCTGCATGCTAGCTTTTTGACTTGTAACGTCTTTAAACTCCACGCGGCAAGAGCACTCCCGTGCTCCTAGATAAAAAGGCTTGCCCTGACTGACTGACTGATCATCAACGCACACTCTAAACCGCTTGAAATTTTCACAGTAGCTTCCTTTTATGACGTAGGCGCACACTAAGGATTATTCAAATACCCCTAAGGGAATTAAATAGGGGATGAAAGTTTGTATTAAAGTCCGTCATTTTTGAAGTTATATCCATGAAAATCAGTATTTCGACTTTGGTTAAAAATAAAGAGTTACAAGTTTCATAATTTTTGGAAAACTACCCCCAAGTGGGTTACATAGGGGATGAAAGTTTGAATGAATTTTCAAGTGATTTATCGAGTTGGTATAACTTGGTAAATGACTTGACACATGAAAATTGGTATTTAGGTTTCGGTCATAAATAAACAATTGCGTGTTCACGGAATTTTGGAAAAACTACCCTCAAGTGAGTTAAATAAAAGATGAAAGTTTATAATATGAATGTTAGTTATTTTTCTAGTTAAGTATATCCATGAAAATCGGTATTTCTACTTCTGGTTAAAAATAAATTAATCCTAGGTAGTTATGTGTTTAAGGAATTTTGGAAATTCTACCCTCAAGTGGATTAAATAGGGGATGAAGGTTTAATAGAGTAAGAGTAATAGTATGAGATTTATAAGAATCCAAAGGGCAAGAAGTCGCTGGCATCAGCTAATAGTATAATATACAATCTATCAATATCGCCAAGTGTGAAGGATGTATGTGTGTGTGTGTATGTGCTCACCGTGTCGCTGGGTGTACAGCAGGGGCCTGTTGTACGCGCGTATGTCGATGTGCAGCAAGTGCGCGAACTCGCCGCCGTAGAACACCATCAGCTCCGTGAACCGCGGGATTATCTTGATCGTCCTGATATAGCGGATTATTTGTTATATTCATTTAAACTAAAAATAATGGATATTATTAACTTACATACATACAAGTAATTACCCGCTATTCGCTATAGTAATAATCAGCTATTCGCTAGGTACTGTCCCACCATGATTGTTTTGTTATATCTCAAAGGGATAAGGCAGCGTTTTTGAAGAAGACGGCTTTACTTTTTCCGACAATTTCAATAATTAGTTTCATATAATTATATATCTTTCTCATGAATCACGTCATCTATTGGTGAACACTGCATAAAAATCCGTTCCGTAGCGTTTTGAGTTTATCACAAACAGGCAGACAGATGCGGCGGGGGACTTTGTTTTGTAATATGTATAAGTAGCGGCACGACAGTCTAGCGCTGAACTTGAATGCGCAGAAGTCGAAAATGAGGTATCTCGGGGTGTGAGGGGGTCGCGGGGAGGGCGTGGGGATCGTTCGCAAGCACTGATTAGCTCTCGCGGATCCCTCGTAAGCGCTGATTGGCTCTCCAATCGTACTGTGTCCCGCTCACTCGCACGACGCTGCGCGCACTTCTCTCGCTTAGCACTAGACTTACGTGCCGCTACTTGAAGTGATCTGAGTGTGCAGTCATGGGCACGGTGCCCAAGACTCGGGTGCTGTTGTCTCTCTTATGGCCAGGTGTAGCCATTGGTCTGAATGACTGCCAATTCTTGGTTCGCAAGATGACGCTTGGATCTGTTTTTGAGCAATTTATAAAACCTGCATATAACCACGGCATGCTCCATCTCAAACGCAAGCGCCGCAAAGATGTTTGTATGTCTGTATGTGTGTGTGTATGTATGGAGTGATACACAAACCTGTAATACAGCTCCCCCCTGTACTGATAGGCGACCAGGTTCTGCTCGCACGAATGCCGCGAGCAGTTCACGTAGCGCATCCAGTTGGAGTTGTTTGTATGTCTGTATGTGTGTATGTATGTATGGAGTGATACACAAACCTGTAATACAGCTCCCCCCTGTACTGATAGGCGACCAGGTTCTGCTCGCACGAATGCCGCGAGCAGTTCACGTAGCGCATCCAGTTGGAGTTGTTTGTATGTCTGTATGTGTGTATGTATGTATGGAGTGATATACAAACCTGTAATACAGCTCCCCCCTGTACTGATAGGCGACCAGGTTCTGCTCGCACGAATGCCGCGAGCAGTTCACGTAGCGCATCCAGTTGGAGTTGTTTGTATGTCTGTATGTGTGTATGTATGTATGGAGTGATACACAAACCTGTAATACAGCTCCCCCCTGTACTGATAGGCGACCAGGTTCTGCTCGCACGAATGCCGCGAGCAGTTCACGTAGCGCATCCAGTTGGAGTTGTTTGTATGTCTGTATGTGTGTATGTATGTATGGAGTGATACACAAACCTGTAATACAGCTCCCCCCTGTACTGATAGGCGACCAGGTTCTGCTCGCACGAATGCCGCGAGCAGTTCACGTAGCGCATCCAGTTGGAGTTGTTTGTATGTCTGTATGTGTGTATGTATGTATGGAGTGATATACAAACCTGTAATACAGCTCCCTCCTGTACTGATAGGCGACCAGGTTCTGCTCGCACGAATGCCGCGAGCAGTTCACGTAGCGCATCCAGTTGGAGTTGTTTGTATGTCTGTATGTGTGTATGTATGTATGGAGTGATACACAAACCTGTAATACAGCTCCCCCCTGTACTGATAGGCGACCAGGTTCTGCTCGCACGAATGCCGTGAGCAGTTCACGTAGCGCATCCAGTTGGAGTTGTTTGTATGTCTGTATGTGTGTATGTATGTATGGAGTGATACACAAACCTGTAATACAGCTCCCCCCTGTACTGATAGGCGACCAGGTTCTGCTCGCACGAATGCCGCGAGCAGTTCACGTAGCGCATCCAGTTGGAGTTGTTTGTATGTCTGTATGTGTGTGTGTATGTATGGAGTGATACACAAACCTGTAATACAGCTCCCCCCTGTACTGATAGGCGACCAGGTTCTGCTCGCACGAATGCCGCGAGCAGTTCACGTAGCGCATCCAGTTGGAGTTGTTTGTATGTCTGTATGTGTGTGTGTATGTATGGAGTGATACACAAACCTGTAATACAGCTCCCCCCTGTACTGATAGGCGACCAGGTTCTGCTCGCACGAATGCCGCGAGCAGTTCACGTAGCGCATCCAGTTGGAGTTGTTTGTATGTCTGTATGTGTGTGTGTATGTATGGAGTGATACACAAACCTGTAATACAGCTCCCCCCTGTACTGATAGGCGACCAGGTTCTGCTCGCACGAATGCCGCGAGCAGTTCACGTAGCGCATCCAGTTGGAGTTGTTTGTATGTCTGTATGTGTGTGTGTATGTATGGAGTGATACACAAACCTGTAATACAGCTCCCCCCTGTACTGATAGGCGACAAGGTTCTGCTCGCACGAATGCCGCGAGCAGTTCACGTAGCGCATCCAGTTTGAGTTGTTTGTATGTCTGTATGTGTGTGTGTATGTATGGAGTGATACACAAACCTGTAATACAGCTCCCCCCTGTACTGATAGGCGACAAGGTTCTGCTCGCACGAATGCCGCGAGCAGTTCACGTAGCGCATCCAGTTGGAGTTGTTGGGGTCGTCGGCGTCCACGACGTGCGAGGGTTTGCCGTTACGATCGTATATCTACACAAACATAACGATAACGTTAATAATACGTTAGTAGTTTATTATACTCTCCGACCTTTAACTTTTTGGATTCATGAATATCTGCACTCGCTTCAACGGTGAAGGAGCACATCGTGAGGAAACCTGCACGCCTGAGAGTTCTCTGTAATGTTGTGACGCGGCGTGTGGAGTGTACCGCACCGCACTCGGCCAGCGTGGTGGACTACGGCCTGAACCATGAACACTCAGAGACCCGTGCCCTGCGGCCCACTGCAGGGCACGGGTCTCTGAGTGGTGATGCGTTGATGATGATGATGAGACACGAAATAACAAGTAAACAGGTATTACTATGAGTCGGTGGTCACTATACCCACCGAGGTCCACGCGTACTATAACAAGTAGACTGACCTGCCAGCTGTACCAGGACGTGAGGTCGGTGGTCTTGCGGCCGCGGTACGGGCCGAACCGCACGCCGCAAGGCAGCGTCAGCGTCGCGAACACCCCCAGCCCGGCCCCTGCAGGAATATTGTACAATATCGGGTGTAAGAGGACCGCTTTCGGAAACGAAGACATGTATAACCCCCGGCACGTAAGTCGACGAGTGAGCGGGACACAATACGATTGGAGAGCCAATCAGCGCTTATGAGGGATCCGTGAGAGCTAATAAGTGCTTACGAACGATCCCCAAGCCCTCCCCGCGACCCCCTCACACCCCGAGATACCTCATTTTCGACTTCTGCGCATTGAAGGTCACCGGTCTACTTATTTGCCGTGACTTGTAATAGCGGTGATGATTTCTGAAAAGATAGGTTGGTGCTTACTACAAAAAAACGCGATGAAAAAATTGTAATAAGTATCTCCTGTATTTTTTTAAAGTTCGCAATGTAATGCAATCAGCTGACGCTAGAGGTCAATGAACGTTGGGTAACTGAGACCACAGACTGAGACTAGAGACAAATATGGTGGGAAATTTCACTTTCACGTTTCCGCTTCGTCGTGCCTACATACGGCGAATCAACCGTAATTTTTCCCAGCAAAAAAAAAACGTGTGAGAACAAGAAGCCTTGTCACACTGAAGCGGAGGTGAACTAGATTTGTCCATAGCCTCACAGTCCAGGAAATTGAAAGGGAGTAGGAAATTGGGATAGGAAATATAGGTGGTAACTGGTAGGTATATTTATCAACAGACTGCTATGCTATTGCTAGATACCTACTATAGTCGCGTGAGATGAATGGTAGGTATGTAACTAAGTAGTTTGATTATTATTTTTAACCCCCGACGCAAAAACGCCGGGGTGTTATAAGTTTGACGGGTCTGTGTGTGTGTCTTTCTGTTCCCCCGTAGCGCTCAAACGGGTGAACCGATTTGAATGCGGTTTTTTGTTTGAAAGGTGCAATTTCAATTTGTCGGGAGTGTTCTTGCTATGTTTGATAAAAATCGGTCCAAGATGGCTGCCACTACAAAATGGCGGATAACATATATTTTCACAACCCCCATAATATGGGTATCAAATGAAAGGGCTTGACTAGTAGAATAGCACTATACAAATTCAAGATGGCCGCCACCACAAAACGACGAATGTCGGGGGTTTTTTAAATTTTTAATTTTAAATACTTGTAAATAAAAAATCCCACCATATTAAAATTATTACCACCATTATAAGCACATTACCCATTTGAATTTGAAAACTCGACAAACTGAATATTAAGTATATCTATTCGAAAGATTATTTTCTTAGGTCCCTTGCAAGCGTCGCGTCGTCCCAGAACAGGAACTTGTGACGCTTGTGTCCAGCGAGTTTCATTGATCGCCTGTCCAGCTGTATGGGGTTCTTCGAAGGCTGCGTTTCCGATGCGGTTCCATTCCTTGTCCAACAGTACAGTGGTGTGTCGATAGGTTTTAGTAGAATCGGTTTTTTCAGTTATCGAACATGTTTTTGTATGGAGATGTGAGCGTAGGTGTGGGAGTGGGCGTGGGTGAGGGCGTGGGCGTGGGCGTGGGCGTGGGTGTGGGCGTGCGGGAGCGGCACCTGGTATGATGGAGGGGGCGATGTGCAGGAACACGTGCGGGATGGTGAGCGCGGCGCGCGGCACCACGGGCGGGTAGGGCGACTTGGACGGCACCTGCGCCATGCGACCCACTCAGACCTACAGTCGAGCCATTAGACACGTGCCGACTGAGTCACAAATCATTTATATCGGACCTCTCGCTCGCTTATACCAGAGGATCAGATTCCAGTTGTGTATCAGTAGGTAAAAAAGGATTTGTCGATAGTCGATAACCGGTTAGGGGAAGGTGGGGCAACACGGGGCGAGGGGCAAGATGAAGTTTTGGCTGTAAGTCGTGATACCAATTCACCAATCAGTATTGAGCGTATGCGTTAGACGTGCTGTCACCGCCGTCATCGGCGTGTGGCGATTCACCTAAACCAGTCGTAGAATGACAAAGTTATAGCGATATTTGTGAAATGCACGATAATGTTAAAATTTTCTAATATTTACTAGTCGTGACATTAACATAATTAAATAAAATATCGTTGCCAGCTGTGAGTGTTTCTGAAACAGAATTTAACTGTTTATAAGATACGTATTCTAGTGCATGCTTTTTTAAATAATGTTTCTAACAGTATTAAAATATTTTGAGAAAAATGATAAGGGGCATGATGGGGTTTTGTTATTGGTTCGTCCAAAATAAATAATTCTTATGCCAATCACAAAATAAAAGACTCGTGTCTCAAGACAACATACAAGTACTGCGATTATTACGTCCTCCCGGTACAAAAAGTAGTCTAGAAGATAGTAATAAAAAGAGGGAATGGGTAGAAAAAGAGAAAGAAGAGAAGAAAAACTTAAGGATGCATCAAGTACTAAAACTAAAGGTAAGAAAAGTTGGACAAAACACTAGAAAAGAAACAAAAAGCAAAAAAGACAGTCTTCATCAGAATCAGAGGATACAGAAAAGAAAACAAGAATCCTGCATGTTTGTATTGCACTGAACTATAATTGGAATCAGTGGAAGAATGGATAAGTAGTAGTAAGTTGTCAGGTATGTAGTAAATGGGCTCATTGCTCGTGTGCCGATGTAGAAGACGACGACGATGAAGTCATACATATACGTCTCCACTGTCAAGCCAATAAATAATTAGATATACCTGTTTGTTGTTAGGTACCCCATCTTGCCCATGGGGGTACCCTGTCTTACCCCACCCGTGGGGCAAAATGGGGAGAAAGGACTTTTTTTGTATTTGGTGATTTATTATTTTTAAAACTGTAAGTAAATGTTTAATTCTTTCTTAAATTGAAAGATTGATAACCAAAGAATAGTTAAA
Source organism: Melanargia galathea (assembly GCA_920104075.1). Lineage (NCBI taxonomy): Eukaryota > Metazoa > Arthropoda > Insecta > Lepidoptera > Nymphalidae > Melanargia > Melanargia galathea. The sequence goes on along the minus strand of OV049857.1, from coordinate 8,040,783 downwards.
GAATAAAGTTAATTAGTTGAATACAAAAAACTGTGTTTTATTCATCATCAAACCTTAACCACCCCGTCATGCCCCACCTTCCCCTACTAAGGTTACAAAATTGCAGGTAGGTACTTAAAGGTACAGGCTATAAAAAGCAAGCGAGAGCCCTAATAACCCTATGATCCTAAATGTTTTATGACTCAGTACGCACGATTGTAATGGCTCAACAATAGTGGGTTCCCAACAAGTCACATCCAATCGCATCACAGTATGATTCTTTGGGAACTTTTGAAGTTATACGGTACCTACTTCTTTAGGTGCGTTATGAAAAAATTATGAGTGAATTTTTATGTTGCGCGCTCACAGGGTGACACGAAAAACGACATGTTGAAGTTAGCAACGTCTGACTCGACTGTCAGACGCTTCGCAAACAAACATGGCCGTCTGTCGCGCCATCTTCTGTCCGATTGTATTTAATTATTTGCATGCGAAGAAGTAGGTATAACTTCTTAATTCTTTTCATACTATCGAGTCACACCGGGACTTGTTGGGATTACTAATGGAAAAGAAGGTTACGACCAAGCCCCAAGTTCGTAGCCGGATCAGGATGAGCTTCAGGGGGGAGCGAAGCCAAGGAAAACATAAATATAATTAGACAAGCTACTTATATGTTAGGACAAAATAAACTGACTTATAAGCTGTGATAGCCTAGTGGTTAGGACGACCGACTTCTAATCGGAGGTCGTGGGTTCGATCCCGGGGCACGCACCTCTAACTTTTCCTAGTTATGTGCGTTTTAAGTATTTAAATATCACTTGCTTTATTAACGGTGAAGGAAAACATCGTGAGGAAACCTGCATGCCTGAGAGTTCTCCATAACGTTCTCAAAGGTGTGTGAAGTCTGCCAATCCGCTTGGCCAGCGTGGTAGACTATGGCCAAAACCCTTCTCACTCTGAGAGGAGACCCGTGCTCTGTAGTGAGCCGGTAATGGGTTGATCATGATGATGAACCCAACTGACTATAAAATTTGAAGACTTCTCTCGATTTCTCCAGGATCCCATGATCAGATGACCTGATGACGGGACCACCTGGGAAGCATAATCTTTCAAACGAATGAAGATTTTTTCGGATCGGTCCAGGCGTCTTTGAGTAATCGGGGAATATACTTACCTATTTACATAAAAATAGATTCCGACGAATGGAGAATCTTCTCCTTTGCGCTCACTAAGTACTTTGAATTCACATATTCAACGAAAATCATTGTGTCAAAATACTAACTTTTTCATATGGATAGGTTAAGTTAGGTTAGGACCTGTTACGTAGAATTTAAAAGTTCGAGTATACGTCTGTCTGAGGTGATAAGTAAGTAGGTAGTCTATAGTGGTTAAAATTTCGTTGTTTCGGAGGGACCGAGTTCGATTACCGGCGCGCATCTCAACTTTTCAAAGTTATTCGTGCGCTTTAAGCAATTGAATATCACTCGCTTTAACGGTGAAAGAAAACAGAGTTCTCCAATACGTTGTGACGCGGCGTGTTCGTGTATATATCGACCAGAATCTCATGAAAAATAGGGAAATGAAATTCCAAGGTTAGCAATACTACGGCTGCCCTAGCGATAAACAAAGTAACTGACATTTTTTGTGAAATTGACTTTTTGCATTAACAAAAGTTTTATGTCGAGTAGTTTTTTACCACAGTTTAATATTTCAAATAACTTGAACCGTTTACTGAAATTTAAATTGCCCAAACAAAGTAACTGCACTCACTAACCCGGAATATAAATGCAAAAACCAAGTAAACAACAAGCACAACACAAAAACAAAGTAATTGGATGTTGATTACTTTGTTTCTGTATTTAAAATGCAGTTGCTTGATTTTTCGTTTCGTGAAACGATCCCAGGTAAGGTGTTCTGAATGTAATTACTTTGTCTATCACTAAGGCAGCCGAGTTAACCTAGTGTTGCTTACTACAAAATTTAATTTCCCTATTTTTCATGAGATTCTGGTCGATCTATACCACACCGCACTCGGCCGCGCGGCGTGGTGGAGCCCCGCGCCCAGCAGTGGGCCGGTGGGGGATCACGAGGCAGTGTGTACGCACCTTGTCGTCGGGCACGACCAGCAGCGCGCCGTGCACGCAGCAGTACTCGTACACGTAGTCGCCGCACTGCGTGCAGACTGCAACAGACCACAGCGGGTTTTTTTTTTATAACAGGGTGTCCCCTTTCATTAAAAGGGTCGTTATTTGCTTATTATACCTACTCGTTTTTAGTTATGTTTCAAATTTTTATTTAGTTATTTATACTTTTATCATTACATTTCGTCTTATACAAAAATTATCTTAAATATACTTATTAATACTTTTTTACTAAACTACTGAAGGTGTGGTCTTGCTTGAAAGCTCGGAGCCCGGAGTGCTCAGAATAGGAGACTGTTCTGGCTTTTGCGAGGAGCAGAACAACACGACTTATATGCAAGTGCCATCTATATTATTATTATGCCAACGATATAAGAGGCACTATGCATCTCTATCGGCTGTTCTGTTCCTGGCAATAGCAATTCTCGCTATTCTGCTTGCGTACTCCAGGAATGCATCTCGAGAAGAGGCTTCGCCCAGTATGGTGGGTACGGACTCTCTGCACAGCCTCATCCGCAGTTCCTGCTGTAGGTCCTCCCGGGCCGCTTCGTGCTGAGGACAGTCCATCAGTAGATGGAGCACAGCGGGTTCGGTTCCCGGTCGACGCGTCACGCGGCTCATACTGACTACGCATAGGTAGCTACAATCTGTTTCTCCTTAGCTGTCTTACAGTGGCGTAACTATAGGGTGGCATTTCGGCAAAATGCCACGGGCCCCCAACTGGAAGGGGCCCCTGGTAGCTGGGTTTCATTTGCAAAATTTTACAGACCATCTACGTGGCCTCTAAAATACTTAAATCTAAATCCATCGATCTTTCAAATACCTCAAAGGCATACACGGTGTCGAATTGATAACCTTTTTTTTCAATTTGGTTAAAAATTAAAATATATTAAAAAACGTTGGTTGAGCTTCTTTATGGGAGCAGGGAGAGGCCCCATTCGATTAATTTGCCACGGGCCCCAAATGGTATAGTTACGCCACTGGCTGTCTAGGGTAAAAGACTCGCAAAAAACTCCTAAGAGAAACGCGTAAGCGACGCTATTATCCCAGCGTTTTAGACATTCTTGTATTTGTATTTTCCGTTAAATCATGGCTTCGTTGCGCGTTGCTTCGGAGCGTCCTAGATGTGCCGTGTACAGCGCTTAAAACGCGTTTCTGCGAAAAGGGAGCAGATCACCTTTTTTTAGACAGCTAAGGAAAAACAGATTTTACTTAATGCCGCGAGCAATCGTGATAAATTTTGTACAACATCATCAGCCAATAGACGTCCAGTGCTGGATCTCCCGAGTCCCGATAGGTCTCTTGTTCGTTTGTACCATTTCAACACTTGACGGTCTTATGCTGCTTGTTTTATATTATGTACTAGATGATGCCCACGGCTTCGCCCGTGTGGATTTAGGTTTTTAAAAATCCCGTGGGAACTTTTGATTTTCCAGAACAAAAAGTAAGCTTATCTGTAGAAACCCGTCCCCAAAACGGAAAAATCCCGTGGGATCCCCACGATTTCGGAATACAATTCCTTACAGCATCAGGGTTGAAGAGTTGGATATGTACCTACTCGAGTTCATTCAACGATAAAGTCTTTAATTGGTACCCCCAATATCAATTTATATAACCGAAAGTTTCTAAAACCCATTAGTTTTGGGGATCAGGTCCCCTACAGCATCAGGATTGAGGAGTTGGAATCCAAATTTTTTACAGGGTCGCAATGTTTCTCTATCGATTAAAAAAATACGCAAATCGGTTCAGAAATCTCGGAGATATCGGTTTACATAAGTAGAAAAACACAACTCCTTCTTTTTTGAAAGTCGGTTTAAAAAGTAGCCTATGTTACTCCCTGGTTAATTCTCTACTTGTATGTGAAAGTCCCGTCAAAATCGGTTCAGCCGTTCCGAAGATAAGCCCGTTCAAACAGACAGACAGACAGACTAAAATTTTACAAAAGTGTGATTCGGTTATGGTACCGTTCAAATAACCATATGAGCTTAATATGAGGTAGTTATTTCGATATTACAGACAGACACTTCAATTTTATTTATTAGTATAGATATAGATTAGTGACAGTGAAGTGTTAGTTGATTAGTTGTACTCACAGTTCACACACATACTCGTCGGGGCTGGGCTCGTCGAGTTCCGCGTAGCTGATGCGCGGCTTCTTGCGCAGCTGCCGAGACATGTGACAGTGAAGTGTTAGTTGTACTCACAGACATACTCGTCGGGGCTGGGCTCGTCGAGTTCCGCGTAGCTGATGCGCGGCTTCTTGCGCAGCTGCCGAGACATGTGACAGTGAAGTGTTAGTTGTACTCACAGACATACTCGTCGGGGCTGGGCTCGTCGAGTTCCGCGTAGCTGATGCGCGGCTTCTTGCGCAGCTGCCGAGACATGTGACAGTGAAGTGTTAGTTGTACTCACAGACATACTCGTCGGGGCTGGGCTCGTCGAGTTCCGCGTAGCTGATGCGCGGCTTCTTGCGCAGCTGCCGAGACATGTGACAGTGAAGTGTTAGTTGTACTCACAGACATACTCGTCGGGGCTGGGCTCGTCGAGTTCCGCGTAGCTGATGCGCGGCTTCTTGCGCAGCTGCCGAGACATGTGACAGTGAAGTGTTAGTTGTACTCACAGACATACTCGTCGGGGCTGGGCTCGTCGAGTTCCGCGTAGCTGATGCGCGGCTTCTTGCGCAGCTGCCGAGACATGTGACAGTGAAGTGTTAGTTGTACTCACAGACATACTCGTCGGGGCTGGGCTCGTCGAGTTCCGCGTAGCTGATGCGCGGCTTCTTGCGCAGCTGCCGAGACATGTGACAGTGAAGTGTTAGTTGTACTCACAGACATACTCGTCGGGGCTGGGCTCGTCGAGTTCCGCGTAGCTGATGCGCGGCTTCTTGCGCAGCTGCCGAGACATGTGACAGTGAAGTGTTAGTTGTACTCACAGACATACTCGTCGGGGCTGGGCTCGTCGAGTTCCGCGTAGCTGATGCGCGGCTTCTTGCGCAGCTGCCGAGACATGTGACAGTGAAGTGTTAGTTGTACTCACAGACATACTCGTCGGGGCTGGGCTCGTCGAGTTCCGCGTAGCTGATGCGCGGCTTCTTGCGCAGCTGCCGAGACATGTGACAGTGAAGTGTTAGTTGTACTCACAGACATACTCGTCGGGGCTGGGCTCGTCGAGTTCCGCGTAGCTGATGCGCGGCTTCTTGCGCAGCTGCCGAGACATGTGACAGTGAAGTGTTAGTTGTACTCACAGACATACTCGTCGGGGCTGGGCTCGTCGAGTTCCGCGTAGCTGATGCGCGGCTTCTTGCGCAGCTGCCGAGACATGTGACAGTGAAGTGTTAGTTGTACTCACAGACATACTCGTCGGGGCTGGGCTCGTCGAGTTCCGCGTAGCTGATGCGCGGCTTCTTGCGCAGCTGCCGAGACATGCCTGCCTATGACCACACGTATATAACCTGAAACAAGCTATATTTTAGATATAATTAAACCAACTTCGGTCCAGCAATCTCAGAGAAATCTGTGTGCCAGTGTGTAGTAAAATACGGGTACATTTATGCATAACTAGCGGTCCGCCCCGGCTTCGCCCGTGGTATATATATAGTCTATAGCACTCAAGGATCACGTATATATCCGACGGTGAAAGAATTTTTGAAATCGGTCCTGTAATTCCTGAGATTAGTGCGTTCAAACAAACAAACTCTTCCGCTTTATTATATTACTAGCTTTTGCCTGCGGCTTCGCCCGCGTGAATTTCGGTTTTTCACAAATCCTGAGGGATAAGTAGATTTCTGGTCCACCCGCCCCCCGCCGCGCGGCGGCGTACCGCGGTACCGCGTACGGCGGGCGCAGGGCGCAGGGGCGCGGCGCGGCGCGGCGCGGGGAGTTCCGTGCAGCGCGAGCGTCGCGTCGGCCGTAAAATACCTATCAGGGCGTTTTTAACATAGGTACTTACTACTTACTGATTTCAACACAACTCCTTTTTTGAAAGTCGGTTAAATAAAACCGGTCAAGTGCGTGGCGGGCCACGCGCAGTGTAGGGTTCCGTAGTCACAATCCTCGAAAAACAGATATAACTCCTTAACCTGTGAACCCTACTTAGCCGTGATAGTTTTCCTTTAAAATTGATTATATACCCTACTGCTGTGAATTTTTTCAAGTTCCTATATACTGCCATTTGGCTGATAGAGGGGGGGGACACTTGACTCTAATAAAAATTTGCACTTTAAAACATCATATTTTACAAACGGATCTAGAAATCGAAAAATGATGTTCCCACACCCACAGTATTTTTAAAAGACCTATTCAACGATACCCCACACTATGGGGTAGACGAGAAAAAAAATATTCATCCCCACTTTACATGTAGGGGAGCTACCCTAAAAAAAAATATTTATCAAAATTTTATTTCACCACTTTGTCGGCGTGATTAATATTTATACTCATGCCAAATTACGGATTTCTAGCACTAATAGTCTCTGAGATTAACCGAGGACGGACGGACAGACGGACAGACGGACAGACGGACAGACGGACAGACGGACAGACGGACGGACATGGCGAAACTATAAGGGTTCCTTGTTTACTACGGAACCCTAAAAAGTAGCCTATGTTACTCCTTGGTTAATTCTCTACTTGTCTGTGAAAGTCCCGTCAAAATCGGTTCAGCCGTTCCGAAGATTAGCCCGTTCAAACAGACAGACAGACAAAAATTTTAAAAACGTGTGATTCGGTTATGGTATCGTTCAAATAACCATATGAGCTTAATATGTGGTAGTTATTTCGAAATTACAGACACACTTCAATTTTATTTATTAGTATAGATAAGTATAAGTATAGATATCGCACATGCGAACTATATATATTATAGGTGTGTTATATCATCATCCTGAAACCCTCGATTTCTCGGATCTTCAACCGATATTGATGAAACTTGCACTGTTCCCTAAAGATAAACTCAATGTACAAACGCCAATAAAAAATAATGGCCATAAATACAATCCGTAATTTCGGAGAAATTCCGCGGACAAATATATATAACTATATACATATATATAACTATATACATACATGGAACCATCAACAGAGCTGGTGCGGCTAGTGAAGCGGCTGAAAAAGCGAAAGCATGCAAATACAGGGGTCTAGGCTCCGAATATGATTTTGTCCCATTCGGTGTCGAGACCCTTGGTCCGTGGGGTCCTAGCGCTATAAGGCTATTTAAAGAAATATCAAAAAGGTTAGTCGACATCACAGGAGACCGAAGAGCTGGCAGCTACCTCGGACAACGAATTAGTCTAGCAATTCAAAGGGGGAACGCTGCCAGTATCTTCGGAACCTTGCCTACAGGGACTCCTTTTAATAATATATTTTAGTCATTATAGTTATTATATTTTTTAAGGTTTTTAGTTTTAGGATTATTTTTCTTCTTTATTATTATTCTATAAGTTTGTATGTATGTAAGTTTTAAGTATTAATAGTAATAAATAAAGTATTTTTTTTTTACTATATACATATACATATAAATATTATATAAAAATAAAAGATTATATAAACGATAAAAAAGCTTGGATTTAACTCGTTCCAGCAATGCGCGAGACGGCATTTCAATCATGTACATTAATAATAATAATTGTTATAATGTTATTTTTAAAAAAAGAGCAACAGCCGAGTTTCTTGCAGGTTCTTCTCGGCTGGAACTGCATTCCGAACCTGTGGTAGATTCAATTGACGATTCAAAAATACTTGTAAAAGTTTATTTGAATAAAAAACTTTTCTATTCTATTCTATTCTATTCTATTCTATTCTATACATAACAAATATTGTATACTAGCTTTTGCCCGCGGCTTCGCCTGCGTGAATTTCGATTTTTCACAAATCCTGAGGGATAAGTAGATTTCTGGTCCACCCGCCCCCCGCCGCGCGGCGGCGTACCGCGGTACCGCGTACGGCGGGCGCAGGGCGCAGGGGCGCGTGGCGCGGCGCGGGGAGCGCGAGCGTCCGCGTCGGCCGTCGCGATCGCGCGCAGCGAAAATACCACGAAAATACCTATCAGGGCGTTTTTAACATCTGTATTTACCGATTTCAACACAACTCCTTTTTTGAAAGTCGGTTAAAAAAGTAGCCTATGTTACTCCTTGGTTAATCCTCTACTTGTCTGTGAAAGTCCCGTCAAAATCGGTTCAGCCGTTCCGAAGATTAGCCCGTTCAAACAGACAGACAGACAGACAAAAATTTTAAAAACGTGTGATTCGGTTATGGTATCGTTCAAATAACCATATGAGCTTAATATGTGGTAGTTATTTCGAAATTACAGACAGACACTTCAATTTTATTTATTAGTAAGTATAGATTTGCTTGGAAACCCTTATAGATCAATTATTATCATTTATGAATATTTTGCAGTTTCGTTCCATTTTTAGTATACTACGTGTCGAATTGATGACCTCCTTCTTTTGAAATCGGTTAAAAACGAAAGCCACTGAGATTATATGTAGGGTTCAGAACCGGGAAATCCCGGTCTCGAAAGAACCGGGAATTCCCGGTTCTTTTGTCAGTAAAAAGAACCGGGAAATAAAATTTGATTCCCGGTTCTTTCGGTACTTTCGGGAATTCTATTTTAATTACATGATTCACGCTACTACTTACATACATAATCTTTACAATACTAACTTTACTTTTTTATACTTCCTACTGCTCAAAAGTTCAAAACTAACGTGAATTCCGCGCTAAAATAAATGGCGCACGATAACTTACAAGTCTACCTCTCTCGCTGTTGTGTGCGATCGCTCGCTTACACAGTTTTCGGAATGCAATATTTAATCCACCTTGGGATAGAATTTTAAAAAATGCTGTTTATATTTTTTATTTTATTTTTCGAAAACTCAAATACCAATTTTCATGGATATAACTTGAAAAATGACAGACTTTCATACAAACTTTCAGCCCCTATGGGTGGAATTTCCAATAATCCTTTCTTAGTGTGCGCCTACATCATAAAGGAAAACAATGTGAAAATTTCAAGTTTCTGACGATGTTGCGCCATCTGTTCCGGCTTTCAGCGTTGTGAACCACTTCGGTAATATTCATGTTGAGAGTGGTGCGAATCTGGTCAGTCCAGTGAATTGGACTCCTACCTTTCGATCTCTAGCCGTTCATTTTCCCGGTAACTATAAGTTTTTGTAGGTTATCGCCGGGTTTACGGGCGATATGGCCGAAGAACTCAAAGATCCTCCTCAGGCATGTGTATGTTGGAGAGCCTCGGCTTTTTGTCAATTTTGAGTTCTTCGCGGATCGATTGGTTGGTCCTGAATGCAGTCCAAGAGATTCTGAGCATTTTCCTCCAGCACCACATCTCAAAGGCTATCCAGTCTATGCGCTGGCGGTCTCCAGCTTTTAAATCCATGTCTCCGCCCCATATAGGAAAATGGAGAAGACTAAAGTGTTGACGACTGTAATTTTTGTCTTATTACTGATGTTACGATCATTCCATATTCTATCGAGCTGAAACATTGCAGCCTTGGCCATTCCAATTCTCCTGCGAACTTCAGCTTCACAAGAACCGTTATTGCTGATGCTAGAACCCAAGTAAATGAAGTGATCAATGGGTTTTAAATTGAGTGTTCCATTGAGTTCTAGCTTAGAAGCACGATCCACCACCATGATCTTAGTTTTAGACCAATTTATGGCCTGTGTTGCTCCATTTTGTTCAGGAGTTGGAACATTTCAGCTTCATTAGCTGCGAAAAGGATGGTGTCATCGGCGTAGCGAAGGTTTTGAATTTTAATGTCGTTGATGGTAATTCCACCATCCCAGTCTTCGCAGGTCCGGCGTATAATGCTCTCTTCGTAGATGTTAAACAGGATCTAAGGGGATACGATGCATCTTTGACGAACTCCTTTGCCAAACGAGAAAGGTGTCGATGTCGTTTTGTCAATTCTTACTACCCCCTGACTATCTGAGTATAGGCTTTAAAGCACTCCGACCAGATGTTTTGGGACTCCTATTTCCTGGAGAACTATCCATAGGAGCTTCCAGTTCACACAGTCAAAGGCCTTACTGTAGTTGACGAAACACATAATGAATGGTACATTCTTAGAATAAATAGGTAAAGAAAGGCAGTCGTCGACGCGGCGATAAGCCGTTTTTAGCTCGCCTCGGCGGCTAGCTACGTCTATCGTCGCGTCAGTGCTCAAGGTCGAGTCTTAGTACTACGAGCTCGTAAAAAATCATTTAAAAATGACATACTGTGCTGTAGAAAGGTGTCATGATGCATCACACAATCATCAAAAACATTTAAAGATCACATTTCACTCGTAAGCACTACCGAACAGATTACATTTTGGAATAAAACATTTTTTAAAACTTTAAAATAAATCGTAAATATCACAGACGCCATTACAATGAAAATGTTGCTAGCTCTGGGGAAAATATTTTACCATCATTTTACCCCATATCTTTTTTCTTATTCTAAGTACCTATTGTTTTTAATGCCGATTCACATTAGTACTACTGTGTATTACTAGGGTGACCAAATACTTAATTAGGATGACCATATGGTACATGAGAAAAAATATTGTGTTGATTTTCTTGTTTCTATAAAAACAAGATATTTGAACCAGTTTTGGCTATTTTTAGCTGACTTTAAAAAAGGAGGTTATGTATTCGACTCGGTATGTATGTACAATGTATATATGTATGTAAGCGGTATGTATGTATGTATGTTTTCGATTATTTCAAAAACCAATGAACCGGTTATGAAATTCATTTAGTGTTGGATGCAGGGTATAAGGGAACCAGTAACTTACATTTTCTAACAAATATCAAAATTGCAGCGCACATCAAATAATGACATTTATAGGCAAACTAGCTGATGCTCGCGATTTCGCCCGCGTGTATTCTTATAAATGTCACTTGTGGGTGGAATTTCCAATATTCCTGAAACACGTAATTCTTTAATTTTAACCGAAAGTATAAATACAGATTTTCATTGATATAACTTTAAAAATGACAGACTTTCATAGAAACTTTCATCCCCCATTTAACCCACTTGGGGGTTGTTTTTCCAAAATTCCTCAAACGCGTAACTCTTTATTTTTAACCGAAAACCTAAATACTAATTTTCATGGATATAACTTGAAAAATGACGGACTTTCATACAAACTTTTATCCCCTATTTAACCCCCTTAGGGACGGAATTCGCAATAATCCTTTCTCAGTGTGCGCCTACGTTATAAAAGGAAGCTACTGTGAAAATTTCAAGTTTGTAGCTTCAGTGGTTTTGGCTGTGCGTTGATTGTCAGTCAGGACAAGCTACTTTATATTATTACTAGCGGACCCGGCAGACGTCGTCCTGCCCGCTATTAGCGCCACCTACCGGGTCCAATTCTACTTATAAACCTTCCTCTTGAATCACTCTATCTATTAAAAAAAACCGCATCAAAATCCATTGCGTAGTTTTAAAGATTTAAGCATACATAGGGATATAGGGACAGAGAAAGCGACTTTGTTTTATACTATGTAGTGATATAGATAGATAGATAGATTTTCGATACCCAGGGTAACATTATTGTGCCTTTAAAGTTTCACTTCTACCGTGTATGAATTGCATTCAAACACATTTTTTTTACGTTTATATTGTGGTATCTTGTCACCACTACTATTACCTGTCTTCGTTTCCGAAAGTGGTCCCCTTTTACCTGTTATTTTATTTTAGAATCTGTACAAAATACATGTGCAGAAAAAATATTACCCTCCTGGATCAGTAAGTTTATACCAGTACATTTAGGGAGAATGTACCCTACATTTAGGGAGAATGTCGTTCCACGTGCAGCATTACTCATGCGCTTGTGTGCGTGTCGGCAAATGTAGTTACAGGGCACTTACACATTCATGGGTTGATTTATAGCTTACGTTTCGAGCGGAAATTTGTTAGAAACTTACATTCTAAGCGTAATAGTTCGATGGGTACATTGAATTCGTAAGCTTTTTCAACGCAGGCGCACACTAAGAAAGGATTATTGGAAATTCCACCCCTAAGGGGGTTAAATAGGGGATGAAAGTTTGCATGAAAGTCGGTCATTTTTCAAGTGATATCCATGAAAATTGGTATTTAAAATTTCGATTAAAAATAAAAACAGGATTTTTGGAAATTCTATCACCAAGTGGGTTAAATAGGGGATGAAAGTTTAAATGACAATAAAAATTACATTAATATTTCATTGTGGTTTACTTTTAAAGTGTAAAACTTGTTTTATAAAAAAAAAACTATAAAGAACCGAAAATCCCGAAAGAACCGGGAATTCCCGGTTCCTTTAGGTAAAAGAACCGAAATTCCCGGTTCTCAAAAACAGGACCGGTTTCGTAAACCCTAATTATATGACATATTTTTGTCCATTGAAGGTTTTCATATCACAGTACGGCAGCAATATACTTATTATTTCAATTTATTATGATTATGATATGATATGATGACAACAGAATTATTAGTTCAATATACCTAGGTAGGTACCTACTCTAGCGGCACGCTATGATGGCCGGTTTGACGTTTGTCCGCTCATGAAGTTCCGTATTAATTGATAACGACTTTGAAGGAAATAATTGTATTACTTTATTGACGATAGTGATGTGCAGAGATTCATAAATTTTATCGAATGTAGTTTTAGGTTTAGGACTCAAAATTTATTTATTAAATTGATTTCTTAAATGTATACAAGTGTAGAAAAATCAGTTTGCACCATTTAAGGGGTGAATGTACTTGTGAATATGAACAATTTTCACTATGTGGACAAACCTCTGAAATCGCAAAAAAATATCAATAAATTTTTAAAAATGGAATCTAATACGATCGTCACATAGGATCGCTGGCTAGCACAACTACTACCTCCGGCAAACTCGCGTCAATGCTCAATGCAAAACAAAGCAGTTTCGAATTGACGTTGCTTCGAAAAGTATAAACTGTCAGTGCAATGCGATTGTGACATAGTTTTGACCTGGCTTTGGATTTCAAATATTGATACTGCATTACTGTTGACCCTTGCTCGTTAATTTGGACTCTGTTCAAGCCCTTTGTTGTGGATTTCGTCGATATGACCGAACGTACGCAGAGAACTGTTCTAAATAGTCAGAAACGTGAGTTCGTAATACGCCTTCGTAACTATTTCGATCGTGAAGCTCAAAATGGAGGGCCAATTTTACCTATAACGTCAGTGGTTGAACGCGTAGCTGATGCGCTTAATATTGGACAACGAACTGTTAGACGGACAACTAAAAAAAAATATGGCGAGACTGGCACAGAAGAAAATAAACTTCACACACCAAAAAAGAGAAAACGAGCAAAACCAGTCGTAGGCATCGATAGCTTTGATGCCGATGCTATCCGAAGACATGTTTACGGCTACTATTTACAGAAGGAGTATCCAACAAGAAAAAAGTTGGTGCATTCACTGAAGGAAGCTGGATTATTCTTCGGTGGGGAAAGTTCTTTAACGAAGATTTTGAAGACCATTGGATTTCGATACAAAAAATGTAACAAACGCAAAATATTGATGGAAAGATTTGATATAGCGATGGCAAGGTATACTTTTTTACGGCAAGTGAAAGAAATCAAAAATTGGCAAAATGTTGTGTTCTTGGATGAAACATGGCTTAATGCTAACCATACTGTAGGCCGTTCTTGGAACGATGACACAGCAGCATCTACTTCCAAAGTTCCTGTAGGAAAAGGATCGCGACTTATAATTTGTCACGCCGGAACCATCAACGGGTTTGCCGAAGGTTCTCTCATGGCTTTTGCGTCAAAAACCACTGGAGACTATCATGAAGACATGAATGGAGAAAAGTTTACTGAATGGTTTACCTCAATGTTGTGTAGCCTCCCTGAACCATCTATTATAATTATGGACAACGCCCCATACCACTCGATGCAAATTGACAAGCCACCTGCCCAATCCCAAAAGAAAGCTGATATCGTCGCATGGCTTCGTAAAAATGGCGTAGATGCAAACATGAATATGTTAAAAGCGGAATTAGTACGTCTTTTAAAAGAAAACAAACCAACCAAGATCCGATACGTCATTGACGAAATAGCATTAGAACATGGGCACAGAGTTATACGGTTACCGCCTTACCATTGTGAGTATAATGCGATTGAGTTGGTGTGGGCTCAAATTAAGGGATATGCTGCAAGACACAATACAGAACCCCCATTTACCACAAAAAAAATGCTAAAATTATTAGAAGAAGCTTGTGAACATGTGACTAAAGGAGACTGGGAAAAGGTTGTGAATAGAACTGTTAAATTAATAAGGGAAGATTATGAAAGAGATGTGAAAATAGATAATATTATAGAAAACGAACATATAATTATTAATGTATGTGATGATAGCAGTGACGACAGTGAAAATAGTAGTATGGACGAATCTGATTAATTATGGCCTTTTGTGGCACCTTTTTTGGTATCTTTTGTATTCATATGTTTCTTGTGTGCATATAAAGTATGTATATTCATTTTCGTTCAAATATTCAGTTCGTTCAAATAAATTAAATAAACATATACATTTTTGTTTTATTAAACCTATTTAATCAGGTACAAAAACAAAACTTAATTGTTTTTTGTTCGAGAATAAATTGACATTCCACATCACTATTGTAATGTGTCAAACCGGCCATCATAGCGTGCCGCTAGTGTAGGTATATTGAACTAATAATTCTAAATTCGAAACTAAAGCTTTCAGGGTTCAAATGTTAAATGTACCTATGCGGGCTTTGTAATCTTTTGTAATAATGTCCTCCCGACCGAATTTCTGCCACGGCGGCCAACCTCGACGGACGCAGAGACTAGCCAACCGGCAGATATTATAGTGCAGGAATGTGTGATAAGGAATGCCCATCGGACTGTGAAAACGAGGGAATAGAGCGACACACGTGTGCACTGTAATATCTCCTGCATCTCCGTCGAGGTTGGCCTCCGGTTGTAGCACGGACCAACTGTGACACTACGCGAACTCTCAACAAGTATAAATTAAAAATTTAAAAAATCCCCGACATTCGCCATTTTGTGGCAGCGGCCATCTTGGATTTGCAATAGTGCTATTCTACTAATCAAGCCCTTTCATTTGATACCGTAAAACCGGGTAACTTGGCCCGAATTTCTCAAGTTTTTTGGTTCAATGTCGAATATTTAAAAAACTATTATTAGTTTTACTTTGTTTGTGAGCTACACTACTGTTAAATGTACCTACTCTTCTTTTCATATAATTAAAATCTATAACAATCAAATGGAAATGTATATGATAAAAAGCTAAATTTAGAGAGCGGGCCAAAAATTGATCACTTTTTACAACTTTGCCCATTTTGGGAAAACTTATATAACTCCAGTATTTTTAACCGTAAGATCATGAAACTTAGGGTTACTTTAGAAAAATAGTTTATGTAACATAGGATCTTATTACTAAACATTTAAATGTTCATATTAGCTGCCAAAATTGAGTGGGCAAAGTTGCTATAATTTTTTAGTAACTTTTCATACTAATAAAATGATAAGCTAGGGTTGTCATTTTTTATTCTTAACCAGGTTTAAGGTAACGTACGTAAGTTATTATAATTTCAAACCAAAAATATTAAAACAAATATGAAATGAAGCTTATAAAAATCTTTAATTTACTTATAAGAAATTTAATAAGTATATTTTAACTTAATACTAATAAAACATTCTAGTAAGGAATCATCATAAAGTTAAATCAAAAATATTCAGTCAGTTTGTTAAAATCACAAAAATTATTATTATTAAGGTAGGTAGGTATTAAGGAATAATGAGAAAAAACCTATGACCTTGAAATATTTACGAGATAATTTTCAAAGTACCGCCTTTCTAACAAAAAAAGAATGAATAAAATTGGACTACGCGTTAATGAATTACAGCTAAATACACGTTTAGACTTTCATTCCCTCTTCCAAGGAAACCTTGCTGAATTTCGGAATAAAAAGTATCCTATCCCATTTCGGAGTGTAAACTCAAATCGTGCCAAGTTTCATTCGAATCCATTCAGTAGTTACGACGTGATGCGCGGCCAAGATACAGACAGACAGACAGACAAAAATAAATATATATATATATTTTTGGCTTCAGTATCGATTATAGTGCCCTCAAAAAAAAATTCAAAATATCTTCAATGTACAGAATTGGATCTGTTACAGTTTTATCATATTGTAGAAATAAAAACTTTCTCATAACAACAGAGATAGTTCCAAAATGAACTGTGATAAACAAAACGTAAACGAAAGTAACTGTTAATGTCAATTTAAATTTACTGTACAGGTGACAACCCTAAGGGCTATATTTTGGTGGGCAAAGTTATAAAATGTGCGTCCGAAACAGCAATATAACATTGCCCACCAACATATTTCTGAAACTGAGAAAGCTTCCGCGCTGATTATTTGATCTATATCATTTATTTGATATCAAATAACTGTAGTTTAAAAATTACTTACCTGTTGCAATTACCAAGCGAGTTACAACAAAAGTTTTTTACACTATTTTTGGCCCGCTTTTTATACCATCAACTTTGACTGGTGCTCACTGGAGGGTGACCATTTCAAAAATGGCGAATCTGCCCGACACTGGCAATAAAATCTGCCAAAATCTGCCAAGTAGTGTGACCATTTGTGAGATTTCTGCCATTTGGGCAGATTTGGCTCCTATACTCTGATTTTTAATTCCGTGGAATTCTGATGTTTCGTAATGTTACCAAAGATAAACCAATACCCACAAAAAAGATAAAAAATTCAAAACTTATCTAGTAAATAAAAATCAACTGCCGCATGTTAATATGACAAATGCCTGAGAAACACTTTTTAGTGATAATATCATTCGACTTCCATTTTTGAATAAATTTTTTCAATGTGCTTCTTTTGTATTCTATTGCTGTTATTGTGCCCTTTTTAGTTTCCACTCAGCAATTTCTATTTAAGGGAGAAACGACTAATATTATCACGCGGCTTAGAGCTTTTTTATGTTGACAGGGAATTAAAGTAGTTTGGGGTAAAATCGTACCTACTTCGTAGATGTTAACCCTGTTTTCCATAGAAATAACTCTCTGTAAATGACAGCTGTCAGAACTCCACCAAATTAAAAATCAGAGTATAAATTTTAACTCAGGCAGAATAAACTGACGATTTAAGAAAGTGGCAGATTTCAAGGAAATCCTTATTATTTTTGAAATAAATAAAAAACTCATGATTTTATGTTCATTTATTAAATTTTTGTATGACTTAATAACTAGGAAATTTTACTTTTGTAATGTAAATTTTTTATCTCTAAGAGAAATCTGCAGATGTGTATCTCAAACCTCGATTTCAATATTTTCTTCAAAGAATGCAAACATTTTTTAATGAACTTTGCGATCAATAAAATTGCAGTTTGTCACTGAGCAATGTTATAGAATTTGTGTCAATTATAAATATTGCAAATGAATTTCCCAATAGAGTAGATTAAAATAATCTTCAAAAATTAGACGAGTAAGTTACAAACTTTGCAAAAGTCTGTAATCTGAGAGAATATTCTCCCAAGTACTTAAATCAACAAGCTATAATTAAAAAATTAAAAAAAACCCGACTGCCATGCTAAAAAACGAACTTAAAAATTAATAAACTACCACCGTACCACTTACAGTGTAGTTGTTATTTATTTTGTTTTTCATGATTTGTCACTCCAAATTGATTTAAAATATATATATTGTATACATTTTCGTACTTGCTTTTTAAAGCCCTTTATTTTGATACCCCATTCGAGGCTCTTGAAGAAAAAAATTTTTTCAGCCCGCACATTAAAGTGCATAACATTCGCCATTTTGATTTTTTATGAATTTTATGTACTCAGTAACATTTGTGCCGTCAAGACGAATCTACTGTCGGATAATTTATCAAAATAGGTTGAGCCGTTAAGTAGTTACGAACTGACATAGGAAACGGTCATTTTCTACGATTTATCACTCCAAATTGTTTCCAAATATATACATTTTCGTATTTGCCTTCTGAATCCCTTTATTTTGATACCCCACTCGAGGGTCTTGAAGAAAAATTTTTCTTTCAGCTCGCACATTAAAGCGCATAAAGTCCGCTATTTTGATTTTTTTTAATTTAGGTACCCAATGACACTCGCGTCATCGAGACAAATCTAATGACGTATCATTTATCAAAATCCGTTGAGCCGTTGATTAGTTACAAGCGGACATAGGAATGGACATACATACACACAGGTGAAACACATATACCCAGTCGGGTAAAAAAAAATAACAAACAGATTCCTAAATAAACATGTGCACACTAATTACTATTTACTTTGTACTGCTTTAAAAGGTATTAAGTAAAAAACACGGAGACTGTATTTCTTCCACCGAAAGAAAATATTTAAAAGATGTTAAAATCATTGTATAATGAAAATGACAAAATGAAGAATTATATACAAATATTGACGCAATAATATAGTAGTAGGCGAAACAATACAATAAAAAAATAAATATATTTTAGGTTGGTTTAAGAATTTTTTTGTACTTATTTTATTTATTCATTCCAATCCCCATAAGAAGTATTAATATAATGACATATTTTTCAAAATCAATTTCAATTCAAAAATATGCCATCATAATATTATGACTTCCTATGGCGATTAAAATGAATAAAAAAAATAAAATAAGTATTAAAAAAATTTAAACCAACCTAAAATATATATTTATTTTTATTGTAATTTTTCACTTACTATTCAACTATTGCATCAACATTTGTTTCTAATTCTTCATTTTGTTCATTTTCCTCATATTTTAACGACATCTTTTTTAACATTTCTTTCGTTGGTTTAAAAGAAACACAGTCTCCGTGTTCTTTAATACCTTCTTTTGTTGTAATTATAGCAGATACATGTTTATTTAGGAACCTGTTTCTTATTTTTGTTTTATTTAAGTTTACTTGAGAGAATATTCTCTCGCATGAGGCATTTGACATAGGTAAACTTAACAGTGCTTTTGCAAAGTTTGCAATATTAGGATATTTTGGAACTCCATTTGCATCACACATTTTGCCGATTGCGCCCCAGAATTTGTCCACACTTAAACTTGTGTTGGTGCTACTTCCACCAGATTCTAACAAATCGCTTATACTTTTATCAAATTTCATTTGTCGAAATTCGTCGTCGACTTTTTGAAGATTATTTTCGTCTACTATATTGGGAAATTTCATTGCAATGTTTACAGTTGACACAAATTCTTTATAAACAACATTTTGTGGATCCAAAAACTGTAAATCTTTAAAAACACTGCTTAGTGGCAAACGTGTTCTTAATTGATTGTAAAGTTCAGTCAAAAATGTTTGCATTCTTTGAAGAAAAGTGTTAATTCCAGGTTTGAGACTTACATCTGCAGATAGGCGATCAATTTCTTTAGTAACATTGACCCCTAAGTACAATAGAGGTAAAAAATTTACATGCGATTCTGGGTCTATACTAAGTGGATCTGGGTTGCTTGTCAAATAATTTCTTTTCATATAACAGCTCAAAAGGCACAAATATACTTCGGAAATATCTTTGAAAGCTGTGTGGACTATCGTATAATCTCCTTGAAATATCGTGTTCAGCTTATTGACTATTTGCAGTATATAATCCAAAGCATAAAAATACAGTTTATATACCCTGTTATTTAAACTGTTTTGCAAGAATTCGGCTGAAATATTTTTGTCTTCCAAAAACTGCGACTGAAAAAAAAGTTTGAGGGCATCCCATTGCTCTAAAATTCTTTTAATGCATGCATGCAAACTAAGCCAGCGAATTTCATAGTGTTTTAATATTTTATGATTTTCAGAGCCAACAAAATCTTGAAATTCAGCAAATTCCCTCTGCCTTTTACTACTATGTGCAAAATATCCATAAACCTCTTGCACTATTTGGTTAATAGCTCTTGGGATGGAGTTTTTACCAGCGTGAGATACACACAAAGCAGTAGAATGACATACACACTTAATAAACATGCAATGGGGATTTATTTGTCTTATTTTGGCAATAATACCACCATGTTCGCCAAACATAACGTTAGTAGTATCAGCCCCAAAACCAATAACATTTTTAATACTAAGGTTAGCATTAGTTAAAGCCTCTGAAAGGGCATCAAACAAGGCTTGGGCTGATGCCCCTTTCAAGTCCACAAGGGTTAAAAATTTTGTTTTTACTTGAAGATCTTTTTCAGAATAATATTTGGTGACAACTGCAAGTGTTGATGTGGTTGTAACATCTGTAGTTTCATCTATAACCAAGGAAAACATTGGTGTATGAGTTTTAATGTTTTCAACTGATTTTAAATCGGCAAGCATCTCTGCTTCTAGATCAGGCTTTAAAATATTATATGTTACCGCTGCTGCTTTAGTCCTCTTGCAGGAAAATAACTTAGCAATTTCAGAATCATGAAAGCATTTTGGGATAATTTCGCTCAAATGATCCATTAATCTAAACGGTAAATTGTGTTCTACTAGCATAGCACAAAAATTAATTTCTGCTTTTTTCACTTCCTCTTGTAACGGAGATTTTTTAAAATATTGTTGCACCTGAAATAGTTTAATAAAATTATTATTCTCGAAACTAATACAGAGCAACAGTGCATTGATTAACATCAGCGCCTCCTAAAAGGAACCTATCTTCCAAAGGACATGTCCCAGTTCAGTATGGAAAGTGATTTTTTATTCTGAGTGTCAATTAACTAGAACCAAACTTCCGTCACGTGAAAGAGAGAAATATATAATTTAAATAATATTACGCTAAGTATTTAAATAATAATTTTATAAAACCCCGTCTTTTGAATTAATAAATAAAAATTTTGTTTCTAGAAAATATTTTTCGATTAATGGCAACACTAAAAACTTTTTCTAATCTTATGGTGCCGCTAGACGCTTGCGGCAAACAACATAGAGCAAACATCGGAAAACACCATAAAGTACTTTTTATACACATTTGGCTATGGTTTGGCTTAAAGCCAGTCGGATATAGCTGTGTTTGCGTGTGCCAACGTTTGGGAGCGTTTGTCATTCGATTTAATATGTCGTACATATAAATATTTATTTACATTGGATGTAGTTTAAAATTCGCCATATTGGATTTTTTTAACTATGTAGCCACTCCTGGGAAGAATACGAATCGAATGACACCTCACTCTTCAAAATCAGTCAAGTCATTTAGGCTACATAAGACGAATAGATCATTAATATCCGGTGTCGCTCAAGGAAGATGATTTTTCCCTACGTTTTGGGGAGAATGTTGTTCCACTTGCAGCATTACCCATGCGCTTGTGTGCGTGTCGGTGAATGTAATTACAGACCACTTATACATAAACATAATTTGGTTCAGTTGTTTTGAAGCCTATGCCCTGTTTCGATTGGTTTGTTATTGTTAGAAACTTACGTTAAATAGGTACCTATTTGTTCTAAGGGTACCTACATAAAATTTTAAATAAATACTTTTTTAAAGTTCAGTAAATAAAGGGCTTTTTCCAAGCTTTTTCATTCTATTACGTATTGTAACGTACTTACCGATGATTGGCCGCTATACCCAATCATATTCTTCTTATGTTTTTGGGATGATACATGGTCTTTTAACGCAGACATTCTTGTTACTAACTTACAATTGCAAGCTTTGCAAAATGTTACATCAGGATCCTCCTTAGCTCTGGAAATCCATGAAGAAAGCAAAGGATCTTTTTCCCACTCAAGTCGATATGAACGCTCGTATTTTCTCTTCATTTTCTATTCACTTTATAAATATACGCCAAAAATCAAAACCAAATGAGAATTGGTGGAGAATTGAAATTTGTTATCTATACATATAATAAAATCGTAGACTTGCCGTATCTGTACATTGAAGATTTTTGCAAAATAATAACTGGGGGATGTCAGGGATAAGTAATAGAACGTAAAAAAGTTATTTTTGAAATTTTTGTCTGTTTGTCTGTTTATCTGTTTGTCTGTTTATCTGTTTGTCTGTATGTTTGTGCGCGCATCACGTAAAAACTACTGAATGGATTGAAATTAAACTCGGCATGATTTAAGTTCATACTATGGAGTAACATATAGGATACTTTTTATCCCGAAATTCAGCACGGTTCCCTTGGGAGAGGGGATGAAAGCCAAAATGTGTTAGCTGTTATTCGTTAACGGGTGGTCCGATTTCATTCATTCTTTTTTTGTTAGAAAGTAGATACTTTAAAGACTACTGGCTAATCTCTGAAATGCTGGACCGATTTTGATGGGACTTTCACTGGCGGATGTTTACATTTTGATGTACCTAAACATCCGCCAGTGAACTTTTAACAGTTTTTAGCAAGGTATAATAATAAGCTCAAAGGAGCTTAGGAAAAACAAAATGATTCCCACGGGATTATTAAAATCAATATGTTCAATATCCACGCGAACGAAGTCGCGGGTATCCGCTCGTTTGAGAATAAAGTGGACAGGAAGACAACATAAATTGATTGAAAAATTAAACCTCGCTCAGTTATTAAGAAAATAGACCCTATGACTGATTCTTAAGGTCTATCTTAATCATATTATATGGCGTTAGGCGTACCAACACAAAAATTCAAAACTTGAATAAACGAGAAATTCTCGTACCATCGACACAAGACAAAAGTTGCCAGCTTAGTAAGTAAATCTTTAAGTCATACAAAAATTTAATAAATGAACATGAAATCATGAGTTTTTTATTTATTTCAAAAATAATAAGGATTTCCTTGAAATCTGCCACAATCTGCCACTTTCTTAAATCGTCAGTTTATTCTGCCAGAGTTAAAATTTAGGAGCCAAATCTGCCCAAATGGCAGAAATCTGCCACAAATGGTCACACTGCAGTCACTGCTAACTGAAGTGAAATTGGTAAAAGTTGCTTATGCAGTTTTGCCAGAAATATACTCAATTTTGTACCACAGATTAAATAATAAACGTAAGTAAAATATCTTTCCAGATTATTCAACACTAGCTTTTGCCCGCGGCTTCGCCCGCGTGAATTTCGATTTTTCACAAATCCTGAGGGATAAGTAGATTTCTGGTCCACCCGCCCCCCGCCGCGCGGCGGCGTACCGCGGTACCGCGTACGGCGGGCGCAGGGCGCAGGGGCGCGGCGCGGCGCGGGGAGCGCGAGCGTCCGCGTCGGCCGTCGCGATCGCGCGCAGCGAAAATACCTATCAGGGCGTTTTTAACATCTGTATTTACCGATTTCAACACAACTCCTTTTTTGAAAGTCGGTTAAAAAAGTAGCCTATGTTACTCCTTGGTTAATCCTCTACTTGTCTGTGAAAGTCCCGTCAAAATCGGTTCAGCCGTTCCGAAGATTAGCCCGTTCAAACAGACAGACAGACAGACAAAAATTTTAAAAACGTGTGATTCGGTTATGGTATCGTTCAAATAACCATATGAGCTTAATATGTGGTAGTTATTTCGAAATTACAGACAGACACTTCAATTTTATTTATTAGTATAGATTTGTAAAAAGTACTGCGTCGGGCAAAGTTAGGTTAGTTGGGCGAAGTTACCCGGTTTTACGGTACCCATATTAAGGGAGTTGTGAAAAAATATGTAATCCGCAATTTTGTAGCGGCGGCCATCTTGGACCGATTTTTATCAAACATAGCTAACAACACTCTCAACTAATTCACCTTTCAAACAAAAAAAAACCGCATTCAAATCGATCCACCTGTTTGAGCGCTACAGACAGACAAACACACGCAGACACGTCAAACTTATAATTAACACCCCGTCGTTTTTGCGTCGGGGGTTAAAAACAGATAACTTAAACATGTACCTACGGTCTCAGTACCTATTTTATCCTAGCACAATAATTACTAATTAGTAAGACCATAATAATACTACATACTATATTTGTACACACTTAATCACTACACAAACTATATAGTGAATATAGTTAGTCAGTTTCTGCCAAATCAGTGAATTTTGCTGAACTCTTCACTACCTATGTACCTACTTACCAGCTATGTATTTATACTTTTATTAGATTACTACAAAACTATGTTTTTACTATAGATTTGATGTTTTCTATGTTTACTTATAAAAACATGCAAATATTTACCTTCAAGGCCTCCCTTTCCTTTCTTCCACACTTTTAATAATTGAATTAAACTATTCTTTTGTTTCACGGCTCACAGTCACACAGCACACTGGTGATGGATTCCCGCAGCCCGCTAAAATGTACAATTACTGATTACAGAAGCTTTTCCCGCCAACAATACGTAAAATCATAAACAAAAATTGAAATTTAGGCGGCAAGCCACCAGTTGTACCATAAAAACAACAATAAAATCTTATCGCGTCCAATCGTAATCTTTAGAAGAGCATGAATACCAACATAAAAAATAAAAATATTTTCATAATTTGGCGCCTTATTTTTAATTTTTTTTTAAATGTCAATTGGCAAATGCACAGAACCTATATAAGTAGCTATAGGTAGCCCAGAATCTCATGAAAAATTGGAAAATATGTATAGATCGACCAGAATCTCATGAAAAATAGGGAAATTAAATTTTGTAGTAAGCAACACTAGGTTAACTCGGCTGCCCTAGTTATAAACAAAGTAATTACATTCAGAACACCTTACCTGGGATCGTTTCACGAAATGAAAAATCAAGCAACTGCATTTTAAATACAAAAACAAAGTAATCAACATCCAATTACTTTGTTTTTGTGTTGTACTTGTTGTTTACTTGGTTTTTGCATTTATATTCCTCGTCATTTTTGTTGTAATATCTTGTGAAGTGTTTAATTTTGTTTGTATTCTGTCATAGTGTTTTGTATAAAAAAAGAACTGAAAACTTGGTATAGATCGACCAGAATCTCATGAAATATAGGGAAATGAAATTCCAAAGTTAGCAACACTACGGCTGCCCTAGCGATAAACAAAGTAACCGACATTTTTTGTGAAATTGACTTTTTTGCATTAACAAAAGTTTTATGTCGAGTAGTTTTTTACCACAGTTTAATATTTCAAATAACTTGAACCGTTTACTGAAATTTGAATTGCCCAAACAAAGTAACTGCACACACTAACCCGGAATATAAATGCAAAAACCAAGTAAACAACAAGCACAACACAAAAACAAAGTACATTGGTCGCACTGTAGGTATATATATCATTGAGGAATTAATAATATAGAGGCGCTCTAATGTCCTATAGAAAATAGTGGATCGGAAAATAGCTTATCAAAATTTTCATAAGTGTGTAAGAGACAATACTACATTTTTAACATAACAACAAAACAGTTTGCGGCAGACTCAAGGCAAAAGATTGTCTCCCTAAAATGTATATGTTACAGTCAAAGTAATTAATTAGCTATTATACATAATGACAGGCTATTATGAATAATATCTAAATTGTCCAGATATTATTCATAATATCATGTCAAACCAGACATTATTCATAATAGCAGGTCAACGTTGGTCAAAATGATAAATACGGTCTCACTTGCTTCCCCTCTCGCATCTAATTTCTTTGTAGTGTGGCGTGATCACCACGCTCTCAAAATCTAACCTACCGTATCCTAACCTAACCTAACCTACAATTCCTGATGTAGACCACGCTAAAGCCGATGATAGAAACATTATAGCTGTTGTAATTTTTCAAGAGACACCTCAGGAGATAAGTAAATCACCTAAATAAGTATTATTAACTAGCAACTGCCCGCGGCTCCGCCTGCGTTAATTTCGGTATTTCTGAAATCCCGAGGAAATCGTGGATTTCCGGTTCTAGTTCCCACTCCCTTTTCCAATCGTTATACCTAATTTCAAGGAAATTTGCTACAGTAATCTACCTATAGCTGTAGCTATAGATGTCGGTTTTCAAAATCCCGTGTAAACTGTGGATTTTTCCAGGATAAAAAGTAGCACATGTGTTAAGTCAGGGCATAATCTATCTCCATTTAAAATTTCAGCCAAATCGGTTAAGAAGTTGCGGCGTTAAAGAGTAACAAACACACACACACTCATACTCACACACAGACTCAAATACACATGCACACACACACACACACACACACACTCATACACACATTCACACACACTCATACACACACACACACACAGACACACACTCACATACACATATACTCACACATACATACTCACACACTCTCAAACACACACACACACACATACAAACTCACACACACACACACTCACTTACACACTCACACACACTCATACTCACACACACATACACACACACAAACAAATTCACACACATACACATACATACACACATTCACACACACACACACACACACACACACACACACACACACACACACACACACACTCACACACACATACAAACTCACACACATACACATACATACACACACACACACACACACACACACACACACACACACACACACTCACACACACACACATGACAGACAGACAGACATACAGAAATTGTTTCTTGGTGGTATAAACTGTTTATTTGACGTTATATTTTGCAATATCTGGTGATCAGTTAAACGTAAGCTTTGTTTTATTACTTTATCCAAGTCTTCCAAGTTATTATGTAAAATAGCTGAATATTATGTAAAATAGCCTGTTAATTTGATTAATTCTGTGTGAATTATTACTTTATCCAAATTGAGTTGATATTATGTATAATAGCTGGATAATATACATAATATCCTCATTTATTACTTTGGCTGTAACATATACATAAACACTCACACACGCACAACTTGAGACATCTCAATGAACACGCGCCATTTTATGCCCTCGGATTGTGCGTGTATGATACCTATTCTAAGCGTGTGTGAGTGTATTTTTGGCACGTTTTTAAAGTAGGTATGACGCCTCCATAGTAGTATTTCCTTAATGATATACCTATGTGCACATCTTTATTTTTCGTGGTCTGTGGTGCGCATGCGCGCTAGACAGCCGTGGCCGTACCATAGAGATAATAATAATAATAGAGTTGGCATAATGTCCTATAGAAAATAGTAGATCGGAAAATAGCTCAAGCTTATCAAAATTTTCATAAGTGTGAAAGAGACAACATTACATTTTTGACATAATAATAAAACAGTTTGCGGCAGACTCGTGACTTAAGATGGCCTCCCTAAAATGTATACATGAACACTCACATACGCACAACTTGAGACATCACAATGAACACGCGCCATTTTATGTTACAGGATTGTGCGTGTGTGAGTGTATTTTTGGCACGTTTTTAAGGTAGGCATGCCAACTCTACTTATTATTATTATCTCTATGGGCCGTACCAACCAAAGAGAAAATCAATAGGGATGTAACATTTAGTGAAAAAAGCGATTTTTTGCTTTTTAATATTAATTGATTATGAAATACAAATAATCGATAATCATTGATTACAAATAATAGATTTTTCTGAAACAATCGATTATTTGTATTATTAGGAAAAAATGCCTATTTTCCTAGATTTATATATAGTTATAAAACTAAGAGATTAATTAGTATAGGTAGACCAGAATCTCATGAAAAATACGGAAATGAAATTCCAACGTTAGCAACACTGTATGTATCTCTGTGAATATCCTATGTATATAACTCTGTGGTGAATATTGTTATTTAGTGTCATAGTGAAAATTATGGTGAAAATTATTTGATTTTATTAGTACATAAATTTCGTGATTATGTAGAAAAAGCCATTTCGATCGCAAGCAAGAAACATTGTTTACAATGTATTTTTCATTAAATTAAATCATTAATTATAATAATTAAATCGAATAAATAATATTACATTGTGTTCTATCCTACATACATCGAACAGGTATAAGCCAATACCTGTTCGATTTATTTCATTTATTGATTACATTACAACAGTTACAACACCAACAACCCCAATTTTATTACAGTATATACAATTAATATTTTAGATGAATGACATTCGGACCTTTTAGTAAAAAATTTAAAGTATCAAAACGTGTTAATCCAGTTACCCTAGTGTTGCTTACTACAAAATTGAATTTTCCTATTTTCCATGAGATTCTGATCTAGGTACCTATTTACCACAGTAAATATCAAATAAAATGATCAGTTAGTTTTTAAAATACAAAATAAATCTTTTTGTAAGTGACCAAGTGCATAAACTGAGGTTCTGTATTCAACCCTTATGTATGTATGTTCACGTTTATTTCAAAAACCAATTAACCGATTTTGGTAATTTTTTCGCTATCTTAATCCAAATATTTTCAGAAAGGTGCAGCAACACACCTAATTAACGTACTTATATTTTGCCAAGTTACACGCATAATTAATGTACACACAATATCACTAATATTTTTGATTGGCACACCGATTTCTTTGAGATTACTGTACAGAAATTGGTTTAATAATTGTTCCTAAAATATAGTTATAAAACTAAAAATATTTATTGCTAATAATGTACAGTATCATTTACATTGGACTAGAAGAAAAATAAAATAAAACTATATATATAAATAAATAATCAAACGACAATCTTTTCGCCTCAAACATAAATCGATTAAGACAATATGTAATTTTCATAATTGATTCATTAAAATCGATTTTACTATAAAATATCGATTTTTAAAAATCGATTCTAAGAAAACAATAATCGATTAATAGAAAATCGATTATTTTTTCACATCCCTAAAAATCACACGTTGTTTAGGCTGCCGGCACACTTATGTGTCGTGGCGTGTCGTGATGCGCCGGTTTCATACATTTAGTAAAAACGACACGCCCTACAAGTGTGTCTCTAACCATACTAAATGTATGAAACCGATAGGCTTCTGGCGCGTCGCGACACGCCACGACACGTAAGTGTGGTTCCGACTCTGAGACTAGTACAGGGGTATGACAGCTGTAGTTCCTTTTTCTGCGTTTTGGCGCTACAATCGTTCGCACACCACAGACGTAAACACAGAAAATAACAGGTCCACAGATTAATGATAGGTTTTCCACTAATTCATGATAAGTATCTAATTATTTTCTGTGTTTAGCTCTGTGATTTAGGTTTCAGTGATAAGTCTGAGGTCTGTCATTGTCATGAAATTTTCGAAATTTCGGGAAATTTTCATTTTTCATTTCCACCACTTTTCTTTGCTTTTCGTTGTTCTCATCACAGGTTCTCAATTATCATCAGTGAGGTGATTATCATGGTGTTTTTTGTGATATTTCCCGACGACTTGGCTTTGTTAAATGGATTTTGGTGGCGATCATATTGACTTGTACTTTGTTTTGGACTACGGAAACTCTGTTTTACATTTGACTCCGGCTACGTTTTATGGACTACGATTTGCTATATTAGCAGCAGAAAAAAGCGTTGAATTTTGTGTAAGTATTTTGCTGATTTGCTGAGTTGAAATCCAAATTCTCTGCTGTTGTTTGATACAGGACAAACTGTGCTACTTTAGAGATCACGATACGAGTACGATACGATACGAATACGATATACGAATCGATCGTCATGGGACTAAGTGTTGTGTCGGTACTTGCTACTCAACATCTAAGACTTCTAAGTTTGCCGAAGAACGATAGTGTAAGGTGGATGTCCTACCTAGTACCTACCAACTCTCTCCCCATCGAACTGCTATGTGTGTGGATATGTCTGTCGCACTGTAGCTCTTAAACGGGTGAACCGATTTGAATGCGGGTTTTTTATAGTTAGATTTGTCTCGATGAATAGGTACTTGGTAGACACTTCATAGTAATAAAGGTTCTGATGGTTAGAGCAGGACGTTGGGATGTCATGATTCCCACAGTTTGGGGATTATTAAAATTTTGAATTTACAGTTATCTTGCATTTTTATACTGTTAAATACTTGCAATGTTTTTGGATTAGATAAACCCCTATCATAAAAAAATTACAAGTACCATCAACCTACGTACTTTACTCACCTACCTATATTTAATAATTTTCAGATAATTTTCACACTGGAAGCAGCAACATCAGTATGGAGACTACAGCAAGCAGGAAGATGAAGGGATGGAACATGCACAAGTCGGACCTTATTTTCAATCACAATCTTATCTACTTCATAGGAATGAGAATGTCGCAAGTAGTTAAAATGCAATGCTCGGCATGTATGCGTTATGTTACATGTATTGCATGTATGTATGTTACATTGTATACATAGCCAGAATGCACCCATAGGATTCTGCTTATGTACACATTGTGGCCAATTCTGTTGTACACAATTCTCTAAACTAAACTGAATTGACAGGTTTAAAAATAGTGCTATCCTTTTCCGCAGGTATCACTGTAAAAGAGATAAGAATTTATTTAGTCCTGTCATTTTAGTTTAGTTTATGTTGGATTCATGTGTCTAACAAAAAAACCAATGTAAGAGTCGCATAAAGGCAAAATATCAGTATCCATAATGCTGATATTTATTCATTTAAAAAATATATAGAGACTATGAAATGTTAAAAAATAATAATTTAGTATATTATCCTAATGAAAATTTTCTAATTACATACATACTATTGTATACAGTGATGCAAGCACTTTTATGTATTACCTTAATGAAAATGGTTATAAGACAAATATTGGTAGCAATTTAAACACTGTTTAAGGTTTTCTTGGTTTGAGTTTTTGAAAAAATTGTTTTTAATAATTAATAAATGTGTATTTGAAAAATAAATAATTTAGATTAAGAAATAAAGATTTGAATAAATAAGTTTGAAATAAATTTATCTTGTTTGAATTTAATTATAAGGTCTCTTATTAACACGCCGTGAAAACTCACGTTTTGTATGGATATCCATACAAAACGTGAGTTTTCACGGCGTGTTAACAAGAGACCTTAATAAGAAAACCCTGTTATTTGGTTATCGATAAAACGAGTCCATCACTAGTATCGATAAAAAATCATCGACTCAGGCAAGCCCTAGCCGCAAAGCTAAAGTGGCGCCAAAACGCACAGCGTAAATGGAAATAGCCATGAACCTATAGAAGAGGACTTGGCATAATGTCCTATAGAAAATAGTGGATCGGAATATAGCTTAAGCTTATCAAAATTTTCATAAGTGTGTAAGAGACAACACTACATTTTTAAACATAACAATAAAACAGATCGTGGCAGAAATTTTATTGCACTTCCCTTAAGATGGCCTCCCTAAAATGTATACATGAACACTCACACACGCACAACTTGAGACATCACAATGAACACGCGCCATTTTAGTTGTAGGATTGTGCGTGTGTGAGTGTATTTTTGGCACGTTTTTAAGGTAGGTATGCCTACTCTACTTATTATTATTATCTCTATGGAAATAGCCCGAAGAAAAGTCACTGTCGCATCTGTTACGTAGTAACTAATACCTAATCTGTGGACTAGTATATTAGTGATCTGTGGTTCCGACTCTTGTTACTTTATACGTGTGATTTTTAGGGATAATTTAGGCCTGGTTGGGCCTGGTTTTATACCCCCTTTACATTTGGCTGGATTCAGTGTGACTGAATTCAGACACTAAGCGTGGCTAATTAGAGCTTGCTCTTTACACTTGATCTAATTAGCTAGCTAACTCAGTGTAACCAAGGATTCCGAAACTGTCGCACGTATTTATAGAGCTCTCATGGGACCATCAAAATATCAAAGAATAGGGCTCGCCTTGGCTATGGTTGCGTCGATTTCGATTTTAATTTATAAAAAAAGACGCAGGAAGTGTTGGATGAAAAAGTTACTTGCTTTTAAGACAAAAACTATATCTACAACGAAATTATATATTTTATTAAATTTTTTCTTTCGACATAGCTGCTCAAAAAGTAAATGTAGTATACACTAGCTGATGCCAGCGACTTTGTCCGCTTGGATTCTTATTTTCATCCTCTACCCTTACCACCCCCTACCCACTTGGGGGTAGAATTTCCAAAATTCCAGAAACACGTAATTCTTTATTTTTAACTGACAATAGGTCCAAAAACCGATTTTCATGGACATAACTTGATAAATGACGGACTTTCATTTAAACTTTCATCCCTTATTTAACCACCTTAGGGGTATAATTCGCAATAATCCTTTCTTATTGTGCGCCTACATCATAAAAGGAAGCTAATGTGAAAATTTCAAGTTTCTAGCTTCAGTGGTTTAGGCAGTGCGTTGATGATAAGTCAGTCAGTCAGTCAGGACAAGCCTCTGTATATTATTATAGTTAAGGCTCCTCAAAAGCGCTGCGTTCGGCGACTAATGAAGCGATATTGTAGGTACTGGATGTGTGTGCACTCCACCTCGAGTGGCGGTCAGCGGACAACTGAACGTATTTTTTTGGCTAAATCGCTTTACATTTGGCTGGATTCAGCATGCTAACTGATTTAGATCGGCAGTGTCGACTCTGACTGTCTAATTAGTGTGTCTTACTGTCTGAATGCCTTTACACTTGTCTTCCTCTAGAGTCTTTTTCATTTAGTGCACTGAATCCAGCCAAGTCTAAAGGGCACTTAAACCGGCTTTATATTTGGCTGGATTCAGTGTGACTGAATTCAGACACTAAGCGTGGCTAATTAGAGCTTGCTCTTTACACTTGATCTAATTAGCTAGCTAACTCAGTATAACCAAGGATTCCGAAACTGTCGTTCGTATTTATAGAGCTCTCATGGGACCATCAAAATATCAAAGAATAGGGATCGGCTATGGTTGCGTCGATCTCGATTTTAATTAATAAAAAAAGACGCAGGAAGTGTTGGATGAAAAAAATATTTGCTTTTAAGACAAAAACTATCTTCAACGAATTATATATTTTATTAAATTTTTTCTTTCGACATCGCTGCTTAAAAAGTAAATGTAGTATACACTAGCTGATGCCAGCGACATTGTCCGCTTGGATTCTTATAAATTTCATCCTCTACCCTTACCACCCCCTACCTACTTGGGGGTAGAATTTCCAAAATTCCAGAAACACGTAATTCTTTATTTTTAACTGACAATAGGTACAAAAACCGATTTTCATGGACATAACTTGATAAATGACGGACTTTCATTTAAACTTTCATCCCCTATTTAACCACCTTAGGGGTATAATTCGCAATAATCCTTTCTTAGTGTGCGCCTACGTCATAAAAGGAAGCTACTGTGAAAATTTCAAGTTTCTAGCTTCAGTGGTTTAGGCAGTGCGTTGATAATAAGTCAGTCAGTCAGTCAAGACAAGCCTCTGTATATTATTATAGATAACGCTCCTCAAAAGCGCTGCGTTCGGCGACTAATGAAGCGATATTATAGGTACTGGATGTGTGTGCACTCCACCTCGAGTGGCGGTCAGCGGACAACTGAACGTATTTTTTTGGCTAAATCGCTTTACACTTGGCTGGATTCAGCATGCTAACTGATTTAGATCGGCAGTGTCGACTCTGACTGTCTAATTAGTGTGACTTACTGTCTGAATGCCTTTACACTTGTCTTCCTCTAGAGTCTTTTTCATTTAGTGCACTGAATCCAGCCAAATCTAAAGGGCCCTTTAGGGATTTTTTGACAACTAACAACTTGTTAGTTGTCACTAGTGATGTGCCGATTCGATTATTTTGATAATCGATTAATCGATTGTATTAATCGATTATAAAATAATAATCGATTTTTAATCGATTATTGATCGATTATGAAATAATTCTTAGAAAGAACTGAAAAAACAATTCTACTTTCTGGAAAAAATTCTGAACCCTTGCATTTAGTAGCAACATCTATATAGTGCAGTCAAATTTGACTCCAAAAGTGGCTAAAATCGCAAACGAACGGCTAGTTCTGATTTTTTAATATGTTATTAGGACCACTACCAGTAGTGTAAATCCAATTTTGCAGCTTCGAAAGACCTGTGCTAACTTTGCAGCACTCGAAAAACCGCGAAATTTTCGCACTACTTTTGGTTTTTTCAATATAAGTCCTAAACTATGGGTTTTAAAAAAAATATTTTCTATACGTTTTTAAAGAAGATT
Organism: Melanargia galathea; assembly: GCA_920104075.1. Classification (NCBI taxonomy): domain Eukaryota; kingdom Metazoa; phylum Arthropoda; class Insecta; order Lepidoptera; family Nymphalidae; genus Melanargia; species Melanargia galathea. Next base: position 8,006,728 of record OV049857.1, on the reverse strand, counting down.
AAAATTGCTACAATTTAAGACCAAAACTAGCTCTTTAAATTCAATATTTGCTGAGATACAGCTCTCCAAAAATTGACAATTAATTCCGAAAAAGTGAAATTTTAAGATTTGGTCAATTTTAAACCCCGCTATCGGGGAAAATACTCATTTTACGGATAAAGTTAATTGAAAAGACGTTGTAGTAAATATAATTAGCTTTAATTTAAACACTAAACGACGTCTGTAGCCCATATAGTTTACTTATAAATCCTAAAAATTTAAAAAATGGGAAAATTGCAGTTTTCTCTTCAGTTTGTTTTGAATGTAGTTTGAAATAAAAAACCATGTACACCCACAAGAAATATGTATTAAAACTATTACTAAGTATTTATATTTAGTATTTATAATGTTATTTATTCAAGAAAAAAATTATTTATATTATTATTGATATTTATTGATTTTTATGAAACATATTAACCTGTATTAAAAGGACATTATGAGTTCCGAGCAATATAAGTCGTAAACTACGCATTTTTTTTAAATATTTTCTATACATTTTTAAAGTAAACTAAAATTGCTACAATTTGACACCAGAACCAGTTCTGTAACTTCAATACTTGCCGAGATACAGCTCTCCTAAAATAGAACTTTTTCCAAAAAAAGTGAAAATTTAAGATTTGGTCAATTTTCGACTGCCATCTTGAGGATAATACTCATTATAAGGGTAAAATTATAGTCAAAATGTTGTAGTAAATCTAATTAGCTTTAATTTAAGGGTAGAACGACGTCTCTAGGCCATATAGTTTACTCACAAACCTTAATGAACAATTATAACCAAAAATAATATCTTTGTAATGCAGGTTGGTAGTGAGCCGGTAATGGGTTGATCATGACAATGCAGGTTAATATGCTTCATGCTATTTATCTTATTTTATTGATATTTAATCAATAAAATAAGATAAATAAATATATTTTTTTTTTCATAAATAACATTATGAATACTATAATAATAGATTAAATGTACATTTCTTGTGGATGTTCATGGTTTTTCCTTTCAAGGTACTCACAAACCAAAATAAGCAGAGCAAATTTACGAAAATTGTTTTCCCATTTTTTGGACTTTTAAGATTTGTGAGTAAACTATATGTCCTAGAGATGTCGTATTACCCTTAAATTAAAGTTAATTAGATTTACTATAACATTTTTACCTATAATTCTACACATAAAATGAGTATTATCCCCAAGATCGCGGTCGAAAATTGACCAACTCTTAAATTTTCACTTTTTTTTGAAAAAAGTTCAATTTTAGGAGAGCTGTATCTCGGCAATTATTTATTGAAGCTACAGAACTGGTTCTGATGTCAAACTGTAGCAATTTTAGTCTACTTTAAAAATGTGTAGAAAATATTAAACAAAAATGCGTAGTTTACGACTTATATTGCTCGGAACTCATAATGTCATTTTAATACAGATTAATATGTTTCATAAAAATCAATAAATATCAATAATAATATAAATAATTTTTTTCTTGAATAAATAACATTATAAATACTTAATTTAAATACTTAGTAATAGTTTTAATACATATTTCTTGTGGATGTACATGGTTTTTTCTTTCAAATTACATTCAAAACAAACTAAAGAGAAAACTGCAATTTTCGCATTTTTTAAACTTTTAGGATTTGTAAGTAAACTATATGGGCTACAGACGTTGTTTAGTGTTTAAATTAAAGCTAATTATATTTACTACAACATCTTTTCAATTAACTTTACTCGTAAAATGAGTATTTTCCCCGATATCGGGGTTTAAAATTGACCGAATCTTAAAATTTCACTTTTTTGGAATTAATTGTCAATTTTTGGAGAGCTGTATCTCAATAAATATTGAATTTAAAGAGCTAGTTTTGGTCTTAAATTGTAGCAATTTTAGTCTACATTAAAAAAGTATAGAAAAATATTTTTTTAGAAACGCATAGTTTAGGACTTATATTGAAAAACCCAAAAAAAGTGCAAAAATTTCGCGGTTTTTCGAGTGCTACAAAATTAGCACAGGTCTTTCGAAGCTGCAAAATTGAATTTAGACTACTGGTAGTGGTCCTAACAACATATTAAAAAATCAGAACTAGCCGTTCGTTTGCGATTTTAATGTCAAATTTGACTGGCGTAATATTATAACCTTTTAGACTGTTCTGAAAAAAGAAAAACAAACACTATTTTTTAAATTTTTTGAAATTGAAATTAGAAAATTAAATAGATTAATTAAAAAATAATGTAATTGATCAAAATTAAATATACATACCTATTAGGTACCTATTTATCACACTAAGGCGAAAGTTTGTGTGTGTGTATGTATGTGTGTATGTTTATTACTTTTTAATGCCGCAACTACTGGACCGATTTGGCTGACATTTGGATTGGAGATAGGTTATGTCCTGGAATAACACATAGGCTACTTTTTATCCCAGAAAAGTGTTCCTGAGGGACTTAAATAGATATAGACTTCCAAAAACGAGATAGGTGCTGTTAAACGCTGATTGTTCTTAGGTACATCACGCTCACATAACAAATTATTGCAATAGTTTGCTGGCGTTGCATGCATTTGTATGCTTTTGCATGAATTTGCTGTCGTTCTCGTTGCTAAGTTACTTTTATTCAAATATTTTTTATGTGTACAAACTTATTAATCACGGGTAACATCGCGGGGCACAGCTTGTACTTATATAGATATTCATAGCGGGGGTAATTTCACTACAGTTGGTAAAGGCGTATCGTCGGTTCGGTGTGTTCGAAAAGTTGAGTATGTATGAAAAAGCTATAAGCTGCATAACGCTCGCTCACAGTCGGCGGCTGACTATCCGTTTGGTGTGAACAAAGCCTAAAACTAACTTTGAGGGAATCCCCTTTTTGCAATGATAGGGTTGCCAAACCATATTATACTTTAGCAAGCAAATTAATAACAGAAAGCTGGTAGTAAAGTTTGGTAATTAACTTATATCTTTATAATCGATCATGATCGATTATGCAAAATCATAATCGATTGCAATCGATCATTTTAATAATCGATTAATCGATTATTGATAATCGATTCCGCACATCACTAGTTGTCACTACGTTTTAGTACCAACTCAACTGCTGCGCAAGCACGTGCGCAAGCCGCAGCCGGCAGCTGGGAACAACTAGAAGCAGCTGTGCGCGCAAGCCGTAAATTCAAAATTGCAAAGCAAAGCGTGGCAAAGCCTACAAAAATGGCCATGACCGCCTTCAGAGTTCAGCCTTGCCACTTGCTTGCCACCTCCTTCATTGCAATCATGGTCTGTGATTGCAGTATTGCAACGTTTAATGTTGAAGAGGTCATCATTTATCAATTTTTAATTCAATGTGTTCGACAATATGAAAATGCAGTGCATCGTGCCTTGTGAGTATAAAAAACTTGTCCAAATCATTTGGAATTATTTACATCGCTGATGTCGATTGTCACGCGTGCGCTATTATTTCTTGACTCATGCAGTGCAAGTAGTAATACGTCTATGAGTGCAACACATTTGCCGGCGTGGGCCGCGTGGCATGTCTTTAATTATTATTATAATGCCAATTGCCATACAATGCGGATATGTAGGCGCGACAGACGCGCGCGATCGATATCGTCGTAGATGCAGACAGCTTTAGTTCAGGGCCGCCGCCGCACGTTTGCCACGTGTTTGTCTGAAGCGACCCACCACACTTTTCCTTCTTTTTTTCCCACTTGTGGGCGTTGTCCACCCGTTACTGCAGGAGATTCTTTTGAGGTTATGCAGATCACTAGGCGATCTATCGTGCACGGCGGCCATCTTAAATTCAACTCAAATTCCTGCCAGGCTCTTTGACTGGAATGACAAGTGATAATCTAAAAGATTGAAAGTGCAGGCAAGGCAGGTGGATTTTCTTTTGAATAACAATATACTTAAAATATAATCACACTAATATTATAAAGGCGAAAGTTTGTGTGTCTGTGTGTATATTTGTTACTCTTTAACGCTGCAACTGCTGAACTGATTTGGCTGAAATTTTGAATGGAGATAGATTACGCCCTTAACATTAACACATAGGCTACTTTTTATCCTGGAAAAATCCACAGTTCCCACTGGATTTTGAAAAAATTGAAATCTGTAGCTATAGGTACATTATTATAGCTAACTTCCTTGAAAGTAGGTACAAAAGTTGGAAAAGGGAGTGGGAACAGGAATCAAAAAACCATTATTCCCTCGGGATTTGTGGAAAACGAAAATTCACGCAGGCGAAGCCACGGACAGAAGCTAGTATACAATAATATGTTCCAGTGTCTCTCATTGCATAGAAAGTATTTAGTAATACATGGAATTAAAAGGTGTTTGTTAATCAAATAGCATTCTATTACCATATTATATGACTGTCCTTAGTATGTCTGTTTAGTTGCAGTAGTTTCTTTGATAGGTGTTGATATACATATAGGAATAATCCTTTGTTTGAGTCTTGTTGTGTTTTTACATAATTTACTGCCTCGTTGGTCTAGCGGTTAGCATGTTTGACTGTGGATCACGAGGTCCTGTGTTTAATTTCTGGGTTGGGTCAAAAAAAATTGTGAGGTATTGGGTTTTTTGGTTAGAAATTCTCAGTGCCAGTCCAGAGTTCGAAGTTGGTGGTGTTAGATACACCGGTGCCTCAGAGTGCACATAAAGTGCTTAACACTGTTCGCCTAATGGGGACACTGCCTTAGAAACTCGCTATTTGCCCTTTTCAGAAAACTAGATACAATATTATGACAATGTAACAAATTATCACACTTTATAGAATCCTGTGGCCAGCTGAAAGCAAAGCCAACTGCTTGCATGCAACTTTTTCATTGATAAATAAATTAGTTATGTAACATGTCTACTTAATGTTTTTACAATTTGTGTGTGTGATAACAATTTTGGCATACTTAGATAATTTTTTGGTCATTTTATTTATTTATTGAAGGTATACAAAATAGTTTTTTTTTTGTTGAAAAAAGGACTGAAAATCGATGTGAGGACTCATCCTAATGGGGAACCTTTTTCTTGTAGTCTTGCTTACTAATGCCTACAAGAAAATGGCTTTTCACTAGTGCGAGGCCTGAGCCACTTAGAAGAGAATGCAAAATACATTTTAAATGGATTTGTACTAGTCAAGTACTTGTACACTGTAAAGCGTTATTTTTTTTATGAGGGACCTGACAATAGTTGGTTTTGGAGAAAGGGACTGAAAATCCACATAAGGACTCATCCTAGCGAGGAGCCTTTTTCTTATAGGCTTGCCCCCTACTGCCTACAAGAAAAAGGCTTCTCGTGCAGTGTGAGACCCAAGTCACTTCAACAACAATGTAGAACCAACAATTTGTTGCAGGATTGAAAAAGCTTTTTCTTGTGAGTCCTAAACACGTCTTAGGTTATCCAATATTCAGTTGGTGTTATAGATTATAACACCAATTGAATATTTTTTTACTGTGTATGTACTGTATTTTATTCTGCAAGTAACCATTTGTGTTCCACAGCAACTATTGAGAAGTGCTCTAATATGACTGATGAAGAATTCATTTGAAAGAAACCTTTTTATTTTATTTTTTGATAAAAGGACTGGTAAACATTCTTTGAGGACTCATCCTAGTGGGGAGCCATTTTCTTGTAGGCTTGCCATCTATTGCCTACAAGCAAATGGCTTCTCGCTCAGTGTGAGACCCAAGCCACTTCAAACACAATGTAGAACATATAACAACAGCTTGTTGTAGGATTGAAAAAGTTTTTTCTTGTGAGTCCTAAATAAAACATGTCAAACTAAAACACCAATTCAATATTTTTGTACTGTGTATGTATGTATGTACTATAAAAACCCTGCAAGTAACTACATATTTGTGTTCCACAGCAACTATTGAGAAGTGCTCCAGTGTGACTGATGAAGGATCCATTTGAAAGAAACCTTTTTTTTTTTAGAAAAGGACAGCAAACTTTCTTTGAGGACTCATCCTAGTGGGGAGCCATTTTCTTATAGGCTTGCCATCTACTGCCTACAAGCAAATGGCTTCTCGCACAGTGTGAGACCCAAGCCCACTTCAAACACAATGTAGAACATATAACAACAGCTTGTTGTAGGATTGAAAAAGCTTTTTCTTGTGAGTCCTAAAACACCAATTCAATATTTTTGTACTGTGTATGTACTATATTTAACCCTGCAAGCTACCATTTGTGTTCCACAGCAACTATTGAGAAATGCTCCAGTATGACTGATGAAGAATCCATTTGAAAGAAACCTTTTTTTTTTTTGAGAAAAGGACTACAAACTTTCTTTAAGGACTCATCCTAGTGGGGAGCCATTTTCTTGTAGGCTTGCCATCTACTGCCTACAAGCAAATGGCTTCTCGCATAGTGTGAGACCTAAGCGACTTCAAATTATGTAGAACATATTATAACAACAGCTTGTTGTAGGATTGAAAAAGCTTTTTCTTGAGTCCTAAACAGGTCAAACTATAACACCAATTTAATATTTTTGAACTGTGTATGTACTATATTTTACCCTGCAAGCAACCATTTGTGTTCCACAGCAACTATTGAGAAGTGCTCCAGTATGAATGATGAAGAATCCATTTGAAATAAATCTTTTTTTTTTTTTTTGAGAAAAGGACCAAACTTTCTGTGAGGACTCATCCTAGTGGGGATCCATTTTCTTGTAGGCTTGCCATCTACTGCCTACAAGCAAATGGCTTCTCGCACAGTGTGAGACCTAAGCCACGTCTAAAACATTAAAATATATAGTAATGATTAGTTTTCATAGGTTTACTTGCTAATTGCCTACAAGTATCAGCTTTCTCTTACGAGTCCTTAACATGCCATACTATTTATAACATCAATTTAACATTTGTACTGTGTATGTACTATTTACCCTGCAAATAATCATTTGTGTTCCACAGCAACTCTCGAGAAGTACCTATGACTGATGGAGTCACTTGAAAGAAATCAATTTTTTTTTATAGAAAAGGACTGTAAAACGTTGAGGAATCATCCTGGTGGGGAGCCATTTTCTTGTAGGCTTGCCATCTACTGCCTACAAGCAAATGGCTTCTCGCACAGTGTGAGACCTAAGCCACTTCAAACACAATATAGAACATATAACAACGGCTTGTTGTAGGATTGAAAAAGCTTTTTCTTGTGAGTCCTAAAACACCAATTCAATATTTTTGTACTGTGTATGTACTATATTTAACCCTGCAAGCAAACATTTTTGTTCCACAGCAACTATTGAGAAGTGCTCCAGTATGTAGAATAATCCATCCATCCAAATATCCAGTAATGAGGAATCCATTTGAAAGGAACCTATTTTTTTTTTTTTTTTTGAGAAAACGACTGTAAACTTTCTTCTTTGAGGACTCATCCTAGTGGGGAGCCATTTTCTTGTAGGCTTGCCATCTACTGCCTGCAAGCAAATGGCTTCTCGCACAGTGTGAGACTCGAAAGACAATGTAGAACATAACCAACAATTTGTTGTAGGATTGAGAAATATATAGTAATGATTAAGCTTGCTTTCTAAATGCCTACAAGTATATGCTTTTTTGCGAGTCCTAAACATGTCACATTAAATTTTATAATATCAATTCAGTGTTTGTACTGTGTATACCGCAAGTAACCATTTGTGTTCCACAGCAACTATCTAGAAGTGATCTAGTATGACTAATGAAGGAATAAGGATCCACTTGAAAGGAACCTATATATTTTTTTAGAAAAGGACTAAAATCTCCTTGAGGACTCATCCTAGTGGGGAGCCATTTTCTTGTAGGCTTGCCATCTACTGTCTACAGACAAATGGCTTCTCGCCCAGTGTGAGCTCTAAGCCAGATGGAACTATTCAGAAGATATGACAAGGATTTTTACAATTCAAAATTATTTTTATATTAATTAGAAATTTGAAAATCATCATGGGGACTCATACCGGAGAGAAATCTTTTGCTTGAAAGATGAGCGTACGTGCTTCCAAGCAAAAGGTTTCTCTCCTGTGTGAGACCTTATTTCTTCCTTTCATCGTGGGATCGTTTACGTCAATTTTGCATGAAGTGTATTATTGGTGCAACTCGCCGGTTTATACCTACAGCCAGCCGAGCTTACACCAGGATTTATTTGCAACTTACCGCACTAGTGCGGTAAAATTAACTTCCAAGCCATGTTTGTAAGTGCAGTTTTCGACCCAAGTGTTTTTGCGTTTCCTTCTACTACTGTTACAAAATATAATTGCCAGATTAAAAAACTATTAAAATGTAACTAATAAATTGCTAATTGAAGATTGTAATTCTCCTGAAACTATCGTTATATTGCATTAAGGTTATTTTTAAAGGGCTTAACACTTTGTACGATATTAAACAGTTATTTTTTGCGTTTCGTTCTAATGCCTAATTACTCTACAAAATAGCACTGCCATTTCATAAAACAATTTTTTTCGTTATTAATGTGACAACGGTTGTGTTTATACAACATTGTGACTTTTTTCCAGCGAAAACATGGAAAATCCACACGAGGGAGTCATACGAGCGGGAAACCTTATACTTGCAAGCTTGCTACACAGGCGTCTATAAATGCTTACAAGTATAAGGCTTTTCACCAGTGTGATTCTTAAATACAACAATTCAAGATAATATAACACCAGTTTGTGATATGTACCTACCTACATTTGGTTGTGTGATATTTTTTAACAGCAACCGTCAGCAGTCAGTTGCCAGTCAAGTCATAATACCTCGATGGTTAAGATTAAAACATTGAAGATACTGCAATGAAGTGTGGCTTGTCTTTTATAGTCAAGTCTTTGACCTAAAGCATTATTTAACTACTGATGCGCTAAAATTGAGTAAAATGCAAAATATGGTTGACCACAGAAACACAAATGCCATAAAGATGAGTCCACACGAGGACTTCTACTAGCGAGAAACCTTATTCTTGCAAGCTTGCTGTACAAGCGTCGATAAATGCTTACAAGAATAAGGTTTCTCACCAGTGTGAGTCCTCGTACCAGAGTCACAATAAGAGAAAAACGTCATCAACAGCTGATGGACGTCCACGACTGGGCATAGGAATCTTTTAGGGACGTACACACGCCGCGTTCTTCTACGCTGCTGTTTGTATGTGCTTTGCCAAAGGCATCCACTCTGTTGTCCACAATTAAAAAAAAAATACAGTTGAGAAAAATAAAACTGAACCAAACACCTATCTAACTGTCCATTGCATTGAAATTGATTCTTAATTCATGATCCTTTTCTTTTCAAATAGGTCTTCTTTCAAAATCTACCTTTTAGTAGAAGGTCGTTTTCTTACCTGCGCCCGCCCATTAGGACTCGTTTCGTTCCTGCAAAGATATAAGTATGTAGGTATGTGTTTGGAGGGTCTAAAACAAGAAAAAGAAAAAACTTTTTAATTTTAGAAAGTGTTGTATTTATGTATTTGTTTAATACATAGGTTACTTTTTATCACAGGAGTCAGGAAATTAAAGAGTTCCCACGGGATTTTTAAATACAAATCATTTGTCTAGTTTGTAAAATGTTTTAGTGAGTAGATATTTTTATCAGTTGTTGGCATGTCGCCGAACCTGAAATTACTAATAAAAATTTTGCCTTGAATTTGTAAGCTGTTTTATTCTTGAGCCTTGGCCCATTAGTGTCGGTGCAAACTAGCGCAGTCGAAGCAAAACAGAAAAATCGCATATTATTGGCACCAAAACTGCATAAAATTCAATAAAAAATCAGCCAAGTGCGAGTCGGGCCTCGCTCTTTCAGGGTTCCGTACATAATTATGAACAACTAGCTGACCCCCGCGACTTCGTTCGCGTGTTTATAGGTTTTATATAGGATCGGATCGGATCCCATAATTATTTTATGTATCCAAACTAAATGTAGCCTAAGTTACTCCTTATAACATTGAAAGTTCCATTAAAATCGATCCAGCCGTTTCGGAGATTAGCTGGAATAAATAGACAGACCAACTAACATAAATTTAAACGCACACCAGTTTAAAATAAGCCGTACGTTCAAAGATCCGGGTCCCAAGTTATTTGAACCCAATACTGAGGATTGTAATGTCTGTCATTTCTAAACTAAAAAACTTATGACCTTGAAATATTTACGGGACAATATATAAAGTACTACCTTTCTAACAAAAAAAGAATGAGTGAAATCGAACAACGTGTTAATGAATTACAGCTAAATACACGTTTTAACTTTCATCCCCTCCCAAGGGAACCGTGCTGAATTTCGGGATAAAAAGTATCCTATGTCCTACCTCGGAGTATAAACTCAAATCGTACCAAGTTTCATTTGAATCCATTCAGTAGTTTCGGCGTGATGCGCGGCCAAGATACAGACAGACAAAAATGAAAAAAATTACAGTTTTGGCTTCAGTATCGATTAAAGAGTGCCCTCCAAAAGAAATTTTCAAAATATCTTCAATGTACAGAATTGGATCTGTTACAGTTTTATTATATTATAGATTTAAATACAAATCATTTGTCTAGTTTGTAAAATGTTTTAGTGAGTAGATATTTTTATCAGTTGTTGGCATGTCGCCGAACCTGAAATTACTAATAAAAATTTTGCCTTGAATTTGTAAGCTGTTTTATTCTTGAGCCTTGGCCCATTAGTGTCGGTGCAAACTAGCGCAGTCGAAGCAAAACAGAAAAATCGCATATTATTGGCACCAAAACTGCATAAAATTCAATAAAAAATCAGCCAAGTGCGAGTCGGGCCTCGCTCTTTCAGGGTTCCGTACATAATTATGAACAATATAATATTTTGGGTCTAAGAAATATTTAATTTCCGAGTTAGACATCGCAAGAAACCGTGAAAGAAGAACGCAAAATAAGTTCGTTTGTTTTGGTCACAGCTTATAAACTATTTTATGAATCGTTGTTTTCAGTATTTGTTGTACAAATAGAGCATATAGTACATAATATACCGAAATATCATATTCCTAACTAGTTTAGTTTTTTAGATAGCCCCCGTCACAAAAATGGTCTAAAACTGACAATTTTGATGACCCCCCATTTCCTTACTTTTTAAGCAAAAAATTAAAAAAATATATATTCGTACTCTACTTACTCAATGAGCTCTAAACAATGATACCCCACAAGCTAGGGTAAGAAAAAAATTTTTTTTTCCGGCTCCTTTCTCATGTATGGGAGCCCCCCTGAAAAATAATTTAATTCAATTTTTAATTCAATATTTGATTTTGGGTCAACGTTTTACACCAAATATCAAAATTTCAGGTTTGTAACTCATTTCGTCTGCGAGCTAGAGACCTGTGACCGGCGGACAGACGGACAGACAGCCAAGTGACATTAATAGGGCTCCGTTTTTACCCTTTGGGTACGGAACCCTAAAAAAGTGCGGTTAGTACGTACAAATGCGCGCGCATTCCTAGAAAATTGTGCCTTATCTAAGACTAGCTTTTGCCCGCGGCTTCGCCCGCGTGAATTTCGGTTTTTCACAAATCCCAAAATCTCCGATTCAAAATAAAAATTACGAAAACGCAGGACACATCCGCACGCATTAGCTCCCTCGTTCGAAATCACAGATTTCGAAATGGAGATTGATTTGGAGCATGTACCCTCTTCACCGCACCCGCCCGCTGCGCGGCGCGGCGCGGGGAGTTCCGTGCAGCGCGAGCGGCGGCCGTCGCGCGCAGCGAAAATACCTATCAGGGCGTTTTTTACCGATTTCAACACAACTCCTTTTTGAAAGTCGGTTAAAAAAGTAGCCTATGTTACTCCTTGGTTAATCCTCTACTTGTCTGTGAAAGTCCCGTCAAAATCGGTTCAGCCGTTCCGAAGATTAGCCCGTTCAAACAGACAGACAGACAGACAAAAATTTTAAAAACGTGTGATTCGGTTATGGTATCGTTCAAATAACCATATGAGCTTAATATGTGGTAGTTATTTCGAAATTACAGACAGACACTTCAATTTTATTTATTAGTATAGAGTATAGATATTGTAATATGTGCCTTATTTTTTAACCCCCGACGCTAAAACGACGGGGTGTTATGTTTGACGTGTCTGTGTGTGTGTCTGTTTGTTCCCCTGTGGGCGCTCAAACGGGTGTACCGATTTGAATGCGGTTTTTTTGTTTGAAAGGTGAATTAGTGTTGTTAGCTATGTTTGATGAAAATCGGTCCAAGATGGCCGCCGCTACAAAATGGCGGATTACTTATTTTATGACACCCTCAATATGGGTATCAAATAAAAGGGCTTGAGTAGTAGAATACCACTGTAAATCCAAGATGGCCCTTACCACAAAATGGCGAATGTCGGGTTTTTAAATTTTTAATTTATACATGTGTAGAGGCAATGTGTAGAGGTATCAATATGTCATGAACATTTTTGACGTGATAAATCGAACGCCAGCTGCACACGATAAAGCATGACTCATCCGGCACCGGGCACGTGCAAGCGAGAGCGCGGAACTAAGCGTAATGGCTTGTGACGCATTTATCTCTTTGTTTTCTTATGACGTTAGTCACGTAAAATTATCATCCGTAAACCAACTTTACAGACAACCAATTTTTTTTGCTTGACGCTTTGACTCTGTTAGTATGCCCCGGCCCTCGATCCCAAGTGAACAGCTGATTACCGCCGTCCGTATTTGCACACCACAAGAACCACTTGTGCGGTGTCAGCTTTAGATTATAAGAATGTGGCTTACTAACTCCTTATAAAAAAAAGCTGTGATAGCCTAGTGGTTAGGACGACCGACTTCTAATCGGAGGTCGTGGGTTCGATCCCGGGCACGCACCTCAACTTTTCGGAGTTATGTGCGTTTTAAGTATTTAAATATCACTTGCTTTAACGGTGAAGGAAAACATCGTGAGGAAACCTGCATGCCTGAGAGTTCTCCATAACGTTCTCAAAGGTGTGTGAAGTCTGCCAATCCGCTTGGCCAGCGTGGTAGACCATGGTCCATGGCCAAAACCCTTCTCACTCTGAGAGGAGACCCGTGCTCGGTGCTCTGCAGTGAGCCGGTAATGGGTTGATCATGATGAACTCCTTATATGGGGAACAATGAGCAGAGACACACTATATGTATAGTCCCACGTATATAAAGATTTCTTAGCCTGTAGTCCATGGAACCCTGATGGGTCTTTAGCTGGTGAGGGTATTTTCTTTCGCTGGGGCAGTGGCGGCGCAAGGCTAAAATTGTATGTGGGCAAGATATATTTTGCGAGACCCTCTGCCCGCACAAGATTATATAAAATGAAAAAAAAAGGGCGCGAGGCCGTGAGTCTGGGCCCACGTCGCCCACGCCTTCCGCCGCCTCTGTGGGGGTCCATGGCGAAGCATACTTAATTTATTGCATTATTATAATAGTATAGGTACAATATATGTTGCGAGTAAATACCTACTGTACGTATTTGACATTCTAATCATCATAGCACCAGCAAACAATAAAAGCTAAACCTCATTTTTTAGGGTTTCGTAGTAAACAAGGAACCCTTATAGTTTCGCCATGTCCGTCCGTCTGTCTGTCCGTCCGTCCATCCGTCCGTCCGTCCTCGGTTAATCTCAGAGACTTGGTGCTAGAAATCTGTAATTTGGCATGAGTATAAATATTAATCACGCCATCAAAGTGGTGAAATAAAATTTTGATAAATATTTTTTTTAGGGCAGCTCCCCTACATGTAAAGTGGGGATTGTGACTACGGAATCCTACACTGCGCGTGGCCCGCCACGCACTTGGCCGGTTTTTATCTTTCTGAAAAGGGTCCGTGGGGTCCTGAAATTTTGAGGGGTCACATGACTAAGGCCATTAGGTATATACGATCATATTTATGTATGACATCAGACGTCTGTGCGATTGTGTGAAGTTGTGTGTGTGTGTGTGTGTGTGTGAAGAAAAATAGGTGCGTAATCTGCATAGTAGACCTATAATCTAAAAATCATAAAAACCAACTGTGCCCAGATGTATGCTCATCATCATCATCATGATCAACCCATTACCGGCTCACTACAGAGCACGGGTCTCCTCTCAGAGTGAGAAGGGTTTTGGCCATAGTCTACCACGCTGGCCAAGCGGATTGGCAGACTTCACACACCTTTGAGAACTTTATGGAGAACTCTCAGGCATGCAGGTTTCCTCACGATGTTTTCCTTCACCGTTAAAGCAAGTGATATTTAAATACTTAAAACGCACATAACTCCGAAAAGTTAGAGGTGCGTGCCCGGGATCGAACCCACGACCTCCGATTAGAAGTCGGTCGTCCTAACCACTAGGCTATCACAGCTTTTTTGCACAGATGTATGCTCAGTTAACGTTTACTCAGTAAATACGTAAGACTTGAAAATTTATATTAAGCTTTGTGTAATTTATCAAATGTCAATATTATTTTTATATTAGATATTTTTAAATTTTACAAATGAGTTCAGTTTTGGTAGAAGCGCGATCGATTCGCATCGTTCATTCGTGGAAGCGATTGCCAAAATGGACGGAAAATGGACAAAATGGATTGGAAAAAAGCCTTTTATTCATCCTTAATAAATACAAGATAAGTAGTTTCATTTCATACATTATTTGAAAAAATAAATAAGAGAATTTGGAATAATTATTAAATTATGATTTAAACAAGCAAATGACTAAGTATATTATTTAGAAATAATTGTGAAACAAAATGAAATTATTAAATATGTTAAATTAATTTATTTTTACAATTTTTAGATTAAACATTATCTGCAATTAAAAAAAACAGACTACACATACTTATCACATAAGTACATTACACAACTTAAGTACTTACTTAATGTAGATTTAATGAGATCAATTATTACATAGTTATTTATTAATTTAGTGACGCATCACTTCTTAATGGCTGAAATGTTATAATGCGCGTTGCAGCTACTGCATTCCTATGCAACGAATCACACTTGTACGATTTTATTAAATCTTACACAAACGCGCTGCTGTATGGTCAATTATTCAGATAATCTGATTTCAGGTTGAGAAATTTTTCCAGTTCATTGGTATTATACAATGAACACAAAATTACTATAAAAAGTAATTTTGTGTTCATTGTATAATATCATGGAATTCCGCAAAGTAACGCCTGCTTCGATTCAACCAATTCATTGGATTTCATTATCTATACTAATATTATAAGTGTGTATGCCTGTCTGTCTGCTAGCTTTTCACGGTCCAACAGTTTGACCAATTTTGATGTTTGGTACAAAGCTAGCTTCCATGGACGGATATAGGCAACTTTTTATCCCGGAAAATCCCACGGCATTTTTTAAAACCTAAATCCACGTAGACGAAGTCGCGGGCATCCTCTACTAGTATTTATAAACATCGGCACGTACATCGAAAGCTGAAGGAAAGTGGAGGGGGTAAGTTCAATTCCCATGCGAAGCTATCCCCTCCACGTTTCGTTCAGCGTTCGATGTACGTGCCGCGGATTATAATACTAGATGCAGATGCCTCACTGTCTCACTCTCACACTCAGTAGACATTAAGTCGATATACCTCTGTACCAAATTTTTTATAAATCGGTTTAACGGATGGACCTTTAAGAATCCCGTCTCTCCCTTTACGAATCCCTCTTGAATTTTCCGGGATAAAAAGGGATTAGCCCATGTCTGTCCCCGGCAGTGGCGTAACTATAATGTTTGAGGCCCGTGGAAAATTATATCGGATGGAGCCTCTCCTCCCCAATATAACGAAGCTCAAACAACGTTTTGTACATTGAAGATATTTTGATTTTTTTTGAAAGTTGTAACTTGAAACTGCAATTTTTTCATTTTTGTCCGTCTGTCTGTCTTTTTATTCTCAAATTCAGCACAGTTCCCTTGGAAGAGGAGATAAAATTGAAAATGTGTTGTGTTAGGATACTCCTGTACTCACGGCCTTCTTGGGCCGGGGGCCCCTTCTGGCTGGAGGCCCGTGGCATTTTGCCGAAATGCCACCCTATAGTTACGCCACTGGTCCCCGGGATGTGAGCTAACTCTCTACCCATCAAAATCGGTTAAACTGTTGGACCGTGAAAAGCTAGCAGACAGACAGACACACACTTTCGCATTTAAAATGTTGGTATGGATTTATGTATCCTTTGAAAGAAAAATTCTGGATACTTTTTCATCCGATTCTCATAATTATGATAATAATATGCAATCAAACGTTCCCAAAAAGATCAAAAAATACAAAAAGGGAAGTAATTAATTTTCTCTAAACATTATAGTATTACATTGTAAACCACCGATTATATACATCCTTTTACTTATAAAATAATTTAAAAAATTAGACTAAAAATATAGCTAGCGAAAATTGATACAAATAATTTAAAACCCAGTTTTAATAAATATTTTACACCTACGTAATTATACCTAATTGTTGTGAGTTTTCAGCGCTCGTAATTTCAGCAGTTATAACCCCCGTCGCGTAAGTCGAGCGGTGACCTTCAAGTGCGCGCAGCGTCGTACGAGTGAGCGGGACACAATACGATTGGAGAGCCAATCAGCGCTTACGAGGGATCCGCGAGAGCTAATCAATGCTTACGAACGATCCCCACGCCCTCCCCGCGACCCCCTCACACCCCGAGATACCTCATTTTCGACTTCTGCACATTGAAGGTCAACGGTAGACTTATTTTCCGTGACTTATAGCTGGCTTATCTTGAACCTGTAAAAAGTACAAAAAATAAATTTATTTAAAGTATAATAAGAATAAAACGAAGATAATGCGATTACTTTTTGTGTTAAAAATATTCCGTCAAAGTGTTTTTTGAGTAAATTAATACAATTAGTGTGAAATACCATTAGACCACTGCTAAAAATTTGATGAAAAAATTTTTTTTTCTTTTTCAATTTTTCCTTTTTTCATATTTTCGAAAAACTGTTAGAGAAACCCCACAACGATTTAAAAAATTGTATTTAACGAGATCTCTCTCAAGGGGGTACGTAATAACTTTCGCCAGAAACTTTTAAATGCGCCATTTTGTATTTTTTTGTGATTTCACCCACTCTCAAAACTAGGTGAATCTAACTACACTTCATTTATTAAATGGGTACAGACTACAGGTACATATAAAATAAATACACGCATTTTTTTGTCTAATAAATTATGTAAAGTTTTGACTGCAAGCGAAGCGAGCGCATGATTTTTTTATATTTAACGCACCGCTAAGCCTGACTACTACTACAGCCCTTTAACCTCCCAGTGCTGGACACAAGCCTCCTCTTTTACTCGAGAGAGGGATTTAGTACTTAGACCCACCATGCTGCTCTAATGCGGGTTGGCGGGCTTTAACCACATTTGGCGAGTAAAATGAGCAACACTGTTCCATTATTGGCACAATTTTACAAATTTAGCA
This sequence comes from Melanargia galathea, assembly GCA_920104075.1. NCBI lineage: Eukaryota > Metazoa > Arthropoda > Insecta > Lepidoptera > Nymphalidae > Melanargia > Melanargia galathea. The sequence goes on along the minus strand of OV049857.1, from coordinate 7,989,398 downwards.
ATTGTTCAATTTTCGACAACAATAACAATTACACTATCTCGCGCGACAGTAGTGCTGCGCTCATCAACAGTCGAAAAACTTAACCCTGTCTTGATGCTGTCACACAGCCGGGAAAAGTTTTAACCGCAAGCGAAGCGAGCGTATTACGCCTCATATTTGACAGCCGAAAAACTTAACCCTGTCATGATAGTGTCGCACAGTCGGGTAAGAAGTTTTAACCGCAAGCGAAGCGAGCGCAAGATACGCACCGCTCGGGTCGCTAGTCCTCCACGTGTCGCAGGCCGCACCTCCAGGCGTCGTCGTCGCAGGGGCGGGCGCGCGCGCGCTTCGGCCACGGCTTCTTGAGGTGCACGTGCTCCACGTGCGCGCGCTGCTCGCCCGACGTCGTGAAGAACTTGCCGCACGTGTCGCACTTGAACGGCTTCAGCCCCGTGTGGATCTGTGAGTGAATGGATGAACGAGCAGATGAATGAATTAACGAAATTTAAAATTTTTTATTTTATTTAGGTCACTTTGTGGTGTGCATATGCAACACTGCGGTATATCGCACATATCGGTGCCTGTTCTGTCACACGTGTGCCATATGTGGGCATATGCGGGACATGTTGTCCCGTACGTATGATATACTCACAATCATGGGCCGCCTGCGGCTGTTGAAGGCGAAATGCTTGCCGCACAGCATACACTTAACTATCAACCAACGCGTCTCATATGCAACACAACTGGTTTGTTGAGAAATGTTTTTACTTTGTAAAAGAGTTCCTGAATGAATAAATTTAAATTTATATAAAAATTGTATGACTTCTGTAGCGTAAACACTAATTTTGTATTATTACTGTAACACCTACCATGTATCTACTTACAATCTCAAAATCTATACAACACTTAAAATCTATTCTATTGCGCATTGCTGCAGCACATATTGGCACCATTTCTGTCTCACACTGTGCCATTTGTGGCACGTGTGTAAATATCGTTTTGCACGTGTAATGTACTCACAAACATGTGCCGCCTGCGGTTGTTGAAGAAGGCGAAATGCTTGCCGCACAGCGGGCACTTAATTGTCAAGCCACGTGTCTCAAATGCTACACTGCGACTTGATGCACATATGAGTGACATTAATGTCTCACATGTGACGTATGTGGCCATTTGTACAAGTCACGGCAAATAAGTCTAGCGTTGACCTTCAATGCGCAGAAGTCGTAAATGAGGTATCTCGGGGTGAGGGGGTCGCGGGGAGGGCGTGGGGATCGTTCGTAAGCACTGATTAGCTCTCGCGGATCCCTTGTAAGCGCTGATTGGTTCTCCAATCGTACTGTGACCCGCTCACTCATACGACGCTGCACTTACTTGAAGGTCAGCGCTCGACTTACGTGCCGGGAGTTATAGCACGTGTGTAAATATCGCTTTACACGTGTAATGTACTCACGAACATGTGCCGCCTGCGGTTGTTGAAGAAGGCGAAGTGCTTGCCGCACAGCGGGCACTCGTAGGTGGGGCGCGAGGCGCTGTGCACGCGCATGTGTGCACGTGTAATGTACTCACGAACATGTGCCGCCTGCGGTTGTTGAAGAAGGCGAAGTGCTTGCCGCACAGCGGGCACTCGTAGGTGGGGCGCGAGGCGCTGTGCACGCGCATGTGTGCACGTGTAATGTACTCACGAACATGTGCCGCCTGCGGTTGTTGAAGAAGGCGAAGTGCTTGCCGCACAGCGGGCACTCGTAGGTGGGGCGCGAGGCGCTGTGCACGCGCATGTGTGCACGTGTAATGTACTCACGAACATGTGCCGCCTGCGGTTGTTGAAGAAGGCGAAGTGCTTGCCGCACAGCGGGCACTCGTAGGCGGGGCGCGAGGCGCTGTGCACGCGCATGTGTGCACGTGTAATGTACTCACGAACATGTGCCGCCTGCGGTTGTTGAAGAAGGCGAAGTGCTTGCCGCACAGCGGGCACTCGTAGGTGGGGCGCGAGGCGCTGTGCACGCGCATGTGTGCACGTGTAATGTACTCACGAACATGTGCCGCCTGCGGTTGTTGAAGAAGGCGAAGTGCTTGCCGCACAGCGGGCACTCGTAGGTGGGGCGCGAGGCGCTGTGCACGCGCATGTGTGCACGTGTAATGTACTCACGAACATGTGCCGCCTGCGGTTGTTGAAGAAGGCGAAGTGCTTGCCGCACAGCGGGCACTCGTAGGTGGGGCGCGAGGCGCTGTGCACGCGCATGTGTGCACGTGTAATGTACTCACGAACATGTGCCGCCTGCGGTTGTTGAAGAAGGCGAAGTGCTTGCCGCACAGCGGGCACTCGTAGGTGGGGCGCGAGGCGCTGTGCACGCGCATGTGTGCACGTGTAATGTACTCACGAACATGTGCCGCCTGCGGTTGTTGAAGAAGGCGAAGTGCTTGCCGCACAGCGGGCACTCGTAGGTGGGGCGCGAGGCGCTGTGCACGCGCATGTGTGCACGTGTAATGTACTCACGAACATGTGCCGCCTGCGGTTGTTGAAGAAGGCGAAGTGCTTGCCGCACAGCGGGCACTCGTAGGTGGGGCGCGAGGCGCTGTGCACGCGCATGTGTGCACGTGTAATGTACTCACGAACATGTGCCGCCTGCGGTTGTTGAAGAAGGCGAAGTGCTTGCCGCACAGCGGGCACTCGTAGGTGGGGCGCGAGGCGCTGTGCACGCGCATGTGTGCACGTGTAATGTACTCACGAACATGTGCCGCCTGCGGTTGTTGAAGAAGGCGAAGTGCTTGCCGCACAGCGGGCACTCGTAGGTGGGGCGCGAGGCGCTGTGCACGCGCATGTGTGCACGTGTAATGTACTCACGAACATGTGCCGCCTGCGGTTGTTGAAGAAGGCGAAGTGCTTGCCGCACAGCGGGCACTCGTAGGTGGGGCGCGAGGCGCTGTGCACGCGCATGTGTGCACGTGTAATGTACTCACGAACATGTGCCGCCTGCGGTTGTTGAAGAAGGCGAAGTGCTTGCCGCACAGCGGGCACTCGTAGGTGGGGCGCGAGGCGCTGTGCACGCGCATGTGTGCACGTGTAATGTACTCACGAACATGTGCCGCCTGCGGTTGTTGAAGAAGGCGAAGTGCTTGCCGCACAGCGGGCACTCGTAGGTGGGGCGCGAGGCGCTGTGCACGCGCATGTGTGCACGTGTAATGTACTCACGAACATGTGCCGCCTGCGGTTGTTGAAGAAGGCGAAGTGCTTGCCGCACAGCGGGCACTCGTAGGTGGGGCGCGAGGCGCTGTGCACGCGCATGTGTGCACGTGTAATGTACTCACGAACATGTGCCGCCTGCGGTTGTTGAAGAAGGCGAAGTGCTTGCCGCACAGCGGGCACTCGTAGGTGGGGCGCGAGGCGCTGTGCACGCGCATGTGTGCACGTGTAATGTACTCACGAACATGTGCCGCCTGCGGTTGTTGAAGAAGGCGAAGTGCTTGCCGCACAGCGGGCACTCGTAGGTGGGGCGCGAGGCGCTGTGCACGCGCATGTGGAACACGAGGTTCGTCTTCTGAGTGAAGCTCTTCTCGCAGCGGTCGCACTTGAAACGCTTCTCGCCCGTGTGCACCCACATGTGGTCCTTGAGGAGGGCCATGCTCTGAAAACAATAACACATCATCTTCATCACCATTGGCCCATCACTGGTCCACTGGAGCGCACGGGGCTCCTCTCAGAGTGGCCAGGGTTCAGGTCGCAGTCCACCACGCTGACCACACTCGGTCAGCGTTATAGGGAACTCTCAAGCATGCAGATTTCTTAAATAAACAACATAACATTACATTCGAAAAATTGGAAAAACACTAACGACAGAAATTACTAACGTTAACAATATCATATTAACGTTATTATACCGTTAATTATACTTTTATTAACATTTAAATAGTGTTAATGTTACCAGTAATATAATTAACATTGACTTTACCGTTTATAAATTGTCATATTGCATGTAAAGAAAACTAACGTTAATTTGTTACTCGGTAACGTTAACAAGCTCCGGTCGCGGGCCAAATAGTCTCCAATAGTTTAAGTTTTCTCCTCGCAAACAGCCTGTATACTTTTTGTCTCACCTGGAATATACGTCCGCACTGCTCGCACATACAGGGCGTCTTCATGGCGGGGTACTTGGTTCGATTCTTGTCCGGATGCGCGCGTCTGAAATGCTGCGCGTACAGACGAAGATCCCGTAGTTGGAGACCGCACTGGAACGATAATGATAATAATTTTTACTGTACAATGTACATACAATATAGTAGGCGGGTAGCTCTGAATAAAAACATGGGATGCCACTGAATATAAGTATGGGGTGTTACTGAATATAAATAGAAAGTATCACTGAATATAAATAGGGGGAACCATTGAATATAAACATGGGGTGACAATGAATATAAACTGGGTTAAACCTGAATATAAAAGGGGGTAGCAGTAAATACAAACAGAGGGTAGTAATGAATATAAACAGGATTTATCACTGAATATAAACGGGGTAACATTGAATATAGATAGAGGACAATAGTGAATATAAACTGGGGGTAACAATGAATACAAACAAGGGGTAACAATAAACATTAACTGGGGTAACCCTGAATATAAAAGGGGGTAACAGTGAATATAAACAAGGGGTAGCAGTGAATAAGCACTAACCTGTTCACATGTGACGGGAGAGCCTTCAGGTGTCGCCATGCCGGTTCGCGGATGGATGGTGGGCCGCCTCTCTATCTTTCTCATGACGCGGCCGTTTCTCTCCGTGTTCTTGCTTTGGGAGTCGTTGCGTATGCGATTACTGAAATCATGAAATATTGCAAGAACATCGCCAGCTGATGGGCAAGGGGGAGGGGGGGGGGGGTTAGGTACAGTCTAGAGTCGAGAGGTTATGAAGCTGTAAAACAAGTGTTACGAGCTTTTGACTTGACTTGACTGAAAACGTATTATCCTACAGTCAAGTGAGTGAATTTAGGATTTTAGTTGCATTTGGATATATTTTACAAATCTCTAGGGGGGGGGGGGGGGGGGCAGCTGCCCCTACATACACCCCCTTGACATTGTCCTCATCATCATCAGCCCATCACCGGCCCGCTACAGGGCACGGGTCTCTCAGAGTGAGAAGGGTTCTAATAATAAATTAACAACAAATGACATTGATATAGGAAGAAGTTATAATGTATACTGACGGATCATTATCGCTGCTGTGTCGAGAGGACAACTTCAGGTGCCTGGCGTGCGCCTCCTCCGATATGAACCTCACTTCACACACGTCGCAGTACGGGCCGTCCAGACTCACCTGAAATGTGTTTTTTTTTTTCTTATAAATCTTACAATCTTTTCTCATTATAATTTAATAAACAATTATTGTACTATTGATTGAAATATATTATATTAAATGTTGCATGCCAAAAATTGGCAAACTGTAAGAGACATCGACAGCTGTAAGACCTTAGCTTTGTACCTACACGGTTTGGCAAATAAAAAAAAAACTTTTCGAAAAACCGACTTCTAATAGAATTTTTCTATGATAAAATTCTTATTCAAAAAACTAATTTCAAACGCCACCAAGTATATATAAATATTTTTTGTTTGTCCTACACGTATGTTGAGGCGCGCGGCGGTTTTGTCGTTTCTTTTTTTCGGAATTAGAACGGTAGAACCTGAGATTCAATAGAATAGATTTTTATTCAAATAAACTTTTATACGTGTTTTTGAATCGTCAATTGATAAACTTGTGTAAAGGCAAATCCAAAATTGACTGTGGAATTTTACTATAGAACATTGCGCCCATTTCCACAAACTACTTCCGGACCTGGTTGAGGCACAGTTTAGATAGCCAATCTTTTGCCATTACTTGCTTTAATGCTTTTTCGGTCGGCATTTTAAGCTCTAAGGGACCGTTCAGATAGACCGGCGCGGAGAGCATCGGAGAGCATTTCTTTTTTCACACAGACCGGCCGTTCAAATTTGCTCTGCTCTCCGCGCCGGTCTGTGTGATCAGACACGCGGATGCGTTCGGAGCCGAGCGTAAGCTCTTGAGCCGGACGGCGAGCAATTCGCCCTACGGTCGGCTGTGCGAGCATGAAAGAGCACGCGAACGGAGCCGGTCGGATGCTCGAGCGCGAAAGAGCACAAGCATCGAGCAGCCGAGCGGCTGCTCTTAATATTTCACACAGAGCGTATTGGGAACATCCTCGAGCATCCTCTTATCATAAAAGAGATAAAATGTAAAAATAAAGCTTATTTCAATGTCTTAAGATTCTATTTTCAATGCGATTAAAATTTGCTCTGCTCTCCGCGCCGGTCTATCTGAAAGGTCCCTAAAGCCAAGTTCCCACAAACTACTTGCGGACCTTGTTGAGGCGTAGTTAAGGTAGCCAATCTTTTGCCGTTACAATATGCTTCTTCGGTCGCCAAGACAAACTAAACTCTAACGCCAAGTTACAAGTTTTATGTTATATTACAATTTTGAGTAATGTTATTGTACAAGTCAGGCAAATAAGTCTAGCGTTGACCTTCAATGCGAAGAAGTCGAAAACGAGGTATCTCGGGGTGGTGAGGGGGTCGCGGGGATCGTTCGTAAGAACCGATTAGCTCCCGCGGATCCCTCGTAAGCGCTGATTGGCTCTCCAATCGTACTGCGTCCCGCTCACTCGCACGACGCTGCGCGCACTTCTCGCTCAGCGCTAGACTTACGTGCTGACTCTTGCAACTCACGTGTTTGTCGGCGAGCCGGTGCTTCTTCTTCTTGTGCACGTCGATGCCCTTCTTGCTGACGAACGTGTACCCGCACAGCTCGCACACGAAGTCCGACACGTGCTTGATGCGGATGTGGCCCATGTACGTCGTCACCTTGCTGCCGAGTTGTGGGTTTTGAAGTGAAAACACTACTACACAGTACATTTGTTTTTAAAATAAAATTTGGATTCAAAAACGGAACTTAGGTGGAGCAGTCCTCATGGAAACCGAGTTGTATTGTCTCATTCTCTCACAGGCTAAATCCTATTTCTGTCCCTCTCTGTCACTCGTGCAGTGCGTGGGAACTCAAACGACCTCCTGTCACCTCATGGACTCCTGGTACGCAAGAGAGGATTTTGGTGTCGCTTTTTCGTTTCATCGATTTTCAACTGCCTCGTTGGTCTAGTGGTTAGCATATTGGACTGCAGATCACGTGGTCCCGGGTTCGATTCCCGGGTCGGGCAAATAATTGTTTTTTTTTTTGTTGATACACATATCATCATTATAACATTAATAGGTTAGCTACACAATATTTTATGCTATTGGAGGCCGCTGGCTTGTGCGATTTGATACATTGGCCAGCGGCCCCATATTGCATATGAAAATACAAAAGATGATATTAAAAATAAATAATAAGTAATATTAATTTTTTTTTTTTTAGGCAAATAATTGTTAGGTACTTATTGGGCTTTTCTGTCAAGAAATTCTCAGTGCCAGCTCCGAGTTGGTAGTTGGCGGTGTTTCACCCCCATGCCTTGGAGAGCATGTTAAGCAGTCGGTCCCGGTTATTATCACTATCATGTGACAATAGTCTTTAAAGTAAGGCGGGTGTAAGTTCTAAATCCCTCTCTCCTATGAGAGAGGAGGCCTGTGCCCAGCAGTGGGACGTTGATAGGGCTGTAGTGGTGGTGGTGGATTTTCAAATGCACAACAATACTAAAGAAGTTTCACTTCAATCTATATATTATATAAAAATCAATGCCACTTTTCGTTGTAATTTTATAACTCAAGAACGGTCTCACCTATCCAAACCAAATGTTTAGGCTTTGTTCGGACTATTTAGTAGATGGTTTAAGTGAAGTTTGCACAAAATCGGTGGAGCGGTTCTTCATTTATCACATGTACATGTATCGGGTGTCGATGGTGGCGCTGATGTCGGTATGTCACCGGGCAGGACGTATGCCAGGCCCGCTATACTATACATACAGTATAGTATTGTCTGCCCTTCTTCACATGTGTACAATTGTAAGCACCATTCCGAACCTGTGGTAGATTCATTTGTCGATTCGTAAGCGCTTGTGAAAGCTTATCTGAATAAAATTGAAGATTACTTATATAAATGATAAAAAGGCGTGGATTTGACTCGTTCCAGCAATGCGCGAGACGGCAATTCAATCATGTACTTAACATAAAATTGTTATATTGATATTGTTTTGGAAAAGAGCAACCGCCGAGTTTCTTGCTGGTTCTTCTCGGTTGGAATGGCATTCCGAACCAGTGGTAGATTCGTTTGACTATTCAAAAGTACTTGTAAAAGTTTATTTGAATAAAAAACTTTTCTATTCTATTCTATTCTAGTATACAGTAGACTCACTCGAACTCGCTGGGACAATGCGGACATTGGTACTTGGTGCCCGCGTGCCACTTCTCGTGCTCGCGCGCCACGCCCCTGGGAATTAACAACTTTCTGTTATACTAGCGGTGCGCCCCGGCTTCGCCCGTGGTACATAATATATAGCCTATAGCACTCAGGGATCACGTACATATCCAACAGTGAAAGAATTTTTGAAATCGGTCCAGTAGTTCTTGAGATTAGCGCGTTCAAACAAACAAACAAACAAACTGTTTCGCTTTATTATATTAGTATAGATTATACAGGGTATAAGGAGACCGCTTCCGAAAACTTAGCGATATTATTATACTAACTAAACACAATCTTATAAAGTAGGTATCGGCGTTGGCGAGGGCGCGGTTTCGTAGGTACCTACCGATACGTAACTAGGTCACACAAAGTTCGTTGACCTCAAGCGTCAGCTGATTTTATTTTAAATACGCAATAATTACGTAACAAACTTTTAAAAAATACAGCAAATTAGTTTTTTGCAATTACAGTTCTGTTTGACCCCCCGAAACGGATATTGCATAAAAAGTGCAATTTTTTTTTTTTTTGTTAAAATGAATTAAGAATGAATCAGTAATCATCAGTACTATCACCTGTCTTCGTTTCCGAGAGCGGTCTTCTTACACCCGATATACTAGTTTCTGCCCGCGGCTTCGCCCGCGTGAATTTCGGTTTTTCACAAATCCCGAGGGAATCGTGAATTTCCGGTTCCCATACCCGCTCCCTTCTCCAACTTTTACACCTACTTTCATGGAAATTTGCTATAGTGATCTACCTAATAGCTGCAGCTGTAGATTTCAGTTTTTCAAAATCCCGCGGGAACCATGGATTTTCACGGGATAAAAAGTAGCCTACGTGTTAAGGGCATAATCTACCTCCATTCTAAATTTCAGCCAAATCCGTCCAGTAGTTTTCGCGTGAAAGAGTAAGAAACGTACACGCATACATACACACAAACTTTCGCCTTTATAATATTACTAGCTTATGCTCGCGACTTCGCCTGAGTGGATTCATACAAATCTCATCCCCTATTTAACCCAATTGCGGGTCGACTTACCAAAATTCCTGAAACACGTAATTCTTTATTTTTAACCGACAATACAAATGCCGATTTTCATTGATATAACTTTAAAAATGACGGAATTTCATACAAATTTTCATCCCCTATTTAACCCCCTTACGGGTGGAATTTGCAATAATTCTTAGTGTGCGCCTACGTCATAAAAGGAAGCTACTGAAAAAATTTCTAACTTCAGTGTTTAGGCTGTGCGTTGATGATCAGTCAGTCAGTCAGGACAAGCCTCTTTAAATTATTATAGATAGTGTGATTAAGATAACGTACCTGTTTCTTGTGTTGAAGGGACAGCCCTTGCAGCTGAATTTCTCCGTGTGCTGCGCAGTGATGTGCTTGCGCAGAGCTCGACCCGTTTTGAGACGGGTTTTGCAGATAAAGCACTCGTAAGCGCCACTTTGCTGGAAAAAAATTGCAGGAAAAATAAAAAAATTGGTCGTCTACAAAGTTCGGATAATTATTTTACGTGATAACGTCACAAAAAAGAAAACAGAGTGATAGATGCGTCACAAGCTAAACGCCAAACTTTAAACACCGCCATCTATCGGTGAAACACGCAAGTTTTTATACTCACGTCGCTGTGCCTGACGACATGCGCGTCGTAGCGGTCCCTCACGTGGAAGCCGCAGTAGCACGCGGTGCACTTGTACGGCGCGCTCTTGTAGGAGGCTGCGTTCTGCCTCATCTGTATCTCCGCTCTGTATACTCACGTCGCTGTGCCTGACGACGTGCGCGTCGTAGCGGTCCCTCACGTGGAAGCCGCGGTAGCACGCGGTGCACTTGTACGGCGCGCTCTTGTAGGAGGCTGTGTTCTGCCTCATCTGTATCTCCACTCTGTATACTCACGTCGCTGTGCCTGACGACGTGCGCGTCGTAGCGGTCCCTCACGTGGAAGCCGCGGTAGCACGCGGTGCACTTGTACGGCGCGCTCTTGTAGGAGGCTGTGTTCTGCCTCATCTGTATCTCCGCGATCTGCTCCTCGTACGTCAGCGTTGTGATCGTGAACAGAGACTCGTCAAGCCCGTCCATGGTCTTCCGTCGCTTCACGTCCGATTTTTTGTATCTGAAAACATTCATTTATTTATTTACTAGCTGCGCCCCACGGTTAATAATAAGTTTGTACACATAAAAACATTTGAACAGAATCTTCTAGGAGTAACTTTGCAAAGAGAACGACAGCAAATTTGGTCGCCATTTTAAGGTCTAAGGCCAAGTTCCCGCAAACTACTTCCAGACCTTCTTGAGGCGTAGTTGAGGAGTCCAATCTTTTGCCGTTACTTGTTATAATGCTTCTTCGGCCGCCATTTTAAGCTCTAAAGCCAAGTTCCCGCAAACTACTTCCGGACCTTCTTGAGGCGTAGTTGAGTCGTTAAAGCCCGCCAACCCGCATTGGAGCAGCTTGGCGGGTCTAAGCTCTAAATCCCTCTCTTCTATGAGAGGGAGGCTTGTGCCCAGCATTGGGACGTAAAAACGCTGTAGAGGAACACTTACTTGTCCATGGTGCTAGAAGGGTTATCACAATCTTCCTTTTTCCTCTTAACCTTCAACTTCGGCTTTCCCTCAGTCACTTTCTTAACTCTACCTTTCTTCTTTTTAACCTTATCTTTTTTATACATTTCGCTTAACGTTAAATTATCACTTTCATCGAAAACCGGATACTCCTCGAAGTATATCCGGTTGTTTGTGTGTTCGTCCTTGATGTCGACGTCGCATTTGAAATCGTTGTTGTCACCGATATCGTTATCGTTATCGAAATCTTCGATAGCGTTATCACCGTTAACGTTATCGCCGCTAACGTTATTTCCGGTGAAGCCGTTGATTTCCTCAATTTTGACCTCCTCGTTGTCATTTTCGTTAAAAACGACGTCGTATTCGTCAGTTTCGTACACTTTTTGACCTAAGCTTGATTTAAGTTGGTTGTGAGCCCGACTTATGGATTTGATGTCTCTCATTGTGATCTGGTTGGAACAAAACATTTTTACTGGTTTGTAAAAAACATATTTTACTGGTTAGTAAAAATGTTAGTAGTAGTTAGTTTTTTTTAAGTCGGTTGACTTCAAAAAAACTAACTACTGCGGCCTCCCATCAAGCCAGAAACAATTTAGAAATTATAAATTCCCAAAATTTCTTGCCAGGAATCAAACCCGGGCCTCCCACTTATAAGATCACAGCGCTCGCCACTGTGCCAGGGAGGTCGTCATAAACTAGTACATAATTATTAAGAATTGATAATCTAAAAGATTGAAAGATTAAATAATCTAAAAGATTTTAAATCAAATTTACCACACACTTGGACATATCTTCAAAACTAAGAACCGATTATGAGGAAACTTGCACTGTTTCCTAAGTTGAAGTAAATGTAAGCCATCAAAAAAAGAATGGTCACAATCTGATTAATAATACGTGGACAAACATACATACAACTATAAAATTTTGTATATTAATGTTTGAAAGCCCTAATAGATTAATTAATTATCATATTGTGTATAATATATATTGTGGTTACTATAATATTACATACATATTACTTACGTGTCGAATTATTTTTCTTAATTATTATTTAATAAAAATTATTTTGCTATAATCCACAAAGACAGTCAAATTTGTATGGCACAACACACATTTTTTTTTGTGGATTATAGCAAAATAATTTTGTCTTTTCATCGTAAACTAAATAACATACAATTATTATTAGTCTATTATTATATACTCACCTTAGACCTGTCACACTGTATGGTTCAGAATGTTGGGCGGTAAAAGGAACGGATGAAAAGAAAGTACATGCGACCGAAATGCGAATGTTGAGATGGATGTGTGGTGTGACAAGGATGGATAAGATAAGGAATGAATATATAAGAGGAAGTTTGAAAGTAGCGCCAGTGACTGAAAAGATGAGTAATAGGTTGGCATGGTATGGTCATATAATGCGGAGGGAAGAGAATCATATTGCTAGAAGAATGTTAGACGTGCGTGTGGAGGGAAAAAAGAGTAGAGGAAGACCAAAGAAAAGATGGATGGAGTGTGTGAAAGAGGATATGCGCTTAAAAGGGATAAATGATGCGTTGACGTATGATAGAAGTGAGTGGAAGAGGAATACATGTTGTGCCGACCCCACATAACGTGGGATAAGGACCGGAAGAAGAAGAATTATATACTCACATATCGTTCCATATCCAGTTTATTAAGTAGTATATTTTGACACCTCAGTGCTTTATTTTGAAAATTGCTGGCAGAAGTTAACCGAGCAGCACACTCCCAGCACAACTTCTGAGGCAGCTTATCAGTGCAGGCTATCTGAAATGATGACAAAGTAGAATAGAATAGAATACTCACTCTAACTTTTCGGAGTTAAGTGCGTTTTAAGTATTTAAATATCACTTGCTTTAACGGTGAAGGAAAACATCGTGAGGAAACCTGCATGCCTGAGAGTTCTCCATAACGTTCTCAAAGGTGTGTGAAGTCTGCCAATCCGCTTGGCCAGCGTGGTAGACTGTGGCCAAAACCCTTCTCACTCTGAGAGGAGACCCGTGCTCTGTAGTGAGCCAGTAATGGGTTGATCATGATGATGATGATGATGAGAATAGAATAGAATAGTTTTTTAATTAAAAACTAGCGGACCCGGCAGACGTCGTCTTGCCCGGTGACATACCGACATCAGCGGCACCTACCGAGACCCGGTAGGTTACCCAGTAATTGTGTTTTCAAACCATTCAGGAACCCATTGACATATATACACACAAAATTTCATCCAAATCGGTACGACCGCACATTTAATAAGAAAAAAATAATGACTTACAGACATCCCGACAATTTGTTCGTACATAACGCTCAGGTTCCTTTCGGAGATGTGATACATTTTCACGTTCACCGACAAACAGACTCTGCACACCTGCGTGAAAAGAGCATTTAACAAGTATAAATTAATAATTTAAAAACCCCGGACATTCGCCATTTTGTGGTGGCGGCCATCTTGGATTTGAAATTTATCATAGTGTATTCTACTAAACAAGCCCTTTCAGTTGGTACCCATACTGAGGGAGTTGTGAAAAAATATGTAATCCACCATTTTGTGGCGGCGGCCATCTTGGACCGATTTTCATCAAACATAGCTAAGAACACTCCTCACTATTTCACCTTTCAAACAAAAAAAAAAAAAAACAAAATCAAAATTGGTTCATCCGTTCAGATCCCTTATTATAGCATTTTGGTATGGAACCCTAAAAATAATGTAAAAAAACGGTAATAATGTAGTTTACCCTCAGTGTGGCAGGTGCGTCCAAATCTTCAGATTCCTATAAAGAAAAAATCTATTTAATCCTAGTAAATATTTAAATGTAAGGATTGATTTTTCAAATAAAGTCAGTCTCAACGTAATATTAATACTACAGAAATTATAACATAATATATATATGTATACATATTACATGTATGTATGTATATGTGATGAAAACGTGAGGAAAACGAAGACAGGCAGTAGTACACAAAAAAAACGCGAAAAAAAGAAAAATTACATTTTTTTTGGTATTTTTTTAAAGTTCGCAATGTAATGCAATCAGCTGACGCCTAAATACCTAAAGTGGTCACCGGTCGAGCGACGCCGCTCGCGGGGCGTTGACCCCGAGTTGTGCACGCTTTACATTGCCGCTAAACACTAAACCACTAATACTACAAGTACAACACAATTTTTTTCTACAATGGTTATTGGTATTGGATTGTGTTTAGGTAGTGTAATAACAGCGCTAAGTTCTCGATAGCGGTTCCCTTATAGTGGAATAATTACAACTCACAAATACTGGAAGAGGTACACAGCCATTCTTTATCCTTCTCAGTCCTCGCCTGGTCTCATAGAACGCATCTTGATGGAAATGTTCTGAGCAGACTGCACTGTAAACAAATTAACAAGCTAGGAATTTTAGGAAAAATTGAACCAATTTCGCTCCAGCAATCTCAGAGAGATCAGCGTACCAATCAAAATATCAGTGACATATACATACATAGTACATTTATGTATGTAACTTCAAACATAATAGTGATAACTGTGTTAAATATTGAAAAAATCATCAAATTTGATTCATTACTTTTTGAAATAATCGCGAACATACAAACATACTACACAATCGATACGCGAACAACAATACTCTTGCATATGGGTCAAATACAGAACCTCCTCTTTTGAAGTTGGTTAAAAATAAATACATATTGCATGTCAGAATATGCATAAATAAGCATTATATTGAAAAAAAAAAAAAAAGAAACTGCCGACTGCACATACCTTCGTTCTCTTGGCTCCCACTCTGAGATACCCAATGCCTCGATCCAGGCATTTCTGAGATTTGTCTCTTTCGGAAACCTGTAAAATAGTTTAAAAATAAAAATGATAAAAAACTTGAGAGGTGTCAAGGGACACCCGGGTTATATTATTGTATAAAGTTATTATTTTTTATTATTTATTATTATGTACAAAAAACCTGTATACACTTAACCTTACCTACCTAACTCTACCCCTACCCTACTCCTCCCCCTACCACAGCCCCTACCCCTACCTCTACCCCTGAACAGACAGAGAAACACGCGCACGCCGCACGGCTTACAACTATAGCAAAAAGTGTTATTCCAACTTTTTCTCTTAATTTTTTTCGTCCAATTAAACATCAATAAATATTTTAAAACAAAGTCGACTGCTGCGTCTGTCTATCTGTTTGCGATAAACTCAAAAACTACTGAACAGATTTTTATGTGATTTTCAGCAACAAACAGAATGATTCAAGAGCAAGGTTTAGGTGTATTAATAAACATGACGATAATTGTTGAGAATGTCGATAAAAGTCAAGCCGCCTGGGAGCTTTCATCAAAAATGAGAATCCTTTGAGATTTAACAAAACAAATGTATCTTGGGATAGTAGCGGGTAGTTACTACTCATACAAAGTTGGGGGCGGGTCGCTAGTAATGATTATTTAAAAATGTTGTTTGTTTCTACAGCCTAATCTTGGAATGTCTAAAGTTCTAAACCGATGCAGATTATATTGGCTGTGGAAATATAATACAAAGATCATATAAGGAGTCATAGGAGGTTACATAAGTTACATTTGATCCTGGTAATAATTAGAGTAAAAAAATTAAAACCGTTAACCCCTGAATCACCACCACCACCACCACTACAGCCTTATAACATCCCACTACTGGGCACAGGCCTCCTTTCTCATATGAGAAACGGTTTTAGAGCTTACCATATAAAAATCAGTGTTTGTTTGTTTCTCCTCTATGCATTCCTAAACCATACTTTAAATGGTGTTTTAACGCATACTGGGAACAGCTAGTTGTATTATAAAACTGTAATTGTTTGTTTATGTGAAAACCACTTAGCCAATGCAGATGAAACTGCATATGAAAGCATAGAAGTAGTATCACATACGCTGATAAATTAATGTGAACATCGATTGTGCAGAGCCCAAGATACAAAAGGACATGATTTTCAAAATCTAGGCAAGGATAAAAATAAATGTAATCAATTTTTTTTTATTTTTTTCATTAACTACAAGTTAGCCCTTGACTGCAATCTCACCTGATGGTAAGTGATGATGCAGTCTAAGATGGAAGCGGGCTAACTTGGAAGAGGGGGTAGAAGGGGGTATGCATATTGCATACCCCTGATCGGTTTATACACGGCATCGTACCGGAACACTAACCCGCTTGGCGGCACGGCTTTGCCGGTAGGGTGGTAACCAGCCACGGCTGAAGCCTCCCACCAGACCAGACCAGAGCTAATTTAGAAATTATAAAATCCCAAATTGACCCTGCCGGGAATCGAACACGGGACCTGGGAGGTCCTTCCGTATAAGGCCACAGTGCTCACCACTGCGCCAGGGAGGTCGTCAAATAAAGTGGTACCTAAGTTCGGAAATATTAAGCTCGTGTTAGAAATAGAAAGATTACTGACTGAATATAACTAAAACTCACATGTGAAACGTAATTCCATGGCCCTTTGATGTTTTTTTCGTGTCGTTTCCGCAATTTTGTACACAACACCTCATTTTTGGCGAAGTTATCACAAATTAATTTTCATTTTTAAATCTAATGAATTAACTAGTAATTTATGTATATTTTTTGAATTATTCATATAGGCATATTAAAGCAAATAATTCACAGCATTCAATTTATTTATTCAGTTCAATGCGAATATTTTAATTTTTTTGTTTAATTTTACAAAACATAAACATGTTAACATACCACAGACGTATAAACAGGGTGCGTAAACTTAGTATAAAAAACAGGGAAATGCTTTGTGTACTATACTGTAAATTTACATAGTGCACTCAACTGCAAGTCTGTTAGTAATTCAACAAGTATTTTTAATTTAGCAGAATTATAATCATGTAGTTCATAATTCTTAATGCAGAGGGGACTAGTATTGCGTACGTTTTGAAAAGTCTTCGCTAGATGGCGTCGACTCATTTTGAGAAAATTACCAGTTCAAAAATAAAACTACTAAATTGGTAACTTTAAAAAAGTAAAAAAAGTCTGATTTTTAATTCGGTGGAATTCTGACAGTTGCCATTTAAAAATAGAATGAATAATTCTAGAGTTAATTGTATGAAAAACAGGGTTAACACACGAAGTTCGATTTTAACCCAAGCTAAAGTACCTGAAGTATCTAACCAGGCATTTGCCATATTATGTCTACACTCTACATGAGGCAATTGATTTTTATTTATATGTCAGTTTTGAATTTATTATCTTTTTTGTGGGAACAGTTTTATCTCTGCTAATATTAAGAAACGTCAGAATTCCACGGAATTAAAATCAGAGTATAATTAGTTTTTAAATAATTATAATTAAGAAAAACTAGTAAAATGAAGTAAATATTAATGTTATCAATAATTTTTTCTTAGAATTTTATTTAAGATGTTTTTAAAATCTTATTCTTATATAGATCGACCAGAATCTCATGAAAAATAGGGAAATTAAATTTTGTAGTAAGCAACACTAGGTTAACTCGGCTGCCCTAGTGATAAACAAAGTAATTACATTCAAAACACTTTACCTGGGATCGTTTCACGAAACGAAAAATCAAGCAACTGCATTTTAAATACAAAAACAAAGTAATCAACATCCAATTACTTTATTTTTGTGTTGTGCTTGTTGTTTACTTGGTTTTTGCATTTATATTCCGGGTTAGTGAGTGCAGTTACTTTGTTTGGGCAATTTAAATATCAGTAAACGGTTTAAGTTACTTGAAATATTAAACTGTGGTAAAAAACTACTCGACATAAAACTTTTGTTAATGCAAAAAGTCAATTTCACAAAAAATGTCAGTTACTTTGTTTATCGCTAGGGCAGCTGTAGTGTTGCTAACCTTGGAATTTCATTTCCCTATTTTTCATGAGATTCTGGTCGATCTATACTTGTCTTAATTAGTAGGAATTATTTCTTTAAATCAGGCAACACTGACACTGACGAGTGATGACCACGTGATCACTGAAAATGAAAAATGTCAAGAAAATTCAAAATGTCTGCCGACGTGCCATTTTGGTTAACGTAGATATTTTTTGGATTAAATTCTAAATTGTTGTGTGAACTCGTCGTTGAGTTTAGCTGAGCTGAGCTAGCTGAGCTTTAGTTCCTTGAGGTTAAGTTTATTACAGTGATATTCGTGCAACGGAGAAAAGACTCATGTGTTAAGAGATAAGACTCTTTATATTTTAGTGTATTTTTATTTGAGACAGGACTCTTTGTATTCTTTATAGTTACTGATTAGTGTATTTTAAATTTACTACTGCTTAGTTAATGCATAGAAAAAATAAATAATTTTTTGAAATAACGTTGTTTTATTTCATAAATTAATCCAAATTGACCTTTATTAGGATATGTAGTACGTATATAATATATATATATGTAGGTACTGTACCTACGTATTTATATAAGTAGGTAGGTATGTATAGATTCAACGTTAGTTTCAAATCTCGACTCCAGAGGCGCAAGCGATGCATTTCCAATTTTAGGCATAGAGTTTGGTCTCTATTTCATATATAGACAAAGTACTCTGTGCGTATAAAGTATAAAGAGAAGTTTTGTATTTATATATACATTTATACATATATACATTTTGTATGGGGCATATCGCACTTACGCGGCGCCACGCAGCGCCGCTCTAGTGTGATATGCTTCATACAAAATGATAGAAAGAATATTTTGACGCTTTGTGCCGCGCGCATGAACCTACTTATTATTATTATCTCTATGGCCGCGCGGTGCAGCGACGCGCAGCGCCGCGTAAGTGCGTACCAGCCCTAATAGTGAAGATAATAGGTAGGTACCTAATCTGTGGTGACTGGTGAAGATTTTTCATT
The DNA here is from genome assembly GCA_920104075.1 of Melanargia galathea. Classification (NCBI taxonomy): domain Eukaryota; kingdom Metazoa; phylum Arthropoda; class Insecta; order Lepidoptera; family Nymphalidae; genus Melanargia; species Melanargia galathea. The sequence continues at coordinate 7,970,633 of OV049857.1, read as the reverse complement.
GACCGTAAAACCAGTTAAAAAAAAAAATTTTCATTGACTCTTTATTATTATTATTAGTGATGTGCCGATTCGATTATTTTGATAATCGATCAATCGATTACACCAGTAAGCATGATCGATCAATAATCGATTATTAATCGATTATTGATCGATTATGAAATAATTCTTAGAAAGAACTGAAAACTTATCTACTAGGTATAGATCGACCAGAATCTCATGTAAAATAGGGAAATTAAATTTTGTAGTAAGCAACACTAGGTTAACTCGGCTGCCCTAGTGATAAACAAAGTAATTACATTCAGAACACCTTACCTGGGATCGTTTCACGAAACGAAAAATCAAGCAACTGCATTTTAAATACAAAAACAAAGTAATCAACATCCAATTACTTTGTTTTTGTGTTGTGCTTGTTGTTTACTTGGTTTTTGCATTTATATTCCGGGTTAGTGAGTGCAGTTACTTTATTTGGGCAATTTAAATTTCAGTAAACGGTTCAAGTTATTTGAAATATTAAACTGTGGTAAAAACTACTCGACATAAAACTTTTGTTAATGCAAAAAGTCAACTTCATTAAAAATGTCAGTTAATTTGTTTATCGCTAGGGCAGCCGTAGACCGTAGTGTTGCTAACCTTGGAATTTCATTTCCCTATTTTTCATGAGATTCTGGTCGATCTATACCCATTTATCACACTAATATTATAAAGGCGAAAGTTTGTGTATGTTTATTACTGTTTAACGCCGCAACTACTGAACGGATTTGGCTGAAATTTGGAATGGAAATAGATTATATCCTGGAATAACACATACGCTACTTTTTATCCCGGAAAAAGTGTCCCTGTGGGACTTAAACAGATATAAGTAGACGTTCCAAAAACGAGATAGATAGCGCTGATCGTTCTTAGGTAGGTACATCACGGTCACATAACACATTATTGCAATAATTTGATGTCGTTTCATGCATTTGTATGCGTTGGCATGAATTTGCTGTCATTCTCGTTGCTAAGTTACTTACTCTTCTGAAGATTCTGTTCTATTGTGTACAAACTTATTAATCGCGGGTAACATCACGGGGCGCAACTAGTATATGTATATATATACGCATAGCGTAATAGCACTGCTAGTTGGTAAAGACGTATCGTGAATCGTCGGTTCGATGTGAACGAAAAGTTGAATACATATGTATGAAAATGCAGTAAACTGCGTAACGTTCGCTCACAGTCGGCGGCTGAGTACCCGTTTGGTGTGAACAAAGCTTATAACTAACATTGAGGGAATCCCCTTTTTGCAATGATAGGGTTGCCAAACCATATATCTTTAGCAAACAATAACAGAAAGCTGGTAGTAAAATTCGGTAATTAACATATTTCTTTATAATCGATTATGCAAAATCATAATCGATTGCAATCGATCATTTTAATAATCGATTAATCGATTATTGATAATCAATTTCGAACATCACTAATTATTATTATTTCTATGAGATTTATACCTACATATTTTTGAGATAATTGACTCTTTTTTGTTCTTTAAACTAATATTTAAAGTGCCGTGATATTATTTATATTATTGAGATATTGACTCTTTAAATTGAGACAGGATTCGTATTTTTTGTTGTTTAAAATGACTGACAAAGAAAATAAGAGAAAGTGTTTTAAATGTGGCTGCTCGCCGGCTGAAGACAACATTAAGTTGTTTCGATTCCCTAAACCTGCCTTGAAGAATCTTGTGCGGTACGTATAAGCTGTGTTAAAAGTTCATGCCTGCCTATTATTGTAGGTTATAGGTACCTATTATAATATACGTTAGATATATTATGATAAAATTCCTTCTATAATTATCCATTTAAAAACACAAGACCTTTTGCTATTTTGAGTGATATCAACAGGTGTGCTGTTTATAGTTTCCTGATGAGCATACTGATATAATAAAATAACATTGTGCTTGTGTTTATATCAACCGTGTACCACACATTGCAGATACCATTAGTTAGGAAATAGTAGTTTTTGACACAAGTGCGGAAAGTATGTCATTTTATACGAGTCCCGAGACTTCTTGGCACGAGCCAAATGCGAGAGACAAAACTCGGGACGAGAGAAAACAAGTTGCATGTAGGTACCTTGAACTTACAAGCAACTTGTACGCAAATATGATGTCATACTTGTATGCAAGACTTGTCTAATGGAATAGCAGCCTTAATTTGATGCAGTAAACTGACATTTCAAAATGTCATTCTTTATAATAATGTTTTCCACCTAATCTCAATAGTGATGTGATAGATTTATTTCATTTCATTTATTATAATGTTTGACTGCTACATAATAAGATATTAAAAGAAGTATTGTATAAATAGTAGAAACAATCTACCTCTAACAGGCATACGATTAACACTAACAATTTCATAAAGTTAGTTTCATAAAGTTTTAACGTTCCATAATTAGGAAAGAATGTAATAGAATAGAAAAGTTTTTTATTCAAATAAACTTTTACAAGTACTTTTGAATAGTCAATTGAATCTACCACTGGTTCGGAATGCCATTCCAACCGAGAAGAACCAGCAAGAAACTTGGCGGTTGCTCTTTTCCAAATTAATAAAAAATAGGTATCTATCTAACACTGTCTATTATATCCTATTAAAAATAACTTTACTGTTTTAAATAAAGATAAAATAAAATAAATGATGTTGTGATGATGAGAATCATTCAAATCATTCATTTTTAATTTTACGACATTCCTATTTTTTTTTTTTTGTCAAAAAGTAACAACCCATATAACATCAGTTTACTGCATCAAAATAAAACTTTCTGACTTTAGTGTTTACTGTTACCTATAGGGTAGTAGATATACTTTTATACTATGGTATATATTTGTAATACTAATAAATAACAAAATTGTTTCTTTTTAGATGTGAACTATGGGCTCAGTACATATTTCCTGAAAGAGACTACTCTTCAATGTCCTTGCAGATGAAATTACACAATGAACATAGAATGTTGTGTCAGAATCATTTTAAAGACAAGGATTTTACTGATTGTACTAAACAGAAGTTACAAAGAACTGCTGTTCCCTGTGATGTAAGTCAAAATGCTGTTCAATATAATTGTTCTATCTATCTTGTCAAACTGAAGTTTTATCTCTACTGGTGGTTTCAGTCTCTCAGCACTTATTCTCAGAAAGTGCACTAGTGCTTGGAAGTTGTGTTAAAACTTCCTAGTTGAGAAAATAATAGATTTTGAGACTAATTAATTCATTGTTTGAGAAATTTGAATATTTCAAACAAATTGTAATTTTTATTTGAATGTGTTATATTTTATGAATATTGTGTAATTTATTAAGTTTCATTCCATTTCATGTACATAGAGAAATCAAAAGGAAAACCTTTTAATAATTTTTACAAAATATAGACTTCTCACCAACCTTCCATCTCCTTTGTTGTCATCGAAGGTACATGATGATTATACCTTCGATGAGAGCCATAAACCAATTAAGAGTAAAGTTCTCAACCATATGAATGAAATAAGTCCCAACCCGAGTTAGCTGAAGTAAACCGTTGAGGAGTTCCCTCGACTGTCTTCTGTTTTCATCATCAGATTTATTCTAGATCTCCATTATGTTATCATGAAACTACATAATTAAGTACCAAGTTTCAACAAAATTGTGAACCAATTGATGTGTTTTTATTTCGTCTAAAATATTATATAGATTCCATACAAAATGCTTGTTCTTAGCCATCTAGCCTAGAGTCTTCGTTGGAATTCTGACAGTTGTCATTTTATACATACTCGTATGAAAAACAGGGTTACCCCACCTAAAGTTCGATATTACCCCAAACTACTTTAAATCCCTGTCAACATAAAAAGCCCTAAGCTGCGTAATAATATTAGCTGTTGTTTTACCCTAAAATATAAATCACTAAGTTAGTGAAAAGTGCAAACTAACAGCAATAGAAACAACCAATTTCAATATATTTCAATATAATTATATAGATAATGGATTTTATTTAAATTTATTATGAATCTTATTACTATTTACAAAGAATATAGGTACACCGTCCAAATAATCATTTACGGACATGATGCCCAAGACATTGGCGCTAAGTTGGCGCTATTGCCTCTCTGAATGGCTAAGCTTAGCCATCGGGCAAAATAAGAATAAGAAACATAATTTTAAATGTAATTTTGAATTTGTAAGAATGAGTAGGTACAACAATTATTCTAATACAGATAATAATATTATAGAGGTAACGTTTGTTAGTATATCTATACTAATAAATAAAATTGAAGTGTCTGTCTGTAATTTCGAAATAACTACCTAATATTGAGCTCATATGGTTATTTGAACGATACCATAACTGAATCACACGTTTTTAAAATTTTTGTCTGTCTGTCTGTCTGTCTGTTTGAACGGGCTAATCTTCGGAACGGCTGAACCGATTTTGACGGGACTTTCACATACAAGTAGAGAATTAACCAGGGAGTAACATAGGCTACCTTTTTAACCGACTTTCAAAAAAGGAGGAGTTGTGTTTTTCTACCTATGTACACCGATATCTCCGAGATTTCTGAACCGATTTGCGTAATTTTTTTTTTAATCGATAGAGAAACATTGCGACACTGTCCTACGAAAAATTTGGATTCCAACTCCTCAATCCTGATTCTGTAGGGGAACTGATCCCCAAAACTAATGGGATTTAGGAACTGTCGGTTATTTAAATTGATATTGGGGGTACCAATTAAAGACTTTATCGGTGAATGAACTCGAGAGGTACATATCAACTCCTCAACCCTGATGCTGTAAGGAATTGCATTCCGAAATCGTGGGGATCCCACGGAATTTTTCCGTTTTGGTGACGGGTTACTACAGATAGGCTACTTTTTGTTCTGGAAAAGCAAAAGTTCCCACGGTATTTTTAAAAACCTAAATCCACACGGGCGAAGCCGTGGGCATCATCTAGTTTGTAAATAAGTCCTTGCTAACTAAGCCAAGGACGAAGGAAAACTTTCATGCATTATTTACATTTCGTAGATATTAATTTTTGGAACGAAGTTCCTTATCGCGCGTTGCGAAAGGGGGCTAGACGGAAAAAATTAAGAGAAAAAGTTGTAACGACACTTTTTGCTATAGTTGTAAGCCGTGCGGCGTGCGCGTGTTTCTCTGTCTCTCTTATAGAAAGCAAGCCAGTTATTTTCGTTTAGGTAGGTAGGTAGGTAGAGGTAGAGGTAGGGGTAGAGGTAGAGGTAGATGGAACTTCGTTCCATCCAGGTCTCCCTTGACACCTCTCAAGTTTTCTATTGTTTTTCTCCCTTGTTTTTTATAATGGAATTTTCTCCCTTATTTCTTCTGAAAGGACATGACCAGTGCCTGCCTACCGATTATGAAAAATGTGCAGGATTTCTGCTTTTACAGTAAGATTCAAAAATTAAAGCTTAATTTAATATGGATTTATTATTTCGAAAAAGGCCATGGTTTAAAATATCTAAAAAAACAGTATGTTTATTGATTCCGCTTTTTCCTTTCATTTACTACTCCATCAGAATTGCCAGAAAGGTATGAAATGTACGAAATTGGTACTTTTTAGGTGACCTTCGGTCTTATTTTCAATTTAACTTTTATTTATACATTCTTTGACGTTTCCATTGCTACCAGATTTTTATAAAAATAAATATTGCTGGAGACAAAAAGAGATTGGTATGAATCACTAGCTCGGTTGCTACAGTAGCTATATGAGTAACTTTAGAAAGGTGTCAAATATTATGAGTCTTTTTTTTAATAAAAATAGCGAGCAAACAACAACAAACCATTATTATTAACAGAATAAAAACTTAGTATTGGATTTTGTACCTGGAAGTCCCTTAATGAATGACGACCTCTGACTCCTGACGTTCTCTTTCGTTCCGAGAATATAGACTTTTTGTTACGAAAGTCAGTGGCACTACAGCTTCGTACTTTATCTAGCTTTCGAACTTTTCAGGGTCTCGTTCGTAGGATTCACGACATACCATCTGGCAACACTACACCATTTATACAAATAATAATCATTCATGAAAGTTGTACGAAATAACTCTGCTATTCGATACTAGATGGCGCTAGGCAATGTCTAATCAAGTCGAAAATGTAAAAAAAATGATTTTCTACTATTCAACGTCATCTATATAGGTGGAACTTTGCTATAAAAAGTAAAGCTATTTATTATTTGTTCAGAATAATTTAAATTATTCGGATTTGCTTGAAACGCCTAGCGCCATCTAGTATCGAAAAGCAGAGTTATTTCGTTTTAAAGTTTTATGAAATAACTCTGCCCCTCGATACTAGATGGCGCTAGGCGTTTCAAGCAAATCTCAATAATTTAAATTATTCTGAACAAATAATAGAAAGCTTTACTTTTTATAGCAAAGTTCCACCTATATAGATGACGTTGAATAGTAGAAAACCATTTTTTTTTTACATTTATACTTGATATTCCACAATGTTTAGCGCCATCTAGCATCGAAAGGCAGAGTTCTTCGTAAAACTTTTCTTTATTTTTCTCAGTTTTCTGAGCCTTTAGATCCCTGAAAGTTTTTTATCTGAAAACTAGAGAATATAAGAATTCCAAAAATAAAACAATCTTTGCTGCACATTGATTTTTGACACCTAGGCAAGTGCCCATAGTGCCACTGGTCATGTCCTTTCTGAGATTTCGTTACGTGCGTGGAAAGCTGCGCTTCTTTAGTCAATAATTTTTTAGAACAACATGCACATATAAAGCATCTAAAGAAAAACATTATAGAAAAAATAAAAATGTCATGTAATTTCGAATTATTTAATAACTAGCGGTCCGCCCCGGCTTCGCCCGTGGTACATAATATATAGCCTATAGCACTCAAGGATCACTTACATATCCAACGGTGAAAGAATTTTTGAAATCGGTCCAGTAGTTCCTGAGATTAGCGCGTTCAAACAAACAAACTCTTCCGCTTTATTATATTAGTAAGTATAGATCACAGACGTATAAAGGGTTAGAACAAAAACCTGTTGTTTTATTTTGAATCCTAACTAAAACCTTATTGATAAGGCATTTTGACTCGAAAGAGAACTTGATGTATTTTATTTATTACCAGTTCTCTTTCGAGTCAAAATGCCTTAACTTAAAATATTATTATTTAGGTTAAATAGGTAAAGAACATCCAAGTTTGAATCTCCCGCCGCCGTCAAAGAGTTGTTGGGGTCTGAATCTAGATGGCGCTGAACTGTTCTCATTTTTTACTATGGAGTTTTGATTCTTCTCCGGCAGGAGTAATATGTATTCTGTGGTGTAAAGCACATCTGTGGCGTGGCATGCTAGTTTTTGTTTCAGAAAAATTCTTTCTTGAGAAAATGGCTGCTCTTAGTGCTCTTCATCTGGGTTAATCGTAGACTTTTGAGGTAATGTATCTTGGTTATTGTAGTGGTTATTCGTCGTGAATTATCTTTATATTATTTTGTCTGCGTAGCAAATTCGAAATCTTTCGGTATTGTCAAAAATCGAAACAAAAATACTTGTTTAATATTTGGAATATTTGGTCCATTTTTTTCATTGGTAAATTAAACTGTTACCATGTTACGAGGAGGGAATAACTTAAGCCCTGTGTTTATTAGTCTCACTCACCAATGATTGTCGAACTGTGTATGAGACTTGATAATAAATGTTAGGTTACCTAGTTTTACGCTTTTTTTCCCAAGCTTTCTCTTAATTTTAAGCCCTTGAAAAGCGTAAAAATCTATTATAGATTACTTGTACAATACCAACTCTGCTGTACACGATTCCTTTGTCTGCAATTCATATAAACAGTTTCCATGGATTTTCCCGCGTATCGCTAGTGACAACAAAAATATTGACCTCGTTTGATTGCGACAAAATATTTTATACTGGTTAACTGGAGTTATAAGTAGTGATACAGACATAGATTTAAATACACAGATCTAGTAGGTCGGAACTCGGAGTTATGCTAGAGCCAAATAGCTTATCTTCAGAAAATCTCAGTAATGTTTTTTGACGTGATAATGTCAAAAATCAAGGAACGCTGGCTTCACGCACGAAAAAGCATGATTCATTGTCACGTTCCGCCTGAGCAGAGCGCGGAACAAGCGATAGTGGCACGATCGGCCTAAGCGTTCGACTTCATCAATGTTTTCATTACAATATCACGTTGAATTAACGTCTGTAAACAGACTTTACAGACAACCAATTTTTTTTTAATGATTATTAGCCATTATATATTATTTTATTAAATATTATTTAATAATATTCCCCTTTCTCCTTCAAATAAGCATAAACTATCGCTAGTTCGATCCCGGACACACTAGATTATCATATGTGAAAATTTTGCAGTTCCAATAATATTAAACATCATCATGATCAACCCATCGCCGGCCCACTACTAAGAACAGGTCTGTTCTCAGAATGAGAAGGGTTTAGGATATATTCTACCACACTGGCCCAGTGCAGATTGGTAGACTTCACACACCTTTGAGAACATTATGGAGAATTCTCAGGCATGCAGGTTTCCTCACTATGTTCTCCTTCGCCATTAAAGCAAGTGAAATTTAATTGCTTAAAACGCACATGACTCCGAAAAGTTACGAGGTGCATGTCCGGGATCGAACCCCTGGCCTCCTGACAAGGCAGATGTCCTAGCCACTAGGCCATCATCACTTATTACTACCACCACCATATTACATACATACATTCAAATTGATAACCTACTTTGTTTTAAGTTTGTTTTAAAAACAAACTTTTACTATTATAACTTGACGGTGGCTGTCTGTTGCACTGTCTCAACAGCTGGAGTTGCATTACACTATGCATACATTCTGCAGCCATATATGCTATCCACTAAAGTCAAGTGATAAGACCAGCAAGGCAGTTTAATATTTACCCTCTGAACAATAATATAATGTAGGTATGTTTTGCAGGTACCCACAATGGCGAGGCTGGTTAAGCCCAAATTTGTATTGCGCTGCTGTGCACCTCTATGCAGCAATGATGCTGACAAAGTTACGAAGCCTACGGACATCTCATTTCATATGTAAGTTATACTGACATCTCATTTCATATGAAAGTTATAAAAAGTGGCCAAATTCAAATAAACTTCGTTTTACTTCATTTTTGACGACCTCCCTCATGCAGTGGTGAGCGCTGTGGTGCTATATGTAAGTGGGAGGTCAGTTTGTGGCAGGGGCAATTTGAGGTTTTTTAATTTTGTTAGATTAGTCCTTTCAACTAGTATGCCAAAAATCAAGTTGATTGGTTGCTTAGTGTGAACGAAGGACAAAAAAAAATTAAGTATGATTAAAAATTTTAAAAAGTTTATTTGAACTCTGTACAATTGCAGGTTCCCCGACTCACCTGATTTGCGCAAGTTATGGTTGGACGCCTTAGACCTGAACGCTTGGTACGAGAAAAATCCTGAGGCTATGGAGACCGCACTGGTGTGTTCTGAGCACTTTGCTAGTGCCGACTTGTATAACACCAAGACTGGATTCCGGAAATTACGCGTAGGCGCCGTACCTTTGGTTATACAGGTGAGTTAAATCTAACATTCACTGGCGCACCAATCCGCGAGATTTGTCACTGGCGACAAGTCTGCGTACCATCTTCGTGTGATTGGTAGGGTTCGCGGTTCGTCATGAGTCTCGCGGATTTGTACGCGGTGACGCGAGCGGCGAGCCGCACCCGCGCCGGGCCCGACCAATCTATGCGTGTATGGGCTCGCGGTGGATTTGTCAGTGAACTCGCGGCCTGGCGCACATTGAATAATTAACTACGACTATTGACATTCTGCCTAAACTGCCTCGTTGGTCTAGTGTTTAGCGTATTCGACTGCAGATCACGTGGTCCCGGGTTCGATTCCCGGGTCGGGCAAATAATTGTTAGGTATTGGGCTTTTCTGTCGAGAAATTCTCAGTGCCAGCCCGGAGTTGGTAGTTGGCGGTGTTTCACCCCCGTGCCTCGGAGAGCACGTAAAGCAGTCGGTCCCGTTTATTATCACTATCATGTGACAATAGTCGTTAAAGCCCGCCAACCCGCATTGGAGCAGCGTGGTGGGTCTAAGCTCTAAATCCCTCTCTCCTATGAGCGAGGAGGCCTGTGCCCAGCAGTGGGACGTTAAAAGGCTGTAGTGGTGGTGGTAGATTGACATTCGGTGTTACCATAATTAATTTTTTTCTCCTCTTTCCAGGAAAGCTTAGAGGAAGAGATGCTGCTAGACGAGGGTGAAGAGTTGATAGAACAATTGCAGGTGAATTTTACAACAATTACCCATCAATTGCATGTCATGACAAGCTGATGCCTGCAACTTGATCCAAATGGCTTTAGGCTGTTTTAAAATCCTGTGAAAACTATGATTTTCCATGATGGAAGTACAATTGGTTCAACAGCCATCAACTATTTTTTTAGGGTTCCGTACCTAAAGGGTAAAACGGGTAAAAAGAGTGAAACAGACGAACAGCAGAATCTCAGTAATAGGTACTGAGACTCTGTCTGTCTGTCACCAGGGTGTATCTCATGAACCGTGATAGTTAAACACTTGAAGTTTTCACAGATGATGTATTTCTGTCGCCGCTATAACAACCAATACTAAAAAACTGAATATAATAAATATTTAACGGGGCTCCCATACAACAAATGTGATATTTTTGCTCGTTTTTGCTCGATATTGATAACGGCAACAGGTAGACGCTTGTAATATTCACAGAATATTTAGATATATATTCACTTTAAAAATAAATAATTCAATTAAAATAAAATAAATATTTAAGGGGGGCTCCCATACGACAGACATGATTTTTTTTTTGCTGTTTTTATAGATAATGGTATGGAATTCTTCTTGCGCGAGTCCGACTCGCACTTGGCCGGTTTTTGTCTTATTGGTATTAGAATTTAAGCTACGATTTCAAATTGCTTCCAGGTATGCAGGATTTGCCTGGAGACAGAAGGCAGGCTGATACCAATGTCACAACACAAACTGGGTGAAATTTATCAAAATCTGACCGGATTTTCGGTGAGACTTTCCCCTTTTGTCATTTTTCATCCATTTTTTTTTTTTGAGGTGAATACTTCTTTAAGCGCGTTGAGCATTTTTTGGGCGAACAAAACACATGGAACTCATGGCGTCATCGTCATAGTAGGGGAGCCCAAGAGAGGATTTTTGGATTTACTCAAGCGCGTCAGTTTTTTTAAATTACGATAAGAGAGGCATCTTGCATCCTGCAGGGTACCCTCTAACATATATAAGCCCTTTATATAGAGCCGCGCGCAAAATAAAAAAAAAATACTCAGAAATGTCAGATTAAGATATGGTGGGTTGATTAAATGTAATTAGGTACCGACGACGCTCGAGTAAATCCACATTTAGCATCCTCAGCTCCCCTACCATCACCAAACGCTTTCCATATTAATTCCATACACATACATACATATAGTATATCGTAGTTTTAGTTTTAAGTTTCCGTAAGTAATTATCACCATTGCCTGTTCCTAAATTGACATTCAAAAAGTGTACAGTGTACCAATTTTTAATAAAGTTTATTTGATTTGATTTGATTTATACATACACACATAGACTGCTAAAATCATAACCCTTCCTTTTGCCGTAATTGGGTGAAAATTTAAAACTATATCCTGTCCACAGATGAGCGGCGACGAGCGTTTATCGCAGACGTTTTGTCCGGAGTGCGCGCAGAGGCTCAGGAACTTCGACAGATTCCGCGAGAAGAGTCTCACTGCTGAATTGTTGCTGTCCAACATGCTGAAGAGCACCGAATCGGTGAGAATCTTATCTTATTTGACGACCACCCTGGCGCAGTGGTGAGCGCTGTGGTCTTATAAGTAGGAGGTCCCTGGTTCGATTCCCGGCAGGGGCAATTTGTAATTTCTAAATTGTCTCTGGTCTGGTCTGGTGGGAGGCACAAGCCGTGACTGGTTACCACCCTACCGGCAAAACCGTGCCGCCAAGCGATTTAGCGTTCCGGTACGATGTTGTGTAGAAACCGATCAGGGGTATACATACCTCTTCCAAGTTAGTCCGTCCTCACTCTCACATTCGCGTTGCCTCGTGTAGCCTCGTGAAGAGTGGATCGGGCATAATAATTGTTATAATGTTATTTTAATAAAAAGAGCAACAGCCGAGTTTCTTGCAGGTTCTTCTCGGCTGGAACTGCATTCCGAACCTGTGGTAGATTCAATTGACGATTCAAAAGTACTTGTAAAAGTTTATTTGAATAAAAAACTTTTCTATTCTATTCTATTCTATTCATATAAGTTAGCCACAATCAACCATGACCATTATACAGGATGTAATAGTTGCCCAGTTAGGGGTTTTCCCCCAAAAAGAGTTAAAAAATGCGGTGGGATTTTTCAGGGGCGTAATATTTTTAGGCGATTTTTTAAGATTTTTTACTTTTCATTTTTGAAAATTTTCTAAAAAATGTTTTCTAATTTTTATCAGGACTAAATTATGTGACCAATTTCAAAATTAAGAAGAGCTTTTGGTCAGACTTATTTATAACACCTTTATTTTTACTGTAATATAAATTATCCCGGGATACCATATATTCCCACTGGATATTTTAAATCCAACGCGAATGAATCGTGGGCACCAGCAAACTATCGATAAAATCCATGTATTGTGTACTTTTAGAAATGTTTTGGCAATCCTTTTATTAATATTTCAGTCAATAAGAGGAGAGTTCACGAAAATAGAGCGTGAAAAGTATGGACTTCCGTCGAATTTAGTGAAACTGTTCATTAATTATGATCACTTCGATCTATTCATACAAGAAGACACACAGAATGATCATGATCAAATCACCAATCAGTCTAACATTGGGGACGAGCTAACCGTTCTCAACTTTAACACCTCTGATGTAAAAGGAGCTAGTATAAAAATAGATAAACTTACACGTATAGCTCCAAAACCTAATGTACCAATGAATGCACGGCTGGCGCCTAAACCCCAAGCCCCGATACCGAATATAACACCTAATTTACTGCAAATTGCTCCCAAACGTAATGTAACATCCAATTTGATGCAATTAGCTCCTAAAACAAATATGACTGCTAATTTACGACAAATACGTCCCAAACTAAATGCGACACCAGTCGTGCATGATAAAAGAGAAATAGACACAAAAGTGTATAAACATACTGGAAATGTTCAAACTAGAAATGCTAATAGACAGATTGATAAAAATACTGTAAAACGTAACGAATCTGTCCAAACGACAAATATGAATAAGGCGATAGTTGAAAATCAAGCTAAAGTTAAAAAAGAATTTAATACAGATAATGAAGAGCAAACGCAACGCGTCAATGTCGATTCTTTACCTGTTATAGATGTCGTCATTGATAATAAGTTCAAAATCGTCAAAAAAGAGGAACTACTACTAAAAAATGCGCAGATCATCATAAATAATAACAAAACCACCCCTATCGTACAAGAACTTGACAATAATAAGGCTATCGTCAGAAATAAATACGGTGTACCGATAGGGGTAGATCTGAGCAAAGGCAGTTTGACTGTCAGGAAACAAAATCAAGAAGTTCCAGCTATGACAGTACTTCCAATTATGACAAAAGATCGCATAATAATGCCTAACCAAGCACCACCCGAAAGTATGCCAACTCCCCACAATAGACCCAAAAGTATGCCACAACCGATTTTGAAAAATATTCAACAAGACGGTATGCCTATTCTTCAAAATTTGCTCACAACTAAGCAGTTGCAGCAAGTTAAACCCAAAACTACACCGACAGAAAGATCTAAAAGTATATCTACTAACCAGATTATTAAACCCAAAAATATTCCAACTAGTGACGACGATAATCGCAAAAAAGCGACGATAATCCGAAATCGGAAGGATATGCCGTTAATCGAGAAAAATCAAAAAAGTATGCCGGTGATAGATGATGATCAAACAGAAATCGATGATAATCAAATGGAAATTCAAAAATATGAAGTCCCAATAACAAATTATGAGGGACAAGAATTTTGTGAGGAAACAGTTGTCACAGAGGATTATTTGGACATGCAATCAGAATCGGACACTGAAATGAACACTGAAAATGAAGTTGAAAACATGATTAAAAAAGAAAAAGACTCATCAAATGCAAATACAGATTCTCAAATTGAGAGTTTAAACGAAGATAATGCAACTGAATATAACGAAGATGAAAATAATGAGATGTGGGAAGAGAAACTAGAGAATGATGAAACATGGGATGAAAATCAAGAAAATAATGAGACATGGGATGAAAATCAAGAAAACGATGTAACATGGGATGTGAAACAAGAAAACGATGTAACATGGGATGGAAACCAAGAAAACGATGATACATGGGATGAGGTTGAAAATACCGAGATATGGAATGAAAATTCTGGAAAATGGGAGGCAGAGGAATTCTCTGAAGGTATGTTTCAATAATAATGATGATGAAATTAAAGTTTACATTCTCATATATTTTTTTTTTAGTAAATACACTATGTAACACATAATATTATGTATATGTAAAGCCTTTACGTACTATGTATAGGTTCCATCATTGTTTTTTTAACCGCCTTGAAAAAAAGGAGGTTATCAATTTCGTCACGTAGCTAGGTATGTAATATTATTGGAACTGCAAAATATTTACATAATAAGCGCTTCCAAAGAAATATACTAAATATTATAGGTGTATGTATGTTTGTCCACACATTGCTCCGAAACTATTAATCGGATTGTGACCACTATTTTTAATTGTCTTACATTTACTTCAATTTAGGGAACAGTGCAAGTTTCATCAAAATCGGTGCGATAGTTTTTTCAAGATATTGACACTTTCCGTTTCCAGTTATTCTCTATTTAGGTATATTGAAGTTAGTTTAATTTTTTTAATTTTAATTATACGATTTCTATTTTTGCTTCCATAAAACACTTGCAAAACCAAGACAATGAAAACGAACAAAACAGTGATACCGAGCAGCAAAACGACGAAATTCCAGAATCCGACAACAAAGTGGACAGATTAGACCCCGACACACTGAAAAAGAACAGAATGCAAAGGAAGAGGAAATCTGTCCAACTCACATACGGAAAAACGTATTTCTCGGACGACCTGAACGATGTTATTTTCACCATAAAGCAGCTGAACTACGAGGAGCAGCTGGCGGAGATAAGGAACCGGTTGCTCACAAAGTACAAGGACGCGGCGTACACTTGCGACCTGTGCTACAGGGGGTTCATGCACGAGTACGCGTACCATAGGCACATGGGGCTGCATGATAGTGTGAGTACGCGCTTTTTATTGTATTTTTTTAATTTTAATTATATTGTAGGAAATAAAACGTTGAAGGATTATTTACGTCATTTATTTAAAATAACAAACAAAAATGGCAAAAGGTATTTGTCAAAATCAAAGCTTTATCACAAAAACACAACACTTGTATTTTACATTGAGCAACAAAATCAATTTAACTTTAACTTTACAAATCAAACAAAGAAAACAAAGAATTCTCTACAGTTGGAGAATAGTCAAAAATTAAATGAGGTTACTAGGTACACAACACGTGTTTAACTACATGAGCAGAAAGTAAATGCTCAGTAACAAAAACGGGCATAGTGACGCTACAAGATTTCGAAGTGGAATGACTCCGAAACACTGGCGCACCGCCTTTTATAATGTTGCTAAGTGCAGGTGACGTAATTCGCTCGTTCCATGCCGAGACGTCCCCGCGCGGCTGAGCACGATGACGCGTCGTTCTACCCTCGACTACACGGCCAGCCTGATTCAGGCCGTCCTCGGGCTTCTTCCTCGATTCTTGAACAGCAGCAGTAGAGCTTGCTCTCGCAGCCGCTCACGGACCAGCAATGCCTGGCATCAACGATTAGACACAGTCTCGTAACCTGTAAGGATAACATTCTTTGAGATCTCTTACCCCAAATCACAGAAGAACCCTCAGTATTAAGTTAAAAATGGATTCCAATGTTTACTTTACGTACTTATCAACTCCTTGTTAGCTTATGTACCAAACAACACGATTATATAACCGCAAACAACGTCATATCACTAATTCTACACAAAGACTCAAAGTATGACACTGGCCATCAGGCCTAAAATCACAAGTTACGTTTCCCAAGTGTCGAACTTGGCTTTACATGATGACTAAATCACTGTCGTCAAAAACTCGCATAAAACACAAACCTTTCATAACTAAAATTGTAAAAATAAGTACGAATGTTTGGTACATAGTCTAAAAACGGTCAAAAAGGGTCAGTTTTATCATTCAAGATCGGCTCTATCGCCTCTATGGAGCTTTTTGTCTCTACAGAGCTTTCTCAGCTCTACTGTTTCTAATAGGCTCTATGGCATGTAATTCACACTTCCTGTCTACTATTATGAAACCCATCTTTAAAACAGGAATGAAAGTTATCTTAATTGCATAACCAAGTAGGCATAAAACCAACAAAACTAAATTTATGAAGACAAATTTATGAAGCTGTTTTATGTCCATTCTAGTTAATTATGGATGTTCGGTCTATTCTGACCTTAACTTTCAATTCTCTCAAACTTTCAATTTAATTTTGCCCCCAATTTCCAAAGTTCAATATTGGAAGTAAAAAAAAATATGTTAGAAACAAACAATCTCGTCAGTCAGTAATAGTAGGTAAGTGTACACACTCAAGTACTTTAACATTTGGTAAAGTGCGAAACACTCGCTAACAAAATCCGGTAACACTCTTTCGGATACATGATCTCTTGAATCATCGCTAACTCATCAAAAGCGTCAGCGTCACTTTAATCAACGCTTGTAACTTTATTCGTGCAAAAACAAGCTAATTAATTCAGAAAGACAGGAATGTACCAGTACATTTATTTGTCAACTCGTAAACGTCAACAAACCTAACAAGACAACAACAATTCCCAAAACTTTAGCAAATGAACCGATACAGATGAAGCCAGCACAAGCACTTTAACATTTTATTGAATAGCGAAACATCTGATAACACTCAATACTCAATATCTTTCAGATACATACGCTAACTCGTCAAAAACATCATTTAATCTACGCTTGTAGTTTAATTCATGCAAAAACAAACTAATATACGTTCCGTAGGAACACACGAATGTACTAGTTGGTACCAGTGCATTATTTACTTTTTGGTAGAAAATAAGTAATTGTTAACTGGTAAACGTCAAAACTCACAACCATAGATAAGGATGTAAACGAAAACTAGGTCTAACTTGATAGCGTCACAATTTTAATTTCTACTTCTTCGAAGACTTCTTTAGAATGAACAAAGTTTCTGAATGAATGAAAGTGGCCGTACTGTGAGTACCACTACACTATTTTTATATTTTTCGCCGTCTAAATCTTTGCACAAAAATGTGCGGTAGTCATATTTTAAATATTTGGTAAATGTTTAACATCACGTATTGGACATTTAAAATTGGAAAAATCTCACCAATGAGCCCAGTGATACTTAGGCTCAGACTTCTCCCATGTGTGGTGCGATGCATTCTCTGCACTCGCGTACTCGTTGAGGTGCTGCAGCGATGCAGACGCACGCTCTCGTCACCCGCTGATCGGAACGGCAACCTCGTGAACTCGCGACTCGGTTCACCTGCATTTTCATAATGACATGACGGATTTCTCATCTGTAGAAGAAACAACATGTTAGGTCTATGTCATTTCTAGACGTTATCTAAGAATAAGGCTATCGTCAAGTTATCATCAAGACATCATCAAGACATCACCAGGACATCATTAAGATATCAAAGATATCATGGACAGACTCGTGTTACTCTCCTTTTACTACGACATTTCGACATTTCAATTAATTAAATTCATCTTACAATTAGAATTCATTTTTAAAGATTTGTCACGTCTACAGAGACGTACTACGAAAGTAATAATAAAAAATACGTAGGTTGGGTTTTACGTGAACTCCTCGGTGTCTCGCAACTGGATGCAGCCTGGGTGCGCCGCGCGACCTCCGCGCCGGCCGTCACCTGCAGCAGCAGCCTCGTCGCCGCTCTCGCCGCTCTGCACCGTAGCTTGTTGCAGGCACCTCCACACCCAACACTCGGGTCTGCCGTAGTACAAGTCCACCCCAGGACTTAGGTCAACGCACATCGTGCATCTCCCTGTCGGTGCGTAGCCCTTCGCTACCACCCACCCAGAGTGCTTCACACTCTATCCGGGTCTGCTGGACTTCATTCATCCCAATCAATTCATTACCTAGTGCAAAGTCAATCACCATCCACTAACTAACCGTATGCCTAACGGTATGCCTAACGTTATGCCTAACGATATGCCTAACGGTGAGAAGCTTCTCTAAGTAATTAAATTAAATCACGAAATAAGCCTTACATCATTACTTCTCGAAGTAATTCCTACTCTAGCCTAGTCTTGATCCTATTCTTCAGTTAAACCTACCTACTTTTCAAATTTTTTTCTAAGAAGGATGGCAACCAACAGAACAATAGGCAAGGTTTTATGACCGAGATAAAAGAGTCAAATATTTGATGTCGATGAACGCGTTGCACGTCCTCGGACACCCGTCGCCTCGCCAAGGCGCCATGCACTGCGCTGCCACCCGCGTGGACTCGCCGCTGCTCTCCACATCAACTGGAGCTCGCAACGACCACCCGGCAGCGTGCTGACCACTCCACAGGGGCCACGCACTCTTACATCTGTACACAAAAAATGCAGCGCAAGTACATGTTCAAGTAAAATTATCTTTGTTCAAAATCAGTAGGTACACTGTACACAATGTCAAGCTGTTTCGGTTCTTTTTCTCTCACAGTTATCAGTGTTGTAAAGAACCATAAATAAGTTATGTGATTCAAGGCTCCTTCACGTTGGACAACGAATACAGCAATGGTGTGGCAAACATATCGGCCCAATTTTTGTAAAGTTGTCCACACTTCGGTAGGTTGTTCAGTTTGCATCGGTTCAGGTTAATGTGTACAGGCAACGCCCATTCTTTCACAAACACGGTCTACCAAAGTGACAAGTGACCCTTTTTGTATGCTAGCCACATAATAATCACAACGATTGACACGCATATTAGCCAACGTGAGCCTTTAGACAGTAAAAGTTGTAAACAGAAAGAATTTTCAAAATTCAAATTCTCAACATATCAGTACAGGCTACTTTACGAACTTCAAAATAAAAATTCAAATTCCCTGAATTTAGTGTAAATCAAAGAGATTTCAGCACTACTACTAGCCCAGTGGCTATAGTACTGAATACGTTTATACCGTAATATCGTTATAACTTTTCAACACTGGTAACGTTCCAATTTACGGTTCAATGCAGTTACTTCGTTACCTTCTTCGCGCTTTTACCAAAATTCTTTGCATGATGGGCATTTTGGCACTAACAAAGTCATACAGCGTTGGATAGATAATTTTGAGCTAACAAAAATACTTTGACAACAAGCTTTAAATAGTTCTCAGTTAATGTTGGATTTTTGGCTTGACATCGAATGTAAAAACGATATTTCCGACTTCCTGACGCGGTGCGGCGCGGCGGCCACGGAAACTTGTATATTTTTACAACCAATTTCAGTCTCTGATAGAATTGAATAGAATAGAATAGAAAAGTTTTTTTTTTATTCAAATAAACTTTTACAAGTACTTTTGAATCGTCAATTGAATCTACCATGCATGCATGATATTATGCAAGTGACCACGTTATCGCGTCTCATATTGTTTTACTATGCCAAAATGTACAAAGAGAAATGTTACAGAGTGAAAAATTAATAGGTAGCGAAGAAATGAATTTAAGGTAAGATTCCTCCGATTGGACATCAAACTGGGACTACATCAAACAGTCATGGAAATTCTAATTCAGAAGAATACCTTTCCAACGATGTATCACTCATACAGACTAATGCCAGTACCACGTTCCATATAAATTTTGCCCATCATTCTTTTCAATGTAACCGCATGGGTTCATAACGGGTTCCTTTTATAACCGTAAAAAGTCCTTCAATTTTATCACAAAATTAAAAATCTAACGCTACTAGGTAGGCGCTGCACAAACCACGTATCACAACAAAGGAAAATAATTCAAGCTCATACCGACCGTCGAGTTCATCGAACTTTACCGCCACCAACTTCACCACGTGATGCGCGCTATACAAGCAGCGTCGCGGCGATTGCTGCAGCCGGTAGTCACAAAGCAGGCAGCGCATGGCAAGACGCCACGGCAGGCGCTGCGCGGCCAAGAGCCTCGTACTTGGCATCTCACGAAAACGCGCCAGGCGAGCGCTACACAAAGAAACGTAAGGCACGTTAACAACGAGGGTATATCTGGCAAATGGTTTAAGTTCGCCGACCATAAAACAACTTTTTGTAACACTAGACGGTCTTATTACTTTTATTCACTGACTATTTAAAATAAAAGTTCAAATTCAACCTGATTCCACGTAGTGGGCGCTACGCAAGCAGCGTCGCGATGCTTGCACAGACTGCAAGACGGCAGGCGTCATAACAGATGCTAACAGGCACAGATGCACTAGACGGTGTATACACCAGCACTAGGGCGCAGCGACGGCGCAGCGGTTGCTGCAGCTGGTAGTCACGAAACAGGCGGCACGCACATGAGCACTGAAGCGGGCGCTGCGCATGCAGCTATGCGCTCGTCAGAGCGCCGGCAAGGCCTCTGCGCTCACTTAGAGCACCGGCAAGGCCCCGCGCTCAGAACGCTGAAGCTCGTGGTGACGTGCACAGCAGCACCAGGTTGGCTGGTTCCACACTCGCAGTCGGGCACGCTCACGCTCGTCACACGTTATTGCCTCGCTCGCAGCTCGGCACGCACAAGTAACTTTTCTTCAACTACCTGCAACTTACAAACTTTTTTCGAAACTATTAGTGGGCGAGGCAGTCCCTAGAGGACTCCTCTCTCTAGATCTACTCCCTATCAAGTAGCACCGTCACTCTGCCCAACTATTCAAAACTTTTTATAAGGTTAACAACCTTAAATTTCCAAAATCAGAATTAGCAATCGAGCGCACAAAAGGCATTCAATCCCACTTCTGATGTAGGAAATAAAACGTTGAAGGATTATTTACGTCATTTATTTAAAATAACAAACAAAAATGGCAAAAGGTATTTGTCAAAATCAAAGCTTTATCACAAAAACACAACACTTGTATTTTACATTGAGCAACAAAATCAATTTAACTTTAACTTTACAAATCAAACAAAGAAAACAAAGAATTCTCTACAGTTGGAGAATAGTCAAAAATTAAATGAGGTTACTAGGTACACAACACGTGTTTAACTACATGAGCAGAAAGTAAATGCTCAGTAACAAAAACGGGCATAGTGACGCTACAAGATTTCGAAGTGGAATGACTCCGAAACACTGGCGCACCGCCTTTTATAATGTTGCTAAGTGCAGGTGACGTAATTCGCTCGTTCCATGCCGAGACGTCCCCGCGCGGCTGAGCACGATGACGCGTCGTTCTACCCTCGACTACAATATGATATTATTTTTTGTCATTGAAGAACCGTATGTCATTGACACGAAGACACCCTGTATTTTATTGTATAGGTTGAATATCGTGTATGCTATTGTCGTGAGGATATCCTGTATATTATGATATACACTGAACACCCTGTATCTATGTACTGTTACTAAGCTATATAGTAAGAATACAGTATATAGCTCTTAAACAGCTCTGTATGGTATTGCCAGAAGAACATCTTGTATGTTATTGCATAAATCGAGCATCCTGTATGTTACTGTATAGCTTGAGCACCCTGTACGCTGTTGACAGGACGACGGCGAGTTCGAGTGCGGCGTGTGCCGGTTCAAGTTCAGGACCGCGAAGTTGCTGGAGTGTCACCAGGCGGCGCGACACGCCACCAAGTTCAGCTGCAATCTGTGCGACTTTACCACCACTTCCACGTGCGTATATTTCTGTCACCCTCCCCCGCAACCCTCTCTTTCCACCCCCCGTCGCTCGCCTTTCCAACCCCTATCTTCCCACCCCGTCTCCTCTCTTTCCAACCCTTCTTACTCTCTTTCCACTCCCTCTTACTCTCTTTCTAACCCCTCTCTCTTACTCTATTTCCAATCCCTCTCCACCCCCCGTCAACCCTCTCTTTCCACTCCCTTTCTCATCCCCTCTTTCCACAAACGTCACCCATCTCTTTCCTGGCCCTCTCCTTTTCCCCTATTCTCACCCCCGTCTCCCCTCTCTTTCCTCCCCGTCTGCCGTCTCTTTCCACCCCCTCTCTCCTCACCCTTATCTTTCCACCCGCGGTCACCCCCTCCCATTTTTACTTTATAATTTTACGTCAATTTATTTGCGCATTAAGAGCCTGTCACCACCTTCTGATAAGTGTCTGATAGTCACGTAAGTTTTGTCACTTTCTTACTTGTCAAGTGACAAAGATAAAAGTTGTTGATAGCTATCTGACACTTATCAGAAGATGGTGATATCAGAACAGGCCCTAAGTGTGCTTAAAAGCTCTTTACTCTTTAAAACTTAATGATACAATTGTTTGCAGAGAGCCGGCGCGGCAGCACGGCACGAAGCACAGAGGCATCCGGTACCAGTGCCCGGACTGCTCCGAGGAGTGCATGTGAGTGGGAATTAAGGCCTGTTCACACATATTAGTCTGTACCGGTATTACAGTAAAACCACAGTATCTGGATGCAGAGTCGTCCGTGATCCGATTGGAGAAATCTCAATTTGCAAAAAACTAAACCCTCCTTTTTAACCCTGTTATAAGTTTGACGTGTGTGTGTGTCTGTCTGTTCCCCCGTAGCGCTCAAACGGGTGAACCGATTTGAATGTGGTTTTTATTTGTTTTAAAGGTGAATTAGTCGTGAGTGTTCTTAGCTATGTTTGATGAAAATCGGTTCAAGATGGCCGCCGCCACAAAATGGCGAATGTCGGGTGTTTTTAATTTTTTTATTTATACTTGTTACTTTTTTTTTTGCAACTTTTGTAAGCGTAACTAGATTTTTTTTTTTCAAAAATCATCTATTTGCTTTTTCGAATCGAAAGATATCTCGTCCATATTTTTCCGAATCCGCTGAAAAAAAGTTGGCCTCAAAAATACTTGTTGACCAGACCATAAATCATATTGTGATTTAAAAATAATAAAAATATAATTAAAAAAAAAAACAAGCTTTGTAACATTTCTAGTATTCACTTGGTTTATTTCTAAATATTATTATTTTTTGTGTACAGAAGATACACGGTTCTCATGGACCACATGGTCATCAAACACACGCCGGAGAACCTGTGTCCCGTGTGCGGCCTGAAGCTGGTCAGCCACGAGGAGTTGGAGCGACACAAGTCGGTCCGACACGAGGCACAGTCGGACCCCAACCAGGTAACCGTACTGTGGTATATAACATAAGACACACGGGTCTGATGGACCACATGGTCATCAAACACACGCCGGAGAACCTGTGTCCCGTGTGCGGCCTGAAGCTGGTCAGCCACGAGGAGTTGGAGCGACACAAGTCGGTCCGACACGAGGCACAGTCGGACCCCAACCAGGTAACCGTACTGTGGTATATAACATGAGACACACGGGTCTGATGGACCACATGGTCATCAAACACACGCCGGAGAACCTGTGTCCCGTGTGCGGCCTGAAGCTGGTCAGCCACGACGAGCTGGAGCGACACAAGTCGGTCCGACACGAGGCACAGTCGGACCCCAACCAGGTAACCGTACTGTGGTATATAACATGAGACACACGGGTCTGATGGACCACATGGTCATCAAACACACGCCGGAGAACCTGTGTCCCGTGTGCGGCCTGAAGCTGGTCAGCCACGACGAGCTGGAGCGACACAAGTCGGTCCGACACGAGGCACAGTCGGACCCCAACCAGGTAACCGTACTGTGGTATATAACATGAGACACACGGGTCTGATGGACCACGTGGTCATCAAACACGCCGGAGAACCTGTGTCCCGTGTGCGGCCTGAAGCTGGTCAGCCACGACGAGTTGGAGCGACACGAGGCACAGTCGGACCCCAACCAGGTAACCGTACTGTGGTATATAACATACTAGCGGACCCGGCAGACGTCGTCCTGCTCGCTATTATATAGTGCTACCTACCGGGTCCAATTTTTCTACTTATAAACCTTCCTCTTGAATCACTCTATCTATTAAAAAAAACCGCATCAAAATCCGTTGCGTAGTTTTAAAGATTTAAGCATACATAGGGATATAGGGACAGAGAAAGCGACTTTCTTTTATACTATGTATTGAAGACACACGGGTCTGATGGACCACATGGTCATCAAACACACGCCGGAGAACCTGTGTCCCGTGTTACATTACATTTACATTCGTTACATTATTGTCGTACCAACTCCTAGGGGAAACTCCAAGGGGAAAGGGGTATATTATGTTCGTCATGGCTAATATTCTTTTGAAAAAAAAAAATTTTTTTACTTATATCCATTAAAAAAAAACCATTTTGAAGTTGATTGGTAACACCGTATACATTGGTTGTGCGCAGTGGGAGAGCGCGGTGCATTGCGACCGATGCGACATACTCTTCGCCAGCGAGGACGCCTACAGGTTCCACCTGGGCGTCTCCCTCAAGCACGACAGCGAGTTGTGAGTATATCTATACTAATAAATAAGATTCTCTGCCTAAAAGTCTGTTTGTAATGTCATCCTTTAGTATACATATAATTATGTAATTTTGTTCCGGCTGATCTCCGAAACGGCTGAACCGATTTTGACGGGACTTTCACTGGCCGTTGATTTGATTATAAGAAGTACAAGTCACGGTAAATAAGTCTAGCGTTGACCTTCAATGCGCAGAAGTCGAAAATGAGGTATCTCGGGGTGTGAGGGGTCGCGGCGATCGTTCGTAAGCACTGATTAGCTCTCGCGGAACCCTCGTACGCTGATTGGCTCTCCAATCGTATTGTGTCCCGCTCACTCGTACGACGCTGCGCGCACTTGAAGGTCACCGCTCGACTTACGTGACGGGGGTTATAAGTTGACTGAACTCGACTTCCAAGATTTGTTTACATACATGGTTGGTTACAGGTGAAGTTTATTATCTAAAGCGTGTTAAAAACAATTTCACAGCATATCGGAACACCAAAAGGCGAAGAGGAACCAAGAGGAGTACTTCTTGAAGCCTTCCAGTCAGTACAAGAAGACAGAAGTGACCGGACCATTGACCTGTGAACAGGTAGGTACTTATATTATACAGGGTGTTGGGAAATGTCATTGCAATTTTATTTTTTTTTACCTTTAACAGGCTTAAAAACAGGATAAAGGCCGATTCGCACATATCGTGAATCATCAGTGCCGCGGCCGGCGCAGATCCGGCACAGTGAAAAATATATCATTCTCTATGAACTGACACTGAAACACTGCGTCGTCACTGAGTTTGCAGTGCAAGTTTCAATCAAAATCGGTTTAGTAGTTTTCAAGATATGGACACTGTTTCCCATTCGGTTATTCTTTGTTTCGGTATATTGAAGTCGGTTAAATTTTTCTTAAAATGTAGCTTGTTTATTGCACGCTATGTTTCCAGTGCGGTATGATCCTGCCAACGCTGAGGAAGTACCACGCCCACTTCCGACGCGACCACCCGGACAAGACACGCACTTTCTACCCGACAATGAAGAAGAAGGTCATGTGCGAGCTGTGCGGGAGATTTTTTAAGGTGAGGGTCAAATTCGGAGCAACCTGTATAGTGTGCTAGTTGCGCCTCGCAGTGTTACCCGCGGTCAAAGCACGTAAGACAAGGACAGCACCCCTAACAGCCAAAGTTTAACTTATTTGCCGATAGATGCCGTTGTTTTAAGTCCCACAGAAACACTCCCTATGTGTAACTGACACTATTGTATAACTTACACTTTTGTGTAACCTACATTCATGCGTAACTTACACTCACATGTAACTTACATCTATGTATGTGATTCTTACACTTGTATGTAATTTACACCTGTGTGACTTTCACATATTTGTAACTTACATTAATGTGTAACTTGTGTAACTCAAACTGATGTGTAACCTACACAAAAATGTTTATATTACGTGCGTTTTATGAACATTTGCGCATTTCTTTCGCACGTACTTAACGGATACTCGGAATCATGTTTTTTGAAATGATAACGTCTTATAAATCGATGAAAACCGGCTGCATGTATGAAAAAGCATGACTCACTGTCACGTTCCGAGCGTGCAAGCGAGAGCGCAGAACAAGTTATAGAGAGGCACGATCGGCCTAAGCGTTCGGCTTGTGACGCATCTCTTTGTTTTCTTGTGACGTTATCACGTAAAATTATCGTCCGTAAACCGACTTTACAGACAAGCAATTTGTTTGTTGTAACAGGCGCAATGGCAGTACGTGGAGCACCTGCGGCTGCACACCAACGAGCGGCCGTACTCCTGCGAGCACTGCGGCAAGACGTTCATAACCAACCGGCTGCTGTGCGCGCACCGCTACATCCACAACGCCCGGCGCACGCGCCCCGACATCCGCTGCAAGCTGTGCGGCAAGAACTTCGCGAACAAGGGCAACCTGCACCGGCATATGGGCGTGAGTATACCAACGAGAACCTTAGGTTCTTAGGCTGCAAGTTGCAAGTTTTGAGGTTATACAATTCAACAATTATCGAGAACCTTAGGTTCTCACCGAGAACTTCCGGTTCTTACCGAGAACCTTAGGTTCTTAGGCTGCAAGTTGCAAGTTTCGATCTTGTACAATTCAACTCCTACCGAGAACTTCTGGTTCTCACCGAAACCTTAGGTTCTCACCGAGAACCTTACCAGTTGTGCACGCTGACATTACCGGTTTGAAAAATACTAAATACTAAGCCATTAATACTATCAGTATAAAACAAATGGTTATTGGTATGCATTGTGTTTAGGTAGTATAATGATAGCGCTAAATTTCCGATAGCGGTCCCCTTACACCCGATATATTTGTGCAGGTGCACTCGGACGAGAAGCGGTTCAAGTGCGAGATCTGCAACACGGCGTACCGGCAGAAGGCGGAGATGAAGTCCCACTACGACCACGTGCACCTGCGCAAGCCGTGGCCGAAGCGGCACCGGCCGAAACGCGACGCCTCCACTGTGAGTCACACTTACACCTGGAAAACAGACAGCCACAGAGATATGTATATAACCCCTGCACGTTGCTATTGCGCTGGAACCTTGTCACATGAACTTCAGCGTGACGTCAGACGAAACGAAAATATACCGTCGGCAACAAAATTTTTTTTTTATAAATATATTAAACTGTATGCACAAATAATTTTTACAATGTTTAACTGTATGTACAATGTTTAATTGTGTGTTGTTTTTATTTTAGTCGCAGACGAAATCAGTGCCAACATCAGAGGACGACACTTCCCAACAGTACGTCGTCGAAGAAGTCGCCGAAGAAATGGAAATCGGTTACTAACGATTCTCTGTTTTGAACTCAGCAGCGAAAAAATTTATAAATAAAACAAAAAAAAGTTCAAACGATAATTCTGCATAGAAAATAATACAAAAGATTTCTATGTCTTTCATAGCTATGCAGGATAATACCTAAATATTTTGATGTTAAAATGTTATCTGAAGTTTAGAAGCAATGCAGTAAGGGAACTGTGACCAAATTTTACAGTCCATGCAACCAGATAGAGACAAAGCTAGACATAGGATTAATGTAAAATAAAATAAACAAATAATGTTTCAGTTTTTGTAAGTGACTATTGTCAATTAGGTTACGACTTTGTGTAGATAATTAATATATTTGTGAAAAGATTCAAATAAAATGGTTTATAAGAAAGTTAGCCGAGGTATTTTTATTTTACATCAAAAATTATTAATACAATAATAATTCCGTCCTACAATCATCTGTCGTTGAATTCTCATGATAGAGCGGCCTTTGAGCGTTTGGCGTACGAATGCACGAGAAATATTCTCTGCCTTTTGAGGCTCACGCGCAATTGAAATGTATACTCACGGGAAAAAATCATGTGTTCTATGACGGAAATATAAAGCAATTCACGCACACCAATTACTAATTCATGATCATTGATCATGAACATTTGCAGCACTAGAGGAGCTGAGGCGTGTATGCGTTGCCGGCTCTTGAGGAATTTGTTTGTCCGGCCCTTGAATAGCCCCATATTGTAATTTTGAGGGAACACAGCGTGGAAGCTGGTACACAGCTCTAAATAGTCTCCCTTCTCAGGTAGGTGTACACAAAGTAAAGACTTCATCATTGAACTATAAAGCCCCAACTGCCATTCCATCAATTCAGGAACTGTCGATTGAGAATTGTTATAAAACTTTCACTAAAAGCTTAAAATAAATAAAGTATTTTTAATTTAATTTACCGGTTGACTCACAATGTTTGACGTGTTCCTAAAGTTACTCACTTCCACCGTACTTTTTTATTCCTACTGTCCTCTTTGGATGCAATCCAAAGACTCAAAAAAACAGAAAAAAATTAGACTTGATGATCTGTGCAAACTGCAATAGGTACCTAATCTGTGATCCATATATATAATGTACTCTGTGCTGTGATCTGTGCTATCAGGATTTATTTTGTTTATTTGTATTTTTATTTATTGTTTTAACAAATTTAATAATATATTTAAGAATTGTGTTGGATATTATCTAATATCCTGGAAAAATAAGTTCCCACACACGATTTAAATTATTATTATAATTTCTAAAACATAGGTTCAGTGAAATTAAAAGAAAAACTTGAGTGAATGATAAATATTGTAAAAAACAACAAATTTTAAATTAATTAAGTAATTAATGATATTGGTTAAAACTGAAAATGCGATGTTGTGTGCCGTTTTGTAATAATTCCACAAAAAATGCGCCTAGATCGCAGGGAGTCACCTATCACAAGTAAGTAAATCAATAGCGTATTAAAGAAATGTTAAAAAGGTAAACTTGTTATTTTAACGTTGTTGTTTAATTTATACTTTAAGGTTAGGTGGGGAGTTTATATTCGCGTATCCTGTTTTTGACTGCTTGACCTTGTATTTGGGGACACCTATAACTTAATTGACAACATCTGATTGTACTGCAGGTTTCCACTGGACCCAGGTCCTCGGAAGTCCTGGCTCAAAGCTCTCAATAAAGATGAAGCGAGCTTGCCGGCGCGCGCTGCTGTTTGCTCACAGCACTTCTTATACGATGACTTCTGTGTCACCAAAACTGGTGTGAGGAAAGTCAGGGCAGAGGCAGTGCCGTTAGTTGTGCATGTAAGTACATTGCCATTTCGACAATATGAGGAGCTGGTGAACAAAACAGCATAATTATATTTTTGGTCAAAATACTTTAATCCAATGGTTTTTGGCCTGCTGAACAAGACTCACAACTTATTTATACTGAAAAGGGCCTAAAATCGATGTGATAAAATTGCATTCAAAGTTCGTTGGTTTCGAACATGTCTTAACAGCTGTGAATGCTTTTTACTCCTGTAAAATTTTATTTTATGTAATTATGCTGTTTTGTTCGCCAGCTCCTCATATTATCCATGTTAATTAAAAATGAATACTATTAGGGAAATGTTATGATGGAAATAAAAAGCTTAATTACTTAATACTTATTATTATTAGTATTAATTGAAAATGGATACAAGCGACACACCTGCACCGTTTGGATGTCCCTACAAGAGACAAGAGATTATGTCCAGCAGTGATGTCTATCGGTTGATGATGACGACAAATTGAAAATGACAGTTCTAGAGCGAAATGAAGTTACCAAAGAAGTTCTAAATATTTAACGTCTTATTTATCTTTACAATCACTCAAATTTACCCAATGAGGTTGCAAAAGTATACAAACATGTTTGATGCATATGCCAAATTACCAGTGCCCAGCTCTAAACATCAGACAGGTTCAGTGGCACCATAATCATGCTTATGGTAAAATTTTAGGACATTTGAAAACATGGAAGTCTTAAAAAATCAGTTACTAGTTTTGATGAAAACAACATAATGGGTGTCAGGGGAACACTCTCGTAAACAAAGACAGGTGATAGTACTGATGATGACTATAAAAAAACATGAAAAAAGGTTCGTTTTTACAAAAAAAATTGTACTTTTTGTGCAATACCCGTTTTGAGGGTTATTGCAAAAAAAACCTGTATTTTTTTTAAGTTTATTACGTACCTAATTAAAATAACCTGACCCGTCTGACCTATTTATGTATCGTTAGGCACCTACTAACTCGGCTGGCCAAGGCCGATACCTACCCTATAAGATTGTGTTTAGGTAGTATATAATAATAGCGCTAAGTTTTCGGAAGCAGGCTCCTTATACCCTGTAACTATATATGAACATAGCAAGCTAATAAAACGCTTTTAAAAAAAATATCCTTGTTACAGGTTTGCTTAATATGCCTCGACACAGACAGCAAAATGTATCCACTGAACAAATATCGATTGAAGGAACCCTACAAAACATTGACTGGCATTACGGTACGTAGGAACAGCATTCCAAACTAGTGGTTGATTCAATTGATGATTCAAAAGCACTTGTAAAAGTTTATTTGAATAAAAAACTTTTCTATTCTATTCTATCAATGTTTACGTAACACATGACTGTTCTAAAAAAGATCAACTATTGAGTTTTTACCCCCTGTTCATGTTTTACACAAACATGATTTTTACCCCCTCCCCCGTCCTTGTCACAGCTGGTCACATATTTTGTGAGACCCTCCCTCCCTAGTGTGACATCACATATTTTAAAATTTTATAGGTCTAGACATTGAATTAAACATTTTATGTTCCAAATATTTTAAAATTTTTCTTTAATAGTTCATATTTCGTGTTTTAATAGTACTTTAAATACTGAATTTTGAAATGGGAAGTCACAAAATTAAGGGTCCCTCCCTCCCCTTTGTCACACAATGTCACAATTCGTCAACCCCCACCCCTCGTCTTAAGTCTTAACGTGTGACGTAATTTACGGATAGCCCCTTACTTGCTGGTTCTTGATTGGAACCACATTCCATTCCAAACCAGTGGTAGATTCACTTGACAATATGAAAGTACCTGTAAAACTTAACTTGAATTACATTATCTTTCTAGTTGCAAGATAAAGACAAATTGCCCAAGACGTTGTGCTTAGAGTGTGCGCACAGACTAATGAGCTTTAACAGATTCAGGGAAAAAAGCGCGCGCGCACACTCACTCATGTTGGAATTGGTCAAAGAACATAAATCCGTGAGTATTTAACAGAAGTCACCCGCTCACAAGCGCGCCCCGTACAAACGAATTTTTGACGACCTCCTTGGCACAGTGGCGAGCGGTGTGGTCTTATAAGTGAGAAGTCCCGGGTTCGATTCGATGACGACGACGATACTATAGTTGGGACATTACAAACGTGCGAACCGAGTCATAAATGATTTTAATCGGACTACTCGCTTGCACTTACAGGCCTTATGGAACTAGAACCTGTTTCTCTGGTGTTGTGTGTTAACAAGTATAAATTGAAAATTTAAAAAACCCCCGACAATCGCCATTTTGTGGTGGCGGCCATCTTGAATTTGCAATAGTGCTATTCTACTAGTCAAGCCCTTTCATTTGATACCCATATTAAGTAAGTTCTGAAAAAATATGTAATCCGCCATTTTGTAGCGGCGGCCATCTTGAACCGATTTTCATCAAACATAGCTAACAACACTCTCGACTAATTCACCTTTCAAACAAAAAAAACCGCATTCAAATCGGTCCACCCGTTTGAGCGCCACAGGGGAACAGACAGACACACACACACACACACACACACACACACACACACACACACACACACACACACACACACACACACACAGACACGTCAAACTTATAACACCCCGTCGTTTTTGCGTCGGGGGTTAAAAATAATTAGTTGATAATCAAATTACAGGTTATAAAGAGCGAGGGATAGCACTCACAACGCTATGATCGTAATGTTTTTTAGCTCAGTTCGCACGTTTGTAATGTCCAATAACCAATCAAACTCAACGTAAAGCAAATAGACAATTATATGTACAAATGTAGGTTAATGAATAGTAACAAAATCTGCGCGGATGAACGCGGGCGTTAGCTAGTTAGACAAGTATAAATTAAAAATATAAAACACCCCCGAAATTCGCCATTTTGTGGTGGCTGCCATCTTTGATTTGCATAGTGCTATTCTACTAGTCAAGCCCTTTCATTTGATTCCCATATTGAGGGGGTTGTGAAAAAATATATAATCCGCCATTTTGTAGCGGCCATCTTGGACCGATTTTCATCTAACATAGCTAACAACACTTCCGACAAATTCACCACTCAAAGAAAAAAACCGCATTCAAATCGGTTAACCCGTTTGAGCCCTACGGGGGTACAGACAGACACACACACATACACACACACACGCACGCACGCACACACACACACACAGAGACACGTCAAACTTATAACACCCCGTCGTTTTTGCGTCGGGGGTTAGAAATAAAAATTTAGAACATCATTTTCAGATAACCATCCAAAACATCAAAACAATAAACAGACGGGAAAACAACCTGACATCTAATATAGTACGGAAGCTGTTTGAGCCCGATCACTACGATTTATATGTTCTAGACGACGTGGAGGCTAATTCGTCCGCTTTAGACAGAATCAATCTAAACGATAAAGTTACTGTCACGGTCAAACACGAAGATTTTACATATATAGATGAAGATTACGTTGAGACTAAAGAAGAGTTAAATAATGGTCACGAGAATTTAATTGACAACACTTCAAATCATCATATCAATAACGACGATTCAAATAACGGAAACTTAGTAAACGATGATTTAAATAACGAAAATGAGGATATAGCTGATTCAGATCACTTAAACGTGTGTAAAAATGATTCAAATCACGAGAACAGCGATAATGATAACAATTTCGAACCAGTGAACGATTGTCACGACTATTCAACGGACGACAGCTTACCTTTACGAACCAAGATCAAGAAAATACTGAAAAAAGAGAAGGGTAAAACGAAAAAAGCTAAAGTCAAACCTACAGTTGTTGAACCGAAAATAGATAGACGAAGGAAACCGTTTTTAAATACTGATTTAAATGAAACATTGTTTACGATTACGGATTTGAGTTTTGATGAGCAAGTTGCGGACATCCGGAAGAGGCAAGAGACGGCCAACTATAAGAATTCACCATTCAAGTGTACATTGTGTTTCAAGGGATTTTTGGATGAGGTTGCTTACAAAAGCCACATGTCGAGGCATACTAATGTAAGTTTTGTTTATAAATATATGTACTACTAGATGATGCCCACGGCTTCGCCCGTGTGGTTTGTAAAAATCTCGTGGGAACTTTGATTTTCCAGAACAAAAAGTAGCCTATCTGTTAGTAAGTAGTAACCCGTCCACAAAACGGAAAAATTCCGTGGGATCCTTACGATTTCGGAATGCAATTCCTTACAGCATCAGGGTTGAGGAGTTGGACATGTACCTACTCGAGTTCATTCAACAATAAAGTCTTTAATTGGTATCCCCAATATCAATTTAAATAACCGACAGTGCCTAAATCCCATTAGTGTTGGGGATCAGATCCCCTACAGCATCAGGATTGAGGAGTTGGAATCCAAATTTTTTGTAGGACAGTGTCGCAATGTTTCTCTATCGATTAAAAAAAAAATTACGCAAATCGGTTCAGAAATCTCGGAGATATCGGTGTACATAGGTAGAAAAACACAACTCCTCCTTTTTTGAAAGTCGGTTAAAAAAGTAGCCTATGTTACTCCCTGGTTAATTCTCTACTTGTATTTGAAAGTCCCGTCAAAATCGGTTCAGCCGTTCCAAAGATTAGCCCGTTCAAACAGACAGACAGACAGACAGACAGACAGACAGACAAAAATTTTAAAAACGTGTGATTCGGTTATAGTATCGTTCAAATAACCATATGAGCTTAATATGAGGTAGTTATTTCGATATTACAGACAGACACTTCAATTTTATTTATTAGTATAGATATAATAACTATTTTCGACTTGTGTTGTATCTCTTTTTTAATCAAAGAAATTTAATTCAAAGAAAGGAAATTATTTATTCGATATGTATCTATGTAATATTATTAGAACCGCAATATATTCACATACAATAATTTGATAAGGCTTCCAAACAAATATACAAGCAGACACATTCATTAAATTTTATTAACTCTGTTTTACTACTTATTTCAATTTTACTCATCCAATTTTATTCTGTTTTCATTCTGTAT
Organism: Melanargia galathea; assembly: GCA_920104075.1. NCBI lineage: Eukaryota > Metazoa > Arthropoda > Insecta > Lepidoptera > Nymphalidae > Melanargia > Melanargia galathea. The sequence continues at coordinate 7,936,408 of OV049857.1, read as the reverse complement.
CATTCGTTAACTTTTATTAATTCTGTTTTATTTCATTCAATTTTATTCATTCTGTTTTATTACCTAATTCAATTTTACTCATTCAATTTTATTCTGTTTTATTCATTCTGTTTGATTAATGCAATTTTATTAATTCTGTTTTATTTCACACAATTTTATTCATTCAATTCTAATCAATATGTTTTTATTAATTCAGTTTTATGATTCAATTATATTCATTTAGTTTTATTCATTAAATTATATTCATTCAGTTTTGTTCACTTGATACTCTTGCAGCAATGCGGCGAGTACGAGTGCGACATATGCAAGACGCACTTCAAGCACCCGCACGCGCTGCGCAAGCACATCACGGCGCACCACACGCAGCGCTTCAACTGCAACTCGTGCGCGTACGTCACCACGCACCGGCAGACGGCGCGCCTGCACGAGCGCTGGCACAAGGGCACCAAGTACCAGTGCCCGCACTGCCCCGACGAGTTTGTGTGAGTTGTTCCAACCGAGTTTCTCATCGCACGTTACTCGGTGGAACCGGGACGAGTTTGTGTGAGTTGTTCCAACCGAGTGTCTCATCGCACGTCACTCGGTGGAGCCGGGACGAGTTTGTGTGAGTTGTTGCAACCGAGTTTCTCATCGCACGTCACTCGGTGGAGCCGGGACGAGTTTGTGTGAGTTGTTCCAACCGAGTGTCTCATCGCACGTCACTCGGTGGAGCCGGGACGAGTTTGTGTGAGTTGTTCCAACCGAGTTTCTCATCGCACGTCACTCGGTGGAGCCGGGACGAGTTTGTGTGAGTTGTTCCAACCGAGATTCTCATCGCACGTCACTCGCTGGAGCCGGGACGAGCTTGTGTGAGTTGTTTCAACCGAGTTTCTCATCGCACGTCACTCGCTGGAGCCGGGACGAGTTTGTGTGAGTTGTTCCAACCGAGTTTCTCATCGCACGTCACACGCTGGAGCCGGGACGAGTTTGTGTGAGTTGTTCCAACCGAGTTTTATTATTTGACGTCTCACTCGCTCGACCACCAGTGGCGTTGTGAGGGATGAAGTACGTCGTACGTATAGCGAAAACAGTGTTAAGGGCGTTTGTGCACTTATTCGTTTTCGATTCGTTTTCGTGTTTCGTGAAAACACGATTCGACATAGCCTTCCTTATAACTGTATGGGCGTTTGTGCACTTACTCGTTTTCGATTCGTTTTCGTGTTTATATATTCGTGAATTCTTCACATCGAATCGTTTTAAAATAAGGACGCGAGTGGAATGGTGTGTGGAAAGAGGGCAGAGATGAGTCCTGATGTTGTGAGGTATTTGGAAAACATAGGTATTTGCATTTCTTGAATTCCAACAAAACATGATTCAACGCAGTTGATTATTATTAAAAATTAATACCTACTTAGTTTGGCATTAAAATAAATCGTTTGTTTCATTCAAATTAATTTTACTTCGAGTAAAATACCTAAATATTGTAGTATAATCAAAATTTCCATACCTGTGGTTGGTAGTCAAAAACTATCAGCAAAATATGAACATTTCATAAAAAATATCATTTCTGATACTTAGTTGTTACTGTTTTCTTACAAGAGCGTAATGTCCACTTGGGATGTTCACAAAATATATGACGTATGCTTAGATAATTTTGATACTAACCGTACCGTGTGAAATATTCATAATCACTTACCTTAGTGTTACTGCCAGCATTTTTTCTGGAGTTATGCATTCTCTAAAACGTGTGTCTTGCCGAGGAATCTTTTTTTTATATGACACAATATGAAATCGAAAGTAGCAACATTCTTTCGATAGTAATTAAAAAAAGTTTTTTCATGATGTCATGTCATGTCATTAAGTGATGATCGCCTACGAATGTATAAGAGAAGTGCGAAAAGCTGACGACGATTAAATGCAGCACACATTATGAACACGGTTTTATCTACGAAATGCTTAAAACGTATAGTGAAATCACGATTAAGTGCACAAATGTCATTCGTGAATTTCGTATACGTTTTTATGATGTTCATTAAAAAAACGAACACGAATCGAAAACGAATCGAAAACGAGTAAGTGCACAAACGCCCTTAGTCTGTTAACTCTTCGACGCACATTTTCAAACTGACAGTCAGTTTGAAAATGGATCAGTCTGCTCTAATGTTACTTAGTAACTCAAGACATCACGTTGTCCTAGAGAGATATTGGCCTTAAGATTTTGAGCCACCAGGAGGCGCTACAGTTTGTCGTGGGGTATTTTTAATTTTTCAATTTTGTTTCTTATTGTGTTGTAATTTAGTGTTGTTTTGTCGCAGCAAGTTCACCACGTACATGGGCCACATCCGCATCAAGCACCCGTCGGACTTCGTGTGCGCGCTGTGCGGGTACTCTTTCGTCAGCGAGAAGGGCATCGACCTTCATAAGAAACTCAAACATCGGCTGGACGATAGAGAGGTATATGTTCACAGGAAAACGTAGATATTGGGTTCGATCCAGTAGCGTGCATTTCATAGAAACAGAGAAGCTTGGCATACCCTGAGATTTTGACGATAAAACTAGTTTATTTAAATATACAGGGTGTAAGTGGACCGCTCTCGAAAACGAAGAAAAAACAAAAAAATAAATGAGAAAACTTACGTAGTCGGAAGGGAAGCTACGCGATAGAAAAAAAGGCAAATAGTACTTTAATATAATGGTATGTAGTTAGCGCTACTGCGAGCTGAATTGCACTTTACTGTGTCGTAACAAGAGTCGCTATTTCATTAAATGATTTTAGGGAGTGATTCTTCTGTAATTTGTAGGTACTATACTCTGATTTTCAATTCGGTGGAATTCTGACAGTTATCAGTTAAAAAATGGAATGAGTTATTTGTATGGAAAACAGGGTTACCGCCTGAAGTTCGATTTCACCCCAAACTAAAGTACCTGAAGTGTCTGTCGCATTTGTCATATCTACATGAGGCAATTGCTTTTTATTTATATGTAAGTTTTGAATTCACTATCTTTTTTGTGGGAACTGTTTTATCTCTGGTAACATTAAGAAACGTCAGAATTCTACAGAATTAAAATTTAGAGTATAATATGTATTATGTGGTAACAGTGTGAACGCGAGTTGAACTGTGCTACAACTGTGTACAGATCCCCGAGGACGGTCCGCTGTGCGAGCTGTGCAACGTGCGCTTCGTGTCGGAAGCGGCGCACAAGCGGCACCGGCAGGTCTCCGCCAAGCACCGCGCCGACCACGACGCCGACGACAAGCCGCGCGGCAGGAGACCGCGCGAGACCAGGGAGAAGACCAAGCCGGACGCTGCGGAGAGGAACGAGAGGCGCATGTACCCCAGTCAGATGCGGAAAGCGGAGGGACCCATATCCTGCGAACAGGTGGGTACTTTGGCTGGGGAGATTCGTCAAGCGAAAGCGGACGGAATTCCACATGCGGAAATATTTGTGCGGAATTCCGCATGCTTAAATATTTGCGGAATTCTGCATGCGGAAATATTTGTGCGGTATTCGGCGTGCGGAAATGTTTGCGGAATTTCGCGTGTGGAAATGTTTGTGCGGTATTCCGCATGCGGAAGATTGGGCATTTTGTACTCCTTCGTAGCTTCTTGGGCTGGGGAGATTCGTCCACGCACCGCGCCGACGACGACGCTGACAAGCCCCGCGGCAGGAGACCCCGCGAGACCAGGGAGAAGACCAAGCCGGACGCTGCGGAGAGGAACGAGAGGCGGAAGTACCCCAGTCAGATGTGGGATGCGGGATACGGAGGGACCCATAGCCTGCGAACAGGTAGCTACTTAGGCTGGGGAGATTCGTCTAGCGGAAAAAGGGGTGAAATTCGCGATCACAAAAATGTGAGTGGAAATATTGGCGGAAGTCCGCGTGTGGAAATATTTATGGAATTTCGCGTGCGGAAATATTTGTGAAAATTCCGAGTGCGGAAATATTTGGGGAATTCCGCTTGCGGAGAAAAGAGTGCTTTCTAGTCCCTCGTAGCTCCTTAGGCTAGGGAGGTTCGTCTAATGCAAATATAGAACGGGATTCCGCGAGCCTTAAATTATTGTTATTTATTCAATTGATTCCAGTGCGGCATGCAGTTGGAGGACTCCCGCGCATACCACGGCCACTTCAGGCGGCAGCACCCGGACAAGAATCGAACCAAGTACCCGTCCATGAAGTCGCCTTTCATGTGCGAGTCATGCGGACGAATGTTTCAGGTTTGTTCTGACTTCTATCTATCCTTCCACCACCACCACTACAGCCTTTTTAACGTCCCACTTCTGGGCACAGGCCTCCTCTCTCATAGAAGAGGGATTTAGAGCTATTACGAATACGACTAGGTATATACGAATATTTTCACATGATAGTAATAATTACCGGGACCGACTGCTTAATGTGCTCTCCGAGGCACAGGGGTGAAATACCGCCAACTTTCAAACTCCGGGCTGGCACTGAGAATTTCTTGACAAAAACCCAATACCTAACAATTATTTGCCAGACCAGGGAATCGAACCCGGGACTCGTGATCTGCAGTCGAAAGTGCTAACCACGAGACCAAAATGGTAGTTATCTATTCATATATAATATACTTTATTTTATTTATATGCAACTTTCACTTTTAAAAAGCAAATAGACTAAAATCTCTTTTATTCAAAAAATTTTCCAGTGAAACCCGAGATAAAGCTTTGAATAATCGAAGTGAAAAGCTATGAGAAACAAAATATTTGGGTTGACCCCTTAGGCTTATGACTGATAATGGTATACAATCCATGTTCTATCATTTCAGATTTTAAAAATTTTATACATTGCTACTATGAAAAAAAAAATAAAAAAAAAAAAATCGAAAAAATCTATGGGACCATTTTTCAAAGATCCTCAGCTGTCGATTTAAAAAAAGCACACAAATCGGTTCAGAAATATCGGAGAAATCGGTAAACCAAAAAAATATACATGGAAAAAATAACTCGGAGCGGGTTGGATGACGTCACACGCTGGAGCACCGCGTGAATCGAAATTATTCGTGAAAGCGCAAGATCCATAACTTTTTCAGTTTTTGAGACAATTTAATGATTCTTTCAGATTTTTGTTTTATTTTACTTATATTTTTATAATTAATTAAAAAAAAAATGGAAACTTGTCCATTAAATATCACTCGCTTTAACGGTGAAGGAAAACATCGTGAGGAAACGCCTGAGAGTTCTTCGTAATGTTGTCACACGGTGTGTGTGTGTGGTGTACCGCACCGCACTCGGCCGGCGTGGTGGACTGCGGCCTGAACCCTAACCACTCTGAGAGGAGACCCGTGCCCTGTAGTGGGCCGGTGACGAGTGAGATGATGCTAATGATGATGATGATGATTTTATTTGCAGAGCTACGCGCTGTTGAAGGACCACCGCTGGGTGCACACGGGCGAGCGTCCGTTCGCGTGCGAGTCGTGCGGCAAGTCGTTCCGCATGAAGCAGCGGCTGGTGGCGCACCGGCGCGTGCACAGCCAGGTGCGCGCCGCGTACGTGTGCAACCTGTGCGGGAAGAGCTTCTCCACGCACAGCAACCGGCAGCGGCACATGGTGGTGAGTGAGCACCTTAGCGAGCGTCCGTTCGCGTGCGAGTCGTGCGGCAAGTCGTTCCGCATGAAGCAGCGGCTGGTGGCGCACCGGCGCGTGCACAGCCAGGTGCGCGCCGCGTACGTGTGCAACCTGTGCGGGAAGAGCTTCTCCACGCACAGCAACCGGCAGCGGCACATGGTGGTGAGTGAGCACCTTAGCGAGCGTCCGTTCGCGTGCGAGTCGTGCGGCAAGTCGTTCCGCATGAAGCAGCGGCTGGTGGCGCACCGGCGCGTGCACAGCCAGGTGCGCGCCGCGTACGTGTGCAACCTGTGCGGGAAGAGCTTCTCCACGCACAGCAACCGGCAGCGGCACATGGTGGTGAGTGAGCACCTTAGCGAGCGTCCGTTCGCGTGCGAGTCGTGCGGCAAGTCGTTCCGCATGAAGCAGCGGCTGGTGGCGCACCGGCGCGTGCACAGCCAGGTGCGCGCCGCGTACGTGTGCAACCTGTGCGGGAAGAGCTTCTCCACGCACAGCAACCGGCAGCGGCACATGGTGGTGAGTGAGCACCTTAGCGAGCGTCCGTTCGCGTGCGAGTCGTGCGGCAAGTCGTTCCGCATGAAGCAGCGGCTGGTGGCGCACCGGCGCGTGCACAGCCAGGTGCGCGCCGCGTACGTGTGCAACCTGTGCGGGAAGAGCTTCTCCACGCACAGCAACCGGCAGCGGCACATGGTGGTGAGTGAGCACCTTAGCGAGCGTCCGTTCGCGTGCGAGTCGTGCGGCAAGTCGTTCCGCATGAAGCAGCGGCTGGTGGCGCACCGGCGCGTGCACAGCCAGGTGCGCGCCGCGTACGTGTGCAACCTGTGCGGGAAGAGCTTCTCCACGCACAGCAACCGGCAGCGGCACATGGTGGTGAGTGAGCACCTTAGCGAGCGTCCGTTCGCGTGCGAGTCGTGCGGCAAGTCGTTCCGCATGAAGCAGCGGCTGGTGGCGCACCGGCGCGTGCACAGCCAGGTGCGCGCCGCGTACGTGTGCAACCTGTGCGGGAAGAGCTTCTCCACGCACAGCAACCGGCAGCGGCACATGGTGGTGAGTGAGCACCTTAGCGAGCGTCCGTTCGCGTGCGAGTCGTGCGGCAAGTCGTTCCGCATGAAGCAGCGGCTGGTGGCGCACCGGCGCGTGCACAGCCAGGTGCGCGCCGCGTACGTGTGCAACCTGTGCGGGAAGAGCTTCTCCACGCACAGCAACCGGCAGCGGCACATGGTGGTGAGTGAGCACCTTAGCGAGCGTCCGTTCGCGTGCGAGTCGTGCGGCAAGTCGTTCCGCATGAAGCAGCGGCTGGTGGCGCACCGGCGCGTGCACAGCCAGGTGCGCGCCGCGTACGTGTGCAACCTGTGCGGGAAGAGCTTCTCCACGCACAGCAACCGGCAGCGGCACATGGTGGTGAGTGAGCACCTTAGCGAGCGTCCGTTCGCGTGCGAGTCGTGCGGCAAGTCGTTCCGCATGAAGCAGCGGCTGGTGGCGCACCGGCGCGTGCACAGCCAGGTGCGCGCCGCGTACGTGTGCAACCTGTGCGGGAAGAGCTTCTCCACGCACAGCAACCGGCAGCGGCACATGGTGGTGAGTGAGCACCTTAGCGAGCGTCCGTTCGCGTGCGAGTCGTGCGGCAAGTCGTTCCGCATGAAGCAGCGGCTGGTGGCGCACCGGCGCGTGCACAGCCAGGTGCGCGCCGCGTACGTGTGCAACCTGTGCGGGAAGAGCTTCTCCACGCACAGCAACCGGCAGCGGCACATGGTGGTGAGTGAGCACCTTAGCGAGCGTCCGTTCGCGTGCGAGTCGTGCGGCAAGTCGTTCCGCATGAAGCAGCGGCTGGTGGCGCACCGGCGCGTGCACAGCCAGGTGCGCGCCGCGTACGTGTGCAACCTGTGCGGGAAGAGCTTCTCCACGCACAGCAACCGGCAGCGGCACATGGTGGTGAGTGAGCACCTTAGCGAGCGTCCGTTCGCGTGCGAGTCGTGCGGCAAGTCGTTCCGCATGAAGCAGCGGCTGGTGGCGCACCGGCGCGTGCACAGCCAGGTGCGCGCCGCGTACGTGTGCAACCTGTGCGGGAAGAGCTTCTCCACGCACAGCAACCGGCAGCGGCACATGGTGGTGAGTGAGCACCTTAGCGAGCGTCCGTTCGCGTGCGAGTCGTGCGGCAAGTCGTTCCGCATGAAGCAGCGGCTGGTGGCGCACCGGCGCGTGCACAGCCAGGTGCGCGCCGCGTACGTGTGCAACCTGTGCGGGAAGAGCTTCTCCACGCACAGCAACCGGCAGCGGCACATGGTGGTGAGTGAGCACCTTAGCGAGCGTCCGTTCGCGTGCGAGTCGTGCGGCAAGTCGTTCCGCATGAAGCAGCGGCTGGTGGCGCACCGGCGCGTGCACAGCCAGGTGCGCGCCGCGTACGTGTGCAACCTGTGCGGGAAGAGCTTCTCCACGCACAGCAACCGGCAGCGGCACATGGTGGTGAGTGAGCACCTTAGCGAGCGTCCGTTCGCGTGCGAGTCGTGCGGCAAGTCGTTCCGCATGAAGCAGCGGCTGGTGGCGCACCGGCGCGTGCACAGCCAGGTGCGCGCCGCGTACGTGTGCAACCTGTGCGGGAAGAGCTTCTCCACGCACAGCAACCGGCAGCGGCACATGGTGGTGAGTGAGCACCTTAGCGAGCGTCCGTTCGCGTGCGAGTCGTGCGGCAAGTCGTTCCGCATGAAGCAGCGGCTGGTGGCGCACCGGCGCGTGCACAGCCAGGTGCGCGCCGCGTACGTGTGCAACCTGTGCGGGAAGAGCTTCTCCACGCACAGCAACCGGCAGCGGCACATGGTGGTGAGTGAGCACCTTAGCGAGCGTCCGTTCGCGTGCGAGTCGTGCGGCAAGTCGTTCCGCATGAAGCAGCGGCTGGTGGCGCACCGGCGCGTGCACAGCCAGGTGCGCGCCGCGTACGTGTGCAACCTGTGCGGGAAGAGCTTCTCCACGCACAGCAACCGGCAGCGGCACATGGTGGTGAGTGAGCACCTTAGCGAGCGTCCGTTCGCGTGCGAGTCGTGCGGCAAGTCGTTCCGCATGAAGCAGCGGCTGGTGGCGCACCGGCGCGTGCACAGCCAGGTGCGCGCCGCGTACGTGTGCAACCTGTGCGGGAAGAGCTTCTCCACGCACAGCAACCGGCAGCGGCACATGGTGGTGAGTGAGCACCTTAGCGAGCGTCCGTTCGCGTGCGAGTCGTGCGGCAAGTCGTTCCGCATGAAGCAGCGGCTGGTGGCGCACCGGCGCGTGCACAGCCAGGTGCGCGCCGCGTACGTGTGCAACCTGTGCGGGAAGAGCTTCTCCACGCACAGCAACCGGCAGCGGCACATGGTGGTGAGTGAGCACCTTAGCGAGCGTCCGTTCGCGTGCGAGTCGTGCGGCAAGTCGTTCCGCATGAAGCAGCGGCTGGTGGCGCACCGGCGCGTGCACAGCCAGGTGCGCGCCGCGTACGTGTGCAACCTGTGCGGGAAGAGCTTCTCCACGCACAGCAACCGGCAGCGGCACATGGTGGTGAGTGAGCACCTTAGCGAGCGTCCGTTCGCGTGCGAGTCGTGCGGCAAGTCGTTCCGCATGAAGCAGCGGCTGGTGGCGCACCGGCGCGTGCACAGCCAGGTGCGCGCCGCGTACGTGTGCAACCTGTGCGGGAAGAGCTTCTCCACGCACAGCAACCGGCAGCGGCACATGGTGGTGAGTGAGCACCTTAGCGAGCGTCCGTTCGCGTGCGAGTCGTGCGGCAAGTCGTTCCGCATGAAGCAGCGGCTGGTGGCGCACCGGCGCGTGCACAGCCAGGTGCGCGCCGCGTACGTGTGCAACCTGTGCGGGAAGAGCTTCTCCACGCACAGCAACCGGCAGCGGCACATGGTGGTGAGTGAGCACCTTAGCGAGCGTCCGTTCGCGTGCGAGTCGTGCGGCAAGTCGTTCCGCATGAAGCAGCGGCTGGTGGCGCACCGGCGCGTGCACAGCCAGGTGCGCGCCGCGTACGTGTGCAACCTGTGCGGGAAGAGCTTCTCCACGCACAGCAACCGGCAGCGGCACATGGTGGTGAGTGAGCACCTTAGCGAGCGTCCGTTCGCGTGCGAGTCGTGCGGCAAGTCGTTCCGCATGAAGCAGCGGCTGGTGGCGCACCGGCGCGTGCACAGCCAGGTGCGCGCCGCGTACGTGTGCAACCTGTGCGGGAAGAGCTTCTCCACGCACAGCAACCGGCAGCGGCACATGGTGGTGAGTGAGCACCTTAGCGAGCGTCCGTTCGCGTGCGAGTCGTGCGGCAAGTCGTTCCGCATGAAGCAGCGGCTGGTGGCGCACCGGCGCGTGCACAGCCAGGTGCGCGCCGCGTACGTGTGCAACCTGTGCGGGAAGAGCTTCTCCACGCACAGCAACCGGCAGCGGCACATGGTGGTGAGTGAGCACCTTAGCGAGCGTCCGTTCGCGTGCGAGTCGTGCGGCAAGTCGTTCCGCATGAAGCAGCGGCTGGTGGCGCACCGGCGCGTGCACAGCCAGGTGCGCGCCGCGTACGTGTGCAACCTGTGCGGGAAGAGCTTCTCCACGCACAGCAACCGGCAGCGGCACATGGTGGTGAGTGAGCACCTTAGCGAGCGTCCGTTCGCGTGCGAGTCGTGCGGCAAGTCGTTCCGCATGAAGCAGCGGCTGGTGGCGCACCGGCGCGTGCACAGCCAGGTGCGCGCCGCGTACGTGTGCAACCTGTGCGGGAAGAGCTTCTCCACGCACAGCAACCGGCAGCGGCACATGGTGGTGAGTGAGCACCTTAGCGAGCGTCCGTTCGCGTGCGAGTCGTGCGGCAAGTCGTTCCGCATGAAGCAGCGGCTGGTGGCGCACCGGCGCGTGCACAGCCAGGTGCGCGCCGCGTACGTGTGCAACCTGTGCGGGAAGAGCTTCTCCACGCACAGCAACCGGCAGCGGCACATGGTGGTGAGTGAGCACCTTAGCGAGCGTCCGTTCGCGTGCGAGTCGTGCGGCAAGTCGTTCCGCATGAAGCAGCGGCTGGTGGCGCACCGGCGCGTGCACAGCCAGGTGCGCGCCGCGTACGTGTGCAACCTGTGCGGGAAGAGCTTCTCCACGCACAGCAACCGGCAGCGGCACATGGTGGTGAGTGAGCACCTTAGCGAGCGTCCGTTCGCGTGCGAGTCGTGCGGCAAGTCGTTCCGCATGAAGCAGCGGCTGGTGGCGCACCGGCGCGTGCACAGCCAGGTGCGCGCCGCGTACGTGTGCAACCTGTGCGGGAAGAGCTTCTCCACGCACAGCAACCGGCAGCGGCACATGGTGGTGAGTGAGCACCTTAGCGAGCGTCCGTTCGCGTGCGAGTCGTGCGGCAAGTCGTTCCGCATGAAGCAGCGGCTGGTGGCGCACCGGCGCGTGCACAGCCAGGTGCGCGCCGCGTACGTGTGCAACCTGTGCGGGAAGAGCTTCTCCACGCACAGCAACCGGCAGCGGCACATGGTGGTGAGTGAGCACCTTAGCGAGCGTCCGTTCGCGTGCGAGTCGTGCGGCAAGTCGTTCCGCATGAAGCAGCGGCTGGTGGCGCACCGGCGCGTGCACAGCCAGGTGCGCGCCGCGTACGTGTGCAACCTGTGCGGGAAGAGCTTCTCCACGCACAGCAACCGGCAGCGGCACATGGTGGTGAGTGAGCACCTTAGCGAGCGTCCGTTCGCGTGCGAGTCGTGCGGCAAGTCGTTCCGCATGAAGCAGCGGCTGGTGGCGCACCGGCGCGTGCACAGCCAGGTGCGCGCCGCGTACGTGTGCAACCTGTGCGGGAAGAGCTTCTCCACGCACAGCAACCGGCAGCGGCACATGGTGGTGAGTGAGCACCTTAGCGAGCGTCCGTTCGCGTGCGAGTCGTGCGGCAAGTCGTTCCGCATGAAGCAGCGGCTGGTGGCGCACCGGCGCGTGCACAGCCAGGTGCGCGCCGCGTACGTGTGCAACCTGTGCGGGAAGAGCTTCTCCACGCACAGCAACCGGCAGCGGCACATGGTGGTGAGTGAGCACCTTAGCGAGCGTCCGTTCGCGTGCGAGTCGTGCGGCAAGTCGTTCCGCATGAAGCAGCGGCTGGTGGCGCACCGGCGCGTGCACAGCCAGGTGCGCGCCGCGTACGTGTGCAACCTGTGCGGGAAGAGCTTCTCCACGCACAGCAACCGGCAGCGGCACATGGTGGTGAGTGAGCACCTTAGCGAGCGTCCGTTCGCGTGCGAGTCGTGCGGCAAGTCGTTCCGCATGAAGCAGCGGCTGGTGGCGCACCGGCGCGTGCACAGCCAGGTGCGCGCCGCGTACGTGTGCAACCTGTGCGGGAAGAGCTTCTCCACGCACAGCAACCGGCAGCGGCACATGGTGGTGAGTGAGCACCTTAGCGAGCGTCCGTTCGCGTGCGAGTCGTGCGGCAAGTCGTTCCGCATGAAGCAGCGGCTGGTGGCGCACCGGCGCGTGCACAGCCAGGTGCGCGCCGCGTACGTGTGCAACCTGTGCGGGAAGAGCTTCTCCACGCACAGCAACCGGCAGCGGCACATGGTGGTGAGTGAGCACCTTAGCGAGCGTCCGTTCGCGTGCGAGTCGTGCGGCAAGTCGTTCCGCATGAAGCAGCGGCTGGTGGCGCACCGGCGCGTGCACAGCCAGGTGCGCGCCGCGTACGTGTGCAACCTGTGCGGGAAGAGCTTCTCCACGCACAGCAACCGGCAGCGGCACATGGTGGTGAGTGAGCACCTTAGCGAGCGTCCGTTCGCGTGCGAGTCGTGCGGCAAGTCGTTCCGCATGAAGCAGCGGCTGGTGGCGCACCGGCGCGTGCACAGCCAGGTGCGCGCCGCGTACGTGTGCAACCTGTGCGGGAAGAGCTTCTCCACGCACAGCAACCGGCAGCGGCACATGGTGGTGAGTGAGCACCTTAGCGAGCGTCCGTTCGCGTGCGAGTCGTGCGGCAAGTCGTTCCGCATGAAGCAGCGGCTGGTGGCGCACCGGCGCGTGCACAGCCAGGTGCGCGCCGCGTACGTGTGCAACCTGTGCGGGAAGAGCTTCTCCACGCACAGCAACCGGCAGCGGCACATGGTGGTGAGTGAGCACCTTAGCGAGCGTCCGTTCGCGTGCGAGTCGTGCGGCAAGTCGTTCCGCATGAAGCAGCGGCTGGTGGCGCACCGGCGCGTGCACAGCCAGGTGCGCGCCGCGTACGTGTGCAACCTGTGCGGGAAGAGCTTCTCCACGCACAGCAACCGGCAGCGGCACATGGTGGTGAGTGAGCACCTTAGCGAGCGTCCGTTCGCGTGCGAGTCGTGCGGCAAGTCGTTCCGCATGAAGCAGCGGCTGGTGGCGCACCGGCGCGTGCACAGCCAGGTGCGCGCCGCGTACGTGTGCAACCTGTGCGGGAAGAGCTTCTCCACGCACAGCAACCGGCAGCGGCACATGGTGGTGAGTGAGCACCTTAGCGAGCGTCCGTTCGCGTGCGAGTCGTGCGGCAAGTCGTTCCGCATGAAGCAGCGGCTGGTGGCGCACCGGCGCGTGCACAGCCAGGTGCGCGCCGCGTACGTGTGCAACCTGTGCGGGAAGAGCTTCTCCACGCACAGCAACCGGCAGCGGCACATGGTGGTGAGTGAGCACCTTAGCGAGCGTCCGTTCGCGTGCGAGTCGTGCGGCAAGTCGTTCCGCATGAAGCAGCGGCTGGTGGCGCACCGGCGCGTGCACAGCCAGGTGCGCGCCGCGTACGTGTGCAACCTGTGCGGGAAGAGCTTCTCCACGCACAGCAACCGGCAGCGGCACATGGTGGTGAGTGAGCACCTTAGCGAGCGTCCGTTCGCGTGCGAGTCGTGCGGCAAGTCGTTCCGCATGAAGCAGCGGCTGGTGGCGCACCGGCGCGTGCACAGCCAGGTGCGCGCCGCGTACGTGTGCAACCTGTGCGGGAAGAGCTTCTCCACGCACAGCAACCGGCAGCGGCACATGGTGGTGAGTGAGCACCTTAGCGAGCGTCCGTTCGCGTGCGAGTCGTGCGGCAAGTCGTTCCGCATGAAGCAGCGGCTGGTGGCGCACCGGCGCGTGCACAGCCAGGTGCGCGCCGCGTACGTGTGCAACCTGTGCGGGAAGAGCTTCTCCACGCACAGCAACCGGCAGCGGCACATGGTGGTGAGTGAGCACCTTAGCGAGCGTCCGTTCGCGTGCGAGTCGTGCGGCAAGTCGTTCCGCATGAAGCAGCGGCTGGTGGCGCACCGGCGCGTGCACAGCCAGGTGCGCGCCGCGTACGTGTGCAACCTGTGCGGGAAGAGCTTCTCCACGCACAGCAACCGGCAGCGGCACATGGTGGTGAGTGAGCACCTTAGCGAGCGTCCGTTCGCGTGCGAGTCGTGCGGCAAGTCGTTCCGCATGAAGCAGCGGCTGGTGGCGCACCGGCGCGTGCACAGCCAGGTGCGCGCCGCGTACGTGTGCAACCTGTGCGGGAAGAGCTTCTCCACGCACAGCAACCGGCAGCGGCACATGGTGGTGAGTGAGCACCTTAGCGAGCGTCCGTTCGCGTGCGAGTCGTGCGGCAAGTCGTTCCGCATGAAGCAGCGGCTGGTGGCGCACCGGCGCGTGCACAGCCAGGTGCGCGCCGCGTACGTGTGCAACCTGTGCGGGAAGAGCTTCTCCACGCACAGCAACCGGCAGCGGCACATGGTGGTGAGTGAGCACCTTAGCGAGCGTCCGTTCGCGTGCGAGTCGTGCGGCAAGTCGTTCCGCATGAAGCAGCGGCTGGTGGCGCACCGGCGCGTGCACAGCCAGGTGCGCGCCGCGTACGTGTGCAACCTGTGCGGGAAGAGCTTCTCCACGCACAGCAACCGGCAGCGGCACATGGTGGTGAGTGAGCACCTTAGCGAGCGTCCGTTCGCGTGCGAGTCGTGCGGCAAGTCGTTCCGCATGAAGCAGCGGCTGGTGGCGCACCGGCGCGTGCACAGCCAGGTGCGCGCCGCGTACGTGTGCAACCTGTGCGGGAAGAGCTTCTCCACGCACAGCAACCGGCAGCGGCACATGGTGGTGAGTGAGCACCTTAGCGAGCGTCCGTTCGCGTGCGAGTCGTGCGGCAAGTCGTTCCGCATGAAGCAGCGGCTGGTGGCGCACCGGCGCGTGCACAGCCAGGTGCGCGCCGCGTACGTGTGCAACCTGTGCGGGAAGAGCTTCTCCACGCACAGCAACCGGCAGCGGCACATGGTGGTGAGTGAGCACCTTAGCGAGCGTCCGTTCGCGTGCGAGTCGTGCGGCAAGTCGTTCCGCATGAAGCAGCGGCTGGTGGCGCACCGGCGCGTGCACAGCCAGGTGCGCGCCGCGTACGTGTGCAACCTGTGCGGGAAGAGCTTCTCCACGCACAGCAACCGGCAGCGGCACATGGTGGTGAGTGAGCACCTTAGCGAGCGTCCGTTCGCGTGCGAGTCGTGCGGCAAGTCGTTCCGCATGAAGCAGCGGCTGGTGGCGCACCGGCGCGTGCACAGCCAGGTGCGCGCCGCGTACGTGTGCAACCTGTGCGGGAAGAGCTTCTCCACGCACAGCAACCGGCAGCGGCACATGGTGGTGAGTACGCGGAGCGAGAACCTTAGGTTCTTGGCCGAGAACCTTAGGTTCTTGGTTGAGAACATGAAGTATACAAAATGTTCTTTGTTTGATCATAAGAACCTTAGGTTTTTGGCCGAGAACCTTAGGTTCTTGGTCGAGTACATTAAGTATACAAACTGTCCTTTATGTTTGTCCATAAGAACCTTAGGTTCTTGCCCGAGAACCTGAGGTTCTTTAGTAAAAAAAATATTTTAGTATTCAAAATTCCTTTGTTTGCTCTTATGAGCAAACTTCTCTTTTTTCTTCTGGTTCTTAGTTGAGAAACTAAAGTTCATATGAACCTTAGGTTCTCAAACTAAGAACTCATAATATATTTACAGAACCATTGTAAGTAAACGTAATCATATAATATAATTTGTTGTGCAGATCCACACGGGGCTGAAGCCGTTCAAGTGCGAGATGTGCGGCAAGTGCTTCAAGCACTCGAGCGAGAAGCGCGCGCACATCACGTACGTGCACCTCAAGAAGCCGTGGCCCAAGCGCGCGCGCGGAAAGCGCCGCACCGACAGACCCGTGAGTCATAACTCCCGCAGATTGCTGTTGCGCTGGAACCTTGTCACATTAACATCGGCGTGACGTCAGATGACACGAAAATATACCGTCAGCAACAAACATTTTTTTTAACCCACGACGGGGTGTTATAAGTTTGACGTGTGTGTGTGTGTGTGTGTGTATGTGAGTGTGTATGTGTGTGTCTGTCTGTGAGTGTGTATGTGTGTGTCTGTCTGTCTGTTCCCCCGTAGCGCTCAAACGGGTGAACCGTATTTACATTTTTTCACAATTCCCTCAATATGAGTATCAAATGAAAGGACTTGACTAGTAGTATAGAACTATATAAATCCAACATGGCCGCCACCACAAAATGGCGAATGTCGGGGGTTTTTTTTAATTTTTAGTACTTGTTACAGCTACGGTAAAGGTTAACATTAAAATATTGTTTTTGTCTGACAGGGACAGATGCAGCCTCAAGGATCGGCGCCCGCGGGTGTGAGCGAGATGGAGATAGGCCAGCAGGTGTGGGCCGCCTGCGACCCCAAGCATCACAACATGAACAATATGGGCGACAAACCGCCCGTGTATTTTAATAACATCAAAATCCTTTACGACGCCGCGTAAAAACCAAATTAAAAAATGAAATAAAACAGAGATTTTGTACTTTTATATTATTTTAATTTGTGTCATCGTGTTTTAAATTAAATCTATTTTTTAATGTATTTATAGTAATTTTTAAGTGTAGGTATATAGCAAAAATCTAAGCCATAGCCTCTAAGATAAGCAGTATTCTCTCTATATTATTATGTAGATTGTCATAATAATAATATGTTTATTTATATGTATTTGCACATCGTATGATTGTAGATATATTAATATATAAGTGAGAAATATAATGAGTTTTTGAAGTATTTTTCGTTTTTTTATTTCACCCAATAATAATAAAATAGCCATTTTGACATTTACATAAGTATCGCTATAGTGTTAAAGTCATTTAGTCAAAACAAGAGTTTAAACAATATGCCGATAGATGGCGTTGTTTTTAAGTCCCGTAGGAAAAATTGTTCCCGGGATAAAAGTATCCTGTATGTTCCAGCACTTGCTCTACCTCTGGATTTTATGAAAGAACACAAATCGATTTCCGTGACCACCGCTCTCCGCCTACGTTCCGTTTTTGAACACAAATTTTATTTCAAAAACAAGGTTTTAATCTTCTTCATAAGTATAATAAATTATTTTGTACATGCGTTTGTTCCCCTACTCTTCCTAAACGGCTGGACTGATTTGGATGTGTGTGTATATTTCAATGGCTCCCTGGATGGTTTGAAAACACAATTGGACTCGGAACTCCTAAACTTCTGGACCGATTTGGATGAAATTTTGTGTGTATATTTCAATGGGTCCCTGGATGGTTTAAAAACAATTGGACCCGGTAGGTGGCGCTGATGTCGGTTTGTCATCGGGCAGGACGACGTCCGCCGGGTCCGCTAGTGTTTAATATAATATTTACATAATATTTTGGAGCATTTCACTTTATTTTTTCAAGACAAAGCCTGCTTCTTTCAGAATGAAACAACCAATTCAGTAGGTAAAATAATTTATTTTCAATCATTATAAAAAATGTTCACGTCTAAACTATTGAGGTATACAATGCAAGCTTAAAATTTAAATGTCAACAAACGCACACCCAAGGCCGCAGCGCGCGTAACGGGACTCAACAAACACCAAAGCCGCGTCTGTATGTCTGTCACGTATTTATAAGCTTATAAGTTATTTAAAACGCTTATCGAGTGATACACAGCGCCATTTTAAAATCGTGTAGTAAACTCTAAAATCCGTCCAATGCGTGAGACACATAAAGTGTAGGCACTCGTCGCTGTGCGAGCTGAACTGAACTTTAGTGCGTTGAATAAACAGTCGATTTTTATGTGTAGTGGAGTGAGAGAGTGAGTGTGAGAGTTCATTTCTATGTGGAGTGAGTCTTCCGTACCAAAAGTAATATTAAGTATTCAGTGATGTTGATAGTAAATAAACGTATAATAAGTAATAATATATTACTTACAGATAACCTATCTCTGTAAGTAATATTGTGATGTTTGAACGTAGAAAATGGACGCAAATAGATTGTTTAAAAATCACCCGATAGTATATAATATTATAGTTTGTCTAAAGAACACCCGATACAATAGCTTAAAAAAATCACCTGATACTGTACAGCTCGTCTACAAATCACCCAATACTATAGCTTGTCTAAAAAATCACCTGATATTATATAGCTTGTCTAAAGAACACCCAATACAACAGCTTAAAAAATGACCCGATAGTATAGCTTGTCTAAAAATCACCTGATATTGTATTATTGCTTGCCTAAAAATCACCCGATACTATAGCTTGTTCAAAAATCATCCGATACAATGGTCCGTCACGTTCGCCGGCGACCTCACAACAAGTAGACAATAATAATAATTAATCAATAATAACCGTCATTTCAACTAACAAGTAATCATAATCATCGAAGTTCAAACAAAACAATCAATCGAACAGACAAACAAACAAACAAACGGTGTAACTACAGCGGCATGTGAACATCTTTCTCCGGGTACTCGGGCTGTTCTTCTTCCTCTTCCTCTTCGTCGAACTCGTCGTCGTCCACGTTCGCCTCCTGGGACAAAACATCATCGAATTTGACATAGTGAAAAATAAATGAAATGTGACATGGTGATAAATAACATAATGAAATGTGACATATTGAAAAATAAAACAGTGAAATGTGACATGGTGAGAAATAACACATTAAAATGTGATATAGTGAAAAATAACAAAGTGAAATGTGACATAGTGAAAAATAACAAAGTGAAATGTGACATAGTGAAAAATAACAAAGTGAAATGTGACAGTGAAAAATAACATAGTGAAATATGACATTGTGAAAAATGACATACTGAAATGAGACATTGAAAATAAAAAAACGCGTATTTTTGTAATAAATAAATGAATGACTAATTAAATTAACTAACGAATGAACGACTGAATAAATAAATGAATGAATGATTGAATAAATAATTTAATAAATGAGTCAATGAATAAACAAATGAATGACTGAATAAATGAATAGGAGCGTGTTGTAAGTGCGGCGATCACCTGGTACTGCTGGTACTCGGAGATGAGGTCGGCCATGTTGCTGGCGGCCTCCGTGAACTCCATCTCGTCCATGCCCTCGCCCGTGTACCAGTGCAGGAACGCCTGCGACACACCAACAACGTACAATATAATCATCATCATCATCATGATCAACCCATTACCGGCTCACTACAGAGCACGGGTCTCCTCTCAGAGTGAGAAGGGCCATAGTCTACCACGCTGGCCAAGCGGATTGGCAGACTTCACACACCTTTGAGAACGTTATGGAGAACTCTCAGGCATGCAGGTTTCCTCACGATGTTTTCCTTCACCGTTCAAGCAAGTGATATTTAAATACTTAAAACGCACATAACTCCGAAAAGTTAGAAGTGCGTGCCCTGGGATCGAACCCACGACCTCCGATTAGAAGTCTGTCGTCCTAACCACTAGGCTATCACAGCTATACAATATAGTAGACAAGTATAAATTAAAATTTAAAACAACCCCCGACATTCGTCATTTTGTCGTGGCGGCCATCTTGTATTGTGCTATTCTATTAGTCAATCCCTTTCATTTGATACCCATATTGCGGGGGTTGTGAAAAAATATGTTATCCGCCATTTTGTGGTGGCGGCCATCTTGGACCGATTGTCATTAAAGCTAAGAACACTCCCGACAAATTCACCTTTCAAACAAACAAAAACGCATTCAAATCGGTTCACCCATTTGAGCCCTACGAGGGAACGCACGCACACACGCACACAGACACGTCAAACTTATAACACCCCGTCGTTTTTGCGTCGATGGTTAAAAAGGTGTGTGTTACACGCGTAAGAAGATATATTTCTTTGCCTGCAAGTAATTGGATTTTTCTTTGGATGTGCTTGCTTTTCTGAGCACAGCCTCTCAAAAGTGGACGCCCCTGGGTTAATGTTAGCGCATAGTTAGGGAAGAATGTTAAAGAGAATACAATAAATCATAGTACATAACTTAAAGTAGATATACAAATATAACAAATTGAAATCTATTTGAAATCTACAATAGCATAAAACTTGCTACTAAAACGATAACTATATAGCAGACTTACAGTATATATTTAGCAAGGGAACTTGCTTGGACGCAGACTAGGTGCCATTGTCGGTTACAAGGTTAGGTGGTATACTCATTTTCTGTTCTGTAAAAACTTGGTTGATTTAATTTTTTCATTTGTTGTTAAGTTAGCAAATGACTGCGATCTCATCTAGTTGTAAGTGATGATGCAGTCCAAGATGCAAGTGGACCGAATTCATTTAAATTTATTAAATCCATACCCTCACCACTGTGAAGAACCGATACGCGCTGGGGTCCTTAAATGATCCGTTACGCGCAGGGAACAAAACCTCTTAATGTTGAGGTCCTAAGGTGCTCGAGTGGCGACCCCGCATCGGAAAGCATTGAAAGACACTCAAGTAGGTGGTCGGACGATCTCAAGCGAGCATATGACAGCCGTTGGATGATGCCAGCGGCACGTGTCTTGTGACGATGGTAGGAGAACCTGTGTCCAGCAGTGAACGTCTACCGATGGACAAGTACGACGACTAGTGAGTCGGGAGGAGTGTGTGTCTGTGTGTCACTCACCCGTCGCCGGAACATGGCGGTGAACTGCTCGGAGATGCGTTTGAAGATCTCCTGGATGGCGGTGGTGTTGCCGATGAAGGTGGCGGACATCTTGAGCCCGCGCGGCGGCACGTCGCACACCGCCACCTTCAGGTTGTTGGGGATCCACTCCACGAAGTAGCTGTCGACAAGCACACCCATATATTGCATCGATAACTAGCTGACGCCTCATGCTTGGTGGTCTAAAGTGTCATCCAACCAACCGATCGGCAAGTATAAGCCCCGCTAATTGGTATTGCGCCTGGCCGCCATTTTCATGACGTCAGCACTAGACAGACGTCAGTACCGTTGACAAAAACTGTTGGCAGAGTACGCGTATCGAGACTATCGAGTTTTGAATAATTATTGTAAATTCACACATTTTGTTGATATTGTTGTTTAATACTGGCTCAAAAACAGATTAATTGACGAGTTATTTATTATTAACACAGAAAATGATAGTAATTCAGACACAACAGACTCTGAAAAAAATTCCGAATCCGCATTACAAGAATGTGATTACATCAGTGGAGTTAAAGAATTAGGATACTTTCTTCATTTAAAATCTATAAAAGCTGAAAATTATTTGTTCATTCGGTTTAAGATATTTATAAAATAAATTTTTGTTGCCGACGGTACATTTTCGTTTCGTCTGACGTCACGCTGAAGTTAATGTGACAAGGTTCCAGCGCAATAGCAACGTGCGGGGGTTATATCAATACTGAGAGGTTGTCCAGAAATTGACGCAAGATTTGAAATTTGCACTATCCGTGCGGTGAAGTGTCGCCAACGGAACAAAGATAATTGACGAGTGACGGTTCAGGGTTATTGAAAATTGAGCGAACCACTTTTCACACAAAAGAACCACTTTTCTTTACATATTTTGTGATGAGGCTAATTCTCATCTTGGTACTCAGGTTGTAGTTGAACGGATATGTTTGGTTTGGTAACGGTTTGGTATTGATTTCAGGGCTGGAGGGTTGGATGGTAGTGGGTGTACCTGGAGTTCTTGTTCTGGATGGCGAGCACCTGGTCGTCCACCTCGCGCATGGACATGCGGCCGCGGAAGATGGTGGCCACGGTGAGGTAGCGGCCGTGGCGCGGGTCGCACGCCGTCATCATGTTGCTCGGGTTGAACATCTGTAAACGATGCCACAGTAACAAGTATAAATTAAAAATTTAAAAACCCCCGACATTCGCCATTTTGAGGCAGTGGCCATCTTGGATTTGCAATAGTGCTATTCTACTAGTCAAGCCCTTTCATTTGATACCCATATTAGGGGAGTTGTGAAAAAATATGTAATCCGCCATTTTGTAGCGGCGGCCATCTTGGACCGATTTTCATCAAACATAGCTAACAACACCCTCGACTAATTCATCTTTCAAACAAAAAAAACCGCATTCAAATCGATCCACCCGTTTGAGCGCCACAGGGGAACAGACAGACACAGACATACACACATACGCACGCACGCACGCACGCACGTTTATCAGTAATCCTCACGAGTTAGCAGGGTGCTGCAGCAAGAGGACCGAGGAGTTGGAACTAGAAGTTTTAATGATGAAGTTTCTACATGGTACCTTCAACATGAATTCATAGTCGACAGTTCCTAAATCACGGCTTAGGGGTGCAGTACCCTGTACTATCAAGATTGACGAGCTTGGATCCGGAGTTTAATGATGAAGTTCATGGTATCTTTAATATGAAATCACAATCGACAGTTCTTAAATCTTCGCGGCTTAGGAGTGCAGTGCCCTGGAGCATCAGGACTGAGGACTTTAGATCCCGGAGTTAAACGACGAAGTGAATAAAAGGTATCGACAATATGGGTTCAAAATCAACAGTTCCTAAATCCTCAAGGCTCAGGAGCCGTTGATTGACGAGTTGGAGCAAGAAGTTTTAATGATGAAGTTTCTACATGGTACCTTCAACAGTAATTCATAGTCGGCAGTTCCGAAATCCTCACGGCTTAGGAGTGCTGTACCCTGCTGCATCAGGATTGAGGAGTTAGGGCACAAGTTTTATGTCGCCATTCGCTGGAAGAACAAGTGTTACCTGGCTCATCAGCTCGGACACGTTCTGCGCGCGGTAGTCGAAGGAGTTCCTCGCCGTGAGCGGCGCGAAGCCCGGCATGAAGAAGTGCAGGCGCGGGAACGGCACCATGTTGACGGCCAGCTTGCGCAGGTCCGCGTTCAGCTGCCCCGGGAAGCGGAAGCACGTCGTCACCCCCGACATGGTTTGCTGGAACAACGAGACGATACTAGTGTCGTGTGCTCCCCCTAGGTAGAGGCACTCTCAGGAAGGTGGTGGGACTCATAACAGGGCACAGGAGAGGATCCTAGATGGAGGTACTCTCAGGAAGGTGGTGGGACTCATAACAGGGCACAGGAGAGGATCCTAGATGGAGGTACTCTCAGGAAGGTGGTGGGACTCATAACAGGGCACAGGAGAGGATCCTAGATGGAGGTACTCTCAGGAAGGTGGTGGGACTCATAACAGGGCACAGGAGAGGATCCTAGATGGAGGTACTCTCAGGAAGGTGGTGGGACTCATAACAGGGCACAGGAGAGGATCCTAGATGGAGGTAATCTCAGGAAGGTGGTGGGACTCATAACAGGGCACAGGAGAGGATCCTAGATGGAGGTAATCTCAGGAAGGTGGTGGGACTCATAACAGGGCACAGGAGAGGATCCTAGATGGAGGTACTCTCAGGAAGGTGGTGGGACTCATAACAGGGCACAGGAGAGGATCCTAGATGGAGGTACTCTCAGGAAGGTGGTGGGACTCATAACAGGGCACAGGAGAGGATCCTAGATGGAGGTACTCTCAGGAAGGTGGTGGGACTCATAACAGGGCACAGGAGAGGATCCTAGATGGAGGTAATCTCAGGTAGGTGGTGGGACTCATAACAGGGCACAGGAGAGGATTCTAGATGGAGGTAATCTCAGGAAGGTGGTGGGACTCATAACAGGGCACAGGAGAGGATCCTAGATGGAGGTAATCTCAGGTAGGTGGTGGGACTCATAACAGGGCACAGGAGAGGATTCTAGATGGAGGTAATCTCAGGAAGGTGGTGGGACTCATAACAGGGAGCAGGAAAGGAACTTAGATAGAGGTAATCTCAGGAAGGTGGTGGGCCTCATAATGACAGCCCATTAAACATAAACCTTTTCATTAAAGGTGTCCCAGATAGTCTTCTATGCAGGGCTTGCATCGAGACGGATGAAACACCAACGCGCGTGCTCCTGAAGTACACGGGCGTGGCTGAACAACTAGACTTCAACCTCAATTTCGGGCAGACCGAGTTCAACTTTTCAGAGTTATGTGCGTTTTAAGTAATTAAGTATCACCTGTTTTAAAGGCAAAGGAAAATATCGTGAGGAAACCTGCACGCCTGGGAGTTCTCCATAATGTCCACAAAAGCGTTTAAGTCTACCAGTCCACACTCAGCCAGCGTGATGTATTGCGGCCTGAACCTTTCTCGCTTTGATTGGAGATCTAGTGGGGTGGTAATGGGTTGAAGATGATGATTATGATGATGATGAATGAATCCACGCGGTGATTAGAGATCCGTGCCCTGTAGTGGGCCGGTAATGAGTTGATGATGATGATGATCACGATTATGATGATGGTGTCATCACCATATGATGATCATTATAATGATGATGTATGAATCCACGCGGACTAAGTCTATCATCTATCGGCTAGTATATGATATAATGTTACCGATATCAAATGGTTGAGGTCCCCGTAGCTGGGGCTCGCCAGGCGCAGCGTGCGGAAGCAGATGTTGTAGAGCGCTTCGTTGTCGATGCAGAACGACATGTCCGTGTTCTCCACCAGCTGGTGCATGGACAGCGTCGCGTTGTAGGGCTCCAGGACCACCTCGCTGACCTGCCGGAGTGACACAGGGTGTAGGGGGACCGCCATCAGAAACGAACACGGGTAACAGTAGTGATGATTACTGTCAAAATACCATAAAAAACTTATGTGCCTTTTTATGGATTTGAGAATGGACATTATTTTTTACGAGTTGTTAAACTTTTTCAAAGCTTTAAATGTAACTTTATCCAGACCTGAGATCGAAAACCCTCTTGGCAATGGCCACCTGTCTGTTATCTGCTCTTTAAATGTAACTTTATCCAGACCTGAGATCGAAAACCCTCTTGGCAATGGCCACCTGTCTGTTATCTGCTCTTTAAATGTAACTTTATCCAGACCTGAGATCGAAAACCCTCTTGGCAATGGCCACCTGTCTGTTATCTGCTCTTTAAATGTAACTTTATCCAGACCTGAGATCGAAAACCCTCTTGGCAATGGCCACCTGTCTGTTATCTGCTCTTTAAATGTAACTTTATCCAGACCTGAGATCGAAAACCCTCTTGGCAATGGCCACCTGTCTGTTATCTGCTCAGTTGTAGAAACTGTTGTTACTACAGAGGCTTGTACTCAATGTGTGTACTCTAAGTGTGTACAGCGACGTGTACTCAAAGTGTGTACAGTGACGTGTATGCAAAGTGTGTACACAAACGTGTACTCAAGGTATGCACAGAGGCGTTCACTCAAGGCGCATACAGCATTGTGTACTGTGAATGAGTCAGATGGGAATGTTACAGACGTTGGTGGTCAGTGGTATACCTACCTTAGGCGACGGCACCACGCTGAAGGTGCACATGATCCTGTCGGGGAACTCCTCGCGGATCTTGCTGAGCAGCAGCGTGCCCAGCCCCGAGCCGGTCCCGCCGCCCAGCGAGTGGGTCAGTTGGAAACCTGGGTAACAACATCGTTATCAGGTATGTTCGCATACAACCTATATTTTAGGAAAAATTAAACTGGCTTCAGTCCACCAATCTCAGAAAAGTGTTATATATTAGAAAGTATTCAAATGGAGAAAGTGCACCAGTAAGAAAATAATAAAACGCATCTCTTCAGATGTCAGTCGCTCAATTCGCTCGGCCTCGCAGGCTTGCTTCATTCAGGACCTCTATCGCGAGTTTTTGGGTTCACATTTTACATAATCACTCGAGGTAGGATTTGGGTAGGATCGGCAAGATTGAGCTGAAAGAACATGGAACAGATTAAAAAATAAAAATCGAGGAAACCGTTGTGTTGTGCCCATTCATAGCACAGGAATAAACAAGTACCTTGGGTGCGACGCTTTGAATGCCTTGGGTACTCGCTAGCAGCTCTTTGAATAACTTTGTATGAGCACAGCCCGCCCAGCATACTTGTGTTAATAGAAGTCAGTTCTTTATTTACCTTGTAGGCAGTCGCATCCTTCCGACTCCTTCCGGATGACATCCTGGACAGAGTCCACCAGCTCCGCACCCTCGGTGTAGTGACCCTTGGCCCAGTTGTTACCTGAAAATGATTGGAGATTATAAAATTATAAGAACCGAGTGTTTTCATCACACTATGGGTGTGAGAAACATTATATATTATAACACTAATATTATAAAGGCGAAAGTTTGTGTGTGTATGTTTGTTACTCTTTAACACCGCATCTACTGAACTTTAGCTGAAATTTTGAATGGAGATAGATTATGCTCTGACTTAACACATATGCTACTTTTTATCCTGGAAAAATCCAGTTTCCACTGGATTTTGAAAACTCGAAATCTATAGCTACAGCTATAGGTAGATTACTACAGCAAACTTCCTTGAATGAAAGATTGGAAGAGGGAACGGGAACAGGAACTGGTAATCCACCTAAGCAAACCTGCAGCACAAGCTGGTCTTATTGCGGGTGTCAAAGCATTCTTTGACCTTATTTTATCTTTTTTTGTGAAGCAATTACTATTATTATATCAAACAAAAAAACCGCATTCAAATCGGTTTAGCCGTTTGAGCGCTACGGGGGAACAGACAGACAGACAGACAGACAGGCAGACACACACACACACACAGACACGTCAAACTTATAGCACCCCGTCGTTTTTGGGTTGGGGGTTAAAAAGAAAAGAGACTTACCAGCACCGCTCTGCCCGAAAACAAAGTTATCCGGTCTGAAGAGTTGACCGTAAGGCCCCGACCTCACCGAGTCCATAGTGCCGGGCTCCAAGTCCACCAGCACAGCCCTCGGCACATATCTTTCTATAATAATTAATAATAATTAGTTGGTAATTAGAGATTGATCCCCTTAAAGCACCTCTAACTTTTCCGAGTTATGTGCGTTTTAAGCAATTAAATATCACTCGCTTTAATTGAGTTGATAAACGTTGTGAGAAAAACTGCACGCGTGACAGTTTTTCATAATGTTGTCAAAGACGTGTGTAGTCTAACAATTCGCACTCAGAGTGGTGGCCTACTGCCTAAGCCCTTCTCATTCTGAGAGGAGACCCTTTCGCAAACAGCTGTTTCTCACTGGCTTTTCTACGAAAAATCTGCTTTGCGAACCAGTGGTAGACTTATCATAAAAGCGAAAGGGATGACGACCTCCCTGGCGCAGTGGTTAGTGCTGTGGTCTTATAAGTGGGAGGTCCCGGGTTTCCGTGCCGCCAAGCGATTTAGTGTACGATGCCGTGTAGAAACCGATCAGGGGTATGCATACCTCTTCCAAGTTAGCCCGCTTCCATCTTAAACTGCATTAGACTGCATCATCACTTACCATCAGGTGAGATTGCAGTAAAAGGCTAAATTGTAGTTGAATAAATAAAAAAAAAGCAACAACAATTTTAATTAATACTTCAAATTTTTTTTAAAAAATAATATGGTGGGATAAGCGAGAAAACAGAAATACTGAAATAAAGAAATGTAACAGAAGTAGACTAATGAAAGTGGGTGTAACAGAAGTAGATGTAACAGAATAATATGTAACAAAAGTGAGTGTAACAGTGGAAGTACATGTAACAGAATAATATGTAACAAAAGTGAGTGTAACAGTGGAAGTAGATGTAACAGAATAATATGTAACAGAAGAGGATGTAACAGAAGCGGATGTAACACTGAAAGTTGGTGTATGTAACAGTGGAAGTGGATGTAGCAGAATTGGCTGGAAATGAAGTGGATGTTAAGTCAAGAGAGCAACCAGTAATGCTCTCATCAAGTGAGAGTATAATTACCCCCTGACGCTTCAGTGTAGTAAACATTCAGCCGCTCTTTCTGCAGATCGCTCACACCCTTATAGTGGCCATTGGGGTCTATGCCATGTTCGTCCGATATCACCTCCCAGAACTGAAAGAAAGGAAAAATAAGATAACGGCGCTGAATTACGTCACACGTTAAGAGGAGGGGGGCGGAGAGAGGGTCGACGAATGTTGTGACATTGTGTGACAATTGGATGGGAAATTTTGTGACCTCACATTTTAAAATCAAATTTATTTAAAATAGGGACTATTAAAAAACGAAATATGAAAAAAAAAAGTTAAAATATTTGGAACTGTTGTACTAATTCAATGTTTAGATGTAACATTGCAAAATATGTGACGTCACTCTAGGGAGGGAGGGTCTCACAAATGTGACCAGCTGTGACAAGGACGGGGAAGGGGTAAAAAATCATGACATTAGTGGGACGAAATTTATGGATGGCTCCTATACTCTGATTTCTAATTCTGTGGAATTCTGACGTTTCGTAATGTTACCAGAGACAAAACAATTCCCACAAAAAAAATAAAAAAATCAAAACTTATGTAAATACAAATCAACTGCCGCATGTAGAGATATGACAAATGCCTGACAGACACTTCATGGTGATAATGTCATTCAACTTCCATTTTTGAATAAATTTTTTTCAATGTGCTTCTTTTGTTTTCTATTGCTGTCAGTGTGCACTTTCTAGTTTCCACTCTTGGTGTTTTCTATTTCAGGGCGAAACGACTAATATTATTACGTGGCATATGGCTTTTTATGATGACAGGGAATTAGTTAGGGGTAAAGTCGTACTTCGTAGATGTTAACCCTGTTCTCCATACAAATAACTCATCTGTAAATGACAATGACAGCTGTCAGAATTCCACAGAATTAGAAATCAGAGTATACTTCTGTTTGAGTAACACACTGAACTTTAAATGACTGGTTGGCATGGCAATCGTTCATTAGATGGGTTGTGGAGGGGGAACCGCACCGAACACCCGCACAGCGCCTGCACTGTCCTTGTCTTAGTATTGTACTATGCCCGCGACTTTATCCGCATTGATTTAGGTTTTAAAAGTCTTGCGGGAACTCTTTGTTTTTCTTAAGCTCCTTTGAGCTCATACCTTGCTAACAACTGTTAAAAGGTCACTGACGGATGTTTAGGTACATCAAAATGTAAACATCCGCCAGTAAAAGTCTTATCAAAATCGATCCATCCTTTCAGAGGTAATCTTTAAAGTATTTCCTTTCTAACAAAAAAAGAATGAATGAAATCGGACCACGCGTTAATGAATTACAGATAAGTACATTTAGAATAGAATAGAATAGAAAAGTTTTTTATTCAAATAAACTTTTACAAGTACTTTTGAATAGTCAAATGAATCTACCACTGGTTCGGATTGCCATTCCAACCAAGAAGAACCAGCAAGAAACTCGGCGGTTGCTCTTTTCCAAATTTACAATATCAATATAACAATTTTATGTTAAGTACATGATTGAATTGCCGTTTCGCGCATTGCTGGAACTAGTAAAATCCACGCCTTTTTATCATTTATATAATCTTCAATTTTATTCAGATAAACTTTCACAAGCGCTTACAAATCGACAAATGAATCTACCACAGGTTCGGAATGGTGCTTACAATTCTACACATGTGAAGAAGGGCAGACAAAAGTAGCCCCATTTCCGACGGTGGCACCCGTTCACGAGCATGACGCATGATCCAGCCATTGCTTCATTCAATCATATTCGAGGGAACGTAACAACCCGCACCACACGACACCACCACAGAAATGTTTAAAGAGAGCGTGACATACTTAGGCTACCCATGATCAAAGCATCAAATTGAACACCAATAATCAATTACTCATTTTAAGACATGAGTTTTTTCTTAGATTGTTTCCAAGCAACCTGTCATTGAGAAATTGCTCCATGCTTTTTTATCATTTATATATAATCTTCAATTGTATAATATGCTTTTTTTATGAGCATATTTTTAATAGAGTTCTTAAACTTGTGTAAAGGCAAGTCTAAGATTGCTTGTGGAATTTTATTATAGAACATTACGCCCATTCTCACAAATGACTTTCGGACCCTTTTGAGGTGTAACTGAGGAATTACGAGCCTATTTCTATTTCTTAATTGCCTGTTGTGTAATTCGCACTTTTTATTGTAACTGTGAATGTTTTGCCTAACAAAAATTATATTGTTATAAATATATTGAGAAGCTACCGTAAGAATACCTATTTCTTTAAATTTATCTCGTAGGGAATCCCGCGGTTTTAAATTATAAATTGCGCGAATTGAACTTTTTTGTTAAACGAAAATTTTTTTCAATATCAGCTGCTTTACCCCATAGTAAGATTTTTGAATTTCATCCCCTCTCCCAAGGGAACCGTGCTGAATTTCAGGATAAAAGTATCCTATATGTTACTCCATAGTATGAACTTAAATCATGCCAAGTTTCATTTCAATCCATTCAGTAGTTTTTGCGTGATGCACAAACGGACAAAAATTACAAAAATAACTTTTTAGGGTTTTGTACCCAAAGGGTAAAAACGGGACCCTATGACTTCGCTGTCCATGTGTCATTCTGTCTGTCCGTCTGTCACCAGGCTGTATCTCATGAACCGTGATAACTAGACAGTTGAAATTTTCACAGATGATGATTATAGGTAGATTACAGTCACAAACTTATGTCAAAGTAGGTATAACAGTTGGAAACGAGAGCGGGAACGGGAATCGGAAATCCACGATTCCCTCGAGATTTGTGAAAAACCGAAATTAACGAGGGCGAAGCCGCGGGCAGAAGCTAGTTCATTATACTTAAATACCTTGACAACCGGTTTATCTTATCCGATTTACGATTTATGCTAAAGATTACAAGCAATAAGCATAATTTAATACATAATTAATTGTATTAAACTTAGGTAGTAAAGTAGGTAAAACTCTTTCACAAAACTTACAAATATAGATGGCACCACCTGTCTTTCATAGCGCGGTTAAACCCGTTTTTCAAAATGCTCTACCTAGTTTAGTTCCAATTTCAAAAATTCAAAAAGTTTTCTATAAACGAAACTATTTTTAGGTTAATATTCAATCATTTCTTTTGTTTTTCTTATTTCTTAACGGCGTAGAACCTATTAGATATCATCTGCTATAGCTAAATTCTTTTTCATTCCTTTAAATTTTTGTTCTATAACCTTGGAAGAAATACCATTATTATTTACCTTTATTTAGAACTCCCTTATTGAATATATTACAAAAAATATACACAAGTAGGTTAATTTATACCTTCTGTAATTATTAATATCTAATAAGTGATCTAAAATAGAAAAAGTTGATGTTTTATAACCTCACCTTGGTACCAATTTGGTTGCCGCACTGTCCGGCCTGTACGTGGACGATTTCACGCATTTTCAACAAAAATTAGCAATCCAACGAATTGAAACACTAAAACACTGCAATTTCCAACTTCTAAAACCCAAAATACACTGATTAATTTGTAAAATATAGCTTAACTTCACATTTTATCGAACCTTTATCAAGTCACTGATAAAACCACAGGATAAAACGTTACGTTATTACCAAATTCGGATGAGCACTTATTAACATAGAAAGTCTTCTTCCAAGAAGGTCATTTTAAATTGGTTGCGAAACAAGTTATGTCCACTTTTTTAAGACCCCTCAGTTTATACCACAGTTTATACGAAATGGTTGTAAGCACTTAAGCAGCGTTTCTTAACAATTGGACTGTTGTTTATGACAAATATTCAATTTAATCATTTCTAGGTGTGGCTACAAATACAGGCATACAATTTTGAGTACTGTCACCCACACATACGATTTATTTTGGCCGGTACACTTCGATGGACGGTGACGTCATATTTTCAATTATTAGGTAATTGGTTAAGTGCGAGTTGATTTTTTTGCAGCCATTTGTACAGACCAAAGCACAGCCCAAAGGCTAATATTTTAAACAAAACCCTACGTCGTGCAGCCTGTACATACAGAGTGTAGGCACAGACCTAATTAAATAGATTTAATTTAAATCTGGAAAACCTAATTTTATGTATCAGCCCCGGAAATTGGTATTGCGCCTGGCCGCCATTTTCATGACGTCAGCACTAGACAGACGTCGGTACCGTTGGCAAAAACTGTTGGCAGAGTACGTGTACCTACCGAGTTTTGAATAATTATTGTATAGTCCGTTTCAATAGAGTTGAGCTAAAATGTAAACCAACACACCTTTTTGCTAAAAAACATTCTGTAGTTTTTTTAGCAAAAAGGTGTGTTGGTTTACATTTTAGCTCAACTCTATTGAAACGGACTATAAATTCACACATTTTGTTGTTATGGTTGTTTAATACTGGCACAAATACAAATAAATTGACAAGTTATTCATTATTAACACAGAAAATGATAGTGATTCAGACACAACATACTCTGAAAAAAATTCCGAATACGAATTACAAGAATGTGATTACATCAGTTGAGTTGATGAATTAGGATAATTACATTTATAAAATATATAAAAGCTAAAAATTATTTGTTCGTACGGTTTAATTTATAAACAAAAATTTTTATTGCCGACGGTATATTTTCGTTTCGTCAGACGTCACGCTGAAGTTAATGTGACAAGATTCCAGCGCAATAGCAACATACGAATAGAAAAGGTAATAGGTAGCAACGTGCGAAAGTTATAGGGTATAGGTCGACCAGAATCTCATGAAAAATAGGGAAATTAATTATTAAATTTTGTAGTAAGCAACACTAGGTTAACTCGGCTGCCCTAGTGATAAACAAAGTAATTAGATTCAGAACACCTTACCTAGGATCGTTTCACGAAACGAAAAATCAAGAAACTGCATTTTAAATACAAAAACAAAGTAATCAACATCCAATTACTTTGTTTTTGTGTTGTGCTTGTTGTTTACTTGGTTTTTCATTTATATTCCGGGTTAGTGTATGCAGTTACTTTGTTTGGGCAATTCAGAATCTCATGAAAAATACGGAAATGAAATTCCAAATTAGCAACACTACGGCTGCCCTAGCGATAAACAAAGTACTTCATTACCAACCCATTACCGGCTCACTGCAGAGCACGGGTCTCCTCTCAGAGTGAGAAGGGTTTTAGCCATAGTCTACCACGCTGGCCAAGCGGATTGGCAGACTTCACACACCTTTGAGAACGTTATGGAGAACTCTCAGACATGCAGGTTTCCTCACGATGTTTTCCTTCACCGTTAAAGCAAGTGATATTTAATAGTACATTGTTCCACGACGGGAGAAAGTGACCGATTACTACGAGGGTGTAGTTTGAGGCCCGAGGCCGTAGGCCGTAGGGCCGCAATACACCCAAGAGGAATCGCACTTTCTCCCGAAGGGGTACATAGTGCTTTATACTACACCTACGAGGAAAATAATAAAATAATCAAAATATTAAAATTATTACCGGAAATCAATCAGAAAAAGACATTGGGTTTCCATTGTAAAAATCTTCATAATATGCTTTGTTGTATCTATTTCTATCTACTTCTAGATATCTTGATTTAAGAGATTTTCAATACAACAATAACTGCATGGCCACATATTTTTAATTCCGCCGGCGTTGGGCGGCTCACTACTAGACACTTTGAGTTCCCTAAAGCTAAGTATTTATAATTTTATAAATTGAAAACTTGGATAGGTAAAACAAAAGAAAGCGACTCGCAAAATACAAAGAAAATAGCGCGAAAAAATTTTTGTATTCTATTTTTTAGTTTTATTTTATATTCATTATGTAATTATAATAATTAAAATTGAATATATTTAAACTAGCAGACCCCCGGTCCAGCTGCCCGGTGACATACCGACATCAGCGCCACCTACCGTGACGGTTGTTATTTATTAGGTACTTTTTATGTCGTGTTTGTCGACATAGGTTTTTTTTCATGTACTGATCGGATTTTATCAAAAATTAAAAAGAAAAAAGCACGTTAGTAATGGAATTTCATAAATGGAATTTCCGCTCTAGCGCGTTAACAATGAAAATTCATACTTCTTTTTACCCCGCATATTTGTTTGACAGTAATGACGTACTTTTGACTTTCGATAGGAGAAAAACCAGAAGGTACTTTCCGAGCAGGTGTAGTATAAATACTTAAAACACACATAACTCCGAAAAGTTAGAGGTGCGTGCCCGGGATCGAACCCACGACCTCCGATTAGAAGTCGGTCGTCCTAACCACTAGGCTATCACAGCTTTTCCTCCGATTAGAAGTCGGTCGTCCTAACCACTAGGCTATCACAGCTTTTAACAGAGTACTTGTGAATGTGATTAATATCTACGAAGAGTAGGTACCTATACCTAACAGGTGGGTATAGGTCGACCAGAATCTCATGAAAAATAGGGAAATTAAATTTTATAGTAAGCAACACTAGGTTAACTCGGCTGCCCTAGTGATAAACAAAGTAATTCAGAACCATAGAAATAATAATAATATAGGTACTTCTTATAGGTTCATGTTCAGAACACCTTACCTGGGATCGTGTCACGAAACGAAAAATCAAGCAACTGCATTTTAAATACAAAAACAAAGTAATCAACATCCAATTAGGTAGGTAGGTAGGTACCTACCTATTAGGTATAGGTAGGTACCTACCTACTCTTCGTAGATATTAATCACAGACAAAAATAAAATATTACCTACCAATCATTAATCTGTGCTCTGTCGCAGGTACCTATATTAGATGTAAGGCTGGTTTACAACCAATTAAACCAATCCGTTTAAAACCGAAATAAACCATTTTTTCGGTTTAAAACGGTTCGGTGTTGATGACCATGTATTCTTATACGCGTATTACTAATTCCCTGGAATTCTGACGTTTTGTAATGTTACCAGAGATAAAACAATTCCCACAAAAAAGATAAAAAATTCATCAGTATTTTCTATTTTAAGGCGAAACGAGTAATATTATTACGCGGCATATGGCTTTTTATGATGACAGGGAATTAAAGTAGTTTGGGGTAAAATCGTACTTCGTAGATGTTAACCCTGTTCTCCATACAAATAACTCATCTGTAAATGACAATGACAGCTGTCAGAATTCCGGGGAATTAGTAATATGGGTATAGTTATAACTACATTTTCTTGATTTTACCGAGGTAGGGATACAACGGAGCACCTATTTAAACTATGTAAAGATTTTTAAATGTGTGATGTACTGATATTGATACTATTAGCGGGTTTAGTTCTTGTTGGTCCATCTCCGTCCAACCAAGCGTAGGTAGGTATTATAGCTAAGTACTTAAGTTATAAAAACTCTATTGATAAATTAAAAACTCTGTATTGGTATATAAACATTTTTTTCATTGTTTTCAAATGATATAGGTAACTAAATCAATTTGATTCGGTTTGAAACCAAACACACACACTCATTGACGTCATCACACGTGACTCGACGCAACGTTGCCAACTCGCCTACCCTACACATACATGCATATACATAAACTGCTGCACGCGGCCGCTGCACAGCCATCACAGGTGTTTGGTACTGTGTCCATAATTAGGTATATTAAGAACAACTAAATAACGTTTAGGTATTTATTGTAAAATATTGTTTATAAATTGCCCATAATGAAGTGTAAAACACGATTCTTTTATTTTTGTAGGCGAGTTTTCAACCATTGAAAACGGTTTATTTGGGGTTTAAAACGGCAAAACTTTATTTGAAACGTTTTAAATCGGAAAGTCTAAAGTCTATGGAAATTGGTGAGAATCTGCAAGAAGTGGCAAGAATGCTGGTTGCTGAATGAAGATTAGAACATAAAGACTACTGCACATTGCCATTTTCAAAGTTTTAAACCGAAAAAATGGTTTATTTCGGTTTTAAACGGATTGGTTTAATTGGGTTTAAACCGGCCTTACATCTATACCATAGACAATTCTAAATTTAATGTTGGTACCATTGTGTTATTTGATTGAATCTGTTAATCTGTCTACGGTGAACCCTTTATACCACAGACCAATAACATATAGGATTATCCCATATGTTATTGGTCTGTGTATAGGATATATATAGTATGCTTTATACGCATATACCTACGTCTGTGGGATTGAATTGACTTTTCAAAAATGTAAAATCTATTAAAAAATTCGCTGTTCGCTAATCGCTTTAATTTTTACCAGTGTAAAACCAACGCTCGGAAAATGGAAAAATAAAATCTAGTGAAACACTAAATAAGAATACAAGGCAACGATTTATTATACATTAAGTATTAAGTATTAGCGTTTTTCAAGACAAAGAACCATGGAAAATGAGTTATGTGATATTCCAATTAAAAACGTACATATTACTATAGACTTGATAGTAACATGAAATTAAAATACAAAAGACAACTTTCCAGAGTGGGTTAAGTGAACAATTCTAGATAAATGGGATAATGGAAACAAGACGATAAACCAGCAAGACAATCTGAACTAAAACAACTCACACTTTATATACTCCAAAATGAGATTTATTAGTATAATTTTCACTCTATCAATATGCGCCACGGCTTATTTGGGCGATTACATTGTGTTCAGATCAAAATATTCATCTAACCAAGCGTTCAGAGCGTTCGCAGACACATCCGTGCACGGCGCCATAGGGTTTTGGTCCGCCCTACTATTTTTCAGTTTCGGAATCAATGTCACAACTCAGGCGTGGGTGTATAATATTCTATTCTGCTCTGCTATGTCATCACTGATTGACCTCGACCACTTTATAGTGGCCAGATCGTTTGCTCTAAAGGTATTTAAGTATATTTGTTGCGCCCATTATTATGTTTTTTATAAAATAATGTGTTTCCTTTTAATTAAGTAATTACAATAAATGACAAACACAACCTCAAATAAGTGCTTTTTGACATTTGAAAACCTCTCTGACACAGTGGTGAGCACTGTTGTCTTGTCTTTTAAGTTGGAGGAACCGGGTTAATTTAGAGGTGTATTACATTTAAAATCTCTCCCGCGACTAGTGGCGACGACTAGTGGCCCAGTGTGCGGCGGCTGTTAATATCCATTTCGTCTGTTTAAAATCCTTTTCCTATTGTTACAGGACTTGATGAACATAAACCGAAGAGGACTATTCCACAACACTTCATTTTGCGTCATCATGACAACCATACTGCTGATATCTAGTCACATAACTCGCAAACTCAACGTATATCTACTGACATACATGTTGATTTTAGCATTCACAAGTCATCATATACGCGACGGAAACAGACGCGGTATATGGTTGTATCCTTACACACGCACACCACCTTTGGGGAGATATCTGTATATGTTTCTGATATGTGTGCTTCCGACTGTGTGTGCGTTCACTTTCCA
Organism: Melanargia galathea; assembly: GCA_920104075.1. Lineage (NCBI taxonomy): Eukaryota > Metazoa > Arthropoda > Insecta > Lepidoptera > Nymphalidae > Melanargia > Melanargia galathea. The sequence goes on along the minus strand of OV049857.1, from coordinate 7,899,584 downwards.
CTTGACCAAACCTGTGTATAACCACAAAATCGTGCAATACAGTACAGCGTAATAACTATTGATATTATGAAATGAAAATTGTACTATTGTCATTGTAGTTATTTATTAATTTTATTCACTAGGGGTATGACATTCCTGATGACTGAAATTATTGAATGAAAATAATAAGAAATGAATATAGGTATTGTTATATAATATAAAGGGTGTATTCAGACATGTTGTCCAAAACGCGTCCCACGGATTCAGTACATGATTCTATAGGTTCCCCAGTGATGAAATTTTTCGTCGAATTTTCCATGAAATTTCCGATATTTTTTACCTCTTTTTTAACTGAATACTGTATAAAATCATTATTACTATCTGTCTCAACGCAATTATAAATGAAAAAGTAATTATTTCATTATTTTCACTTAAAACGGTAATGTTATCAAATTTAAGATTTTCGTCGAACAGCTGATTGCTAGTGAACTAGTGTGAATACAGGTCGTTAACCTACATTCGTACTGGCCTTGAATTTATAATGAGGCTCGCGGCACAGTCAAAAGAAGTGCCGGGCGCGTGACGTCAAGGCCACGCTTTAACTCATAAAAGTCTCATATTGTGAATTTTGCGCGGAGCGTTGCGTGCGTTGTGATCGCGTTGTATGCAATACATTGCGCGCTCAAAAATGGCAATATTTGAAACCAATCATTTCTGACATAAATGAATTCAGTATTTTCACATAACACATTAAATGCAACCTTACCTCAAAGTTTTCATTAAGATGTCATTTACACCCTGTATATAATCTGACCGATTGGCGAGGTATGGTTAATGTATGTAATAGGTGTGAAAAATTCTAAGGTATAAAACTAGTTTACTCACTGAACATTGTGCAATGTGTACACAACTAAGAGTCACCGCAGCTATAACTTATAAGTATTTACCCAACGTTCGTTGACCTCTAACATCAGCTGATTGCATTACATTGCGAACTTAAAAATACAGTAAAATATTTAATTTTTTTCGCGTTGTCTTTCTAGTAATCGGTCCCCTTATACCCGCTATATCGAGGTTTGAAATTGGAATTTATTGTGAAATACATACGGGTCGAATACAGAACCTCCTTTTTTGAAGTTGGTTAAAAAATAAAATAGATACCTCATACTCTCTAAATTCCGTTTATTGGCAGGATAGTCCACATCTCATTTCGTCCTAAGCCGTTTAAATCAGCTGAGAAAAAATAGACTGCACTATAAGGGTCAAGGCATACTAGCACAGAGTCGAAACGCATCAAAGCGTCAAGCCGTGAACCGTACGCGCTGGCCGCGTGCATTCGCTCGTTTTTTTAATAGATTTTTTTTTTGTTTAGCTTCGACTCTGTGCTAGTGTGCCGCGACCCTAAGTAATGTGTATACTGTATAGATAATATTATGTGAACATCTGTAAACTGTGATTGGTAAGTTATTAAAACACACTCGTAAAAGATTTCTTGGTTTTATTTTTAAAAGAAAAATTGTAGGTGTGTGGGCTTTGAAATTAGAGTCCAGCGTTGAGTAAAATTGTTTAATGGGTCACTTTGTCACAAAAATACGAGAGTGCGGGAACGCGGGGCACCGCGCAAGCGACGTGCAACCGCTAGCAAAGCAGAAAATTGACTAACTCCCTCGCTGGCGCGGCGTTCATATTACGCCAGCGTATGAGTGTGAGGTCCAAAGACCGTTAAAACACTAATGCGCTCTCGCATGGGTGTGAGAGCAACAGTTGCCACTACAAATATACTTCACGAAGTCGGACCTCGAGAATTGTAAGGCTTAGTACATGCATGCGGCTTAAAGGCAGTTATTCATCACGCTATACACTCCCCCTCGAGTTCGTGAGAACGCCCTCGTTCATGAACTCGCTTAAAACTAGTTAACAAACAGGACAAGCATGTTTCCGAGGACGTCCCCTTTTACGCTTAGGAACTACAGGACGAGGAGGCGAAGAATCCCGGCTAAAGAATCGTGTAAGCTCCGAAGAGTGAAATTTACCTAAACCTCGGCAGGCGAATCCAAATTTGAAATAATATAAGCAGTAGGGCTGACTCGTTCTTTGACCACATAAGGGCCGTCCCTTTTTGGAATGAACTTGGATGTAACATTTTTCGCAGCGTTGCTAAGGACATGTGACTTTAAGAGCACCTTGTCACCAACTTCGAAAACATCGCCAGGCCTACGGGAACAATATGCGAACTCCTTTCGCTGATCCTGTTGAGTAGAAACTCGTTCCCTAACTGCAAAAATTGAAGCAGACGAAAGACGTTGCTTTAGCTCGTCGAACGCACGAGCTTTGTCTGAGCTCCAACTCCAATGTTGACTTTTCTTCAACAAACGTGTTAAAGGTTTTGCGACAGCTGAAAAATTCGGAATAAACCTGCGGAACCAGGAACAACGCCGAATGAACCTGCGAAGCTGTGTCCGAGATGACGGTGGCTTCATCTCTAGGACTGCACGAACCTTGTCATTGTCAAACGACTTGGGAACCAATAAAGCCGGAGACATCCAAGCTGAGTCGCATTCTTCCATGCTGCCATCAGCTAACGTTTTCTCGAGCTCGATCCGCATTGCGTCCTTCTTGGCCGGAGTTACCCTGTAAGGCGGGACAGCAACAGGCAGATGATCCCGGCGATCGATATCAACAACGTATTCGGCGAAAGGAGTCTGCACTCCCCCTGGCTCGAAGATGTCTTCATTCTCCACGAGGAGACTGGCAAGAACCTCCCGCTGTTCACTGGTAAGCGAAGTCGCCTCATCGTCCCGCAGGACATTAACCGAAGAACACGAAGCGAGAGGTGACACTTGTTCGAACGTCATGTCGAACTTTTGCGAACTATCCGCAAAGTGCCATTTACGGTTGCCAAAGTCAAAGACTAAATTAAATATAGACAAAAAGTTAATACCTAACAAACTTTCATTATTGTTAAAGTCAGGAAAAATTAAAAATGGAACAACCTTAGTTCTGTTATGCAGTGTCACCTCTAGTTCCGTTGTCAATACATTCATTTCCCTAGCAACACCATCCGCCAACTTAACAATCTGTGTTGACGGCACTAACGGGTGCTTCATGTTACGAAGGAGAGCGTAGAGCGTGTGACCCGCGATGCAGCTTTTAGCTGCCGAATCTACGAGTGCAGTGCCCCGCTTTCCTAACAAGGAAATATTAAGTATAGGACGACGATTAAATATATCACTAGAACTAGGGTTAGGTAATACACAAGCATTAAATATATCCGAAACAGAACAAGTATCGTTAACATTATTATCCACAAAAGTGTTAGAAAAGTTATTACAAAAACCCCCTGTCGCAATCGCAGGGTTACCTTTTTCCGCTAGAGTCGTACGTACATACGCAACGGACGTGAAAGCGCCGGACGGGTCTGGCGACGACGTCTTACGCGCGGCGGACGCTTTCGGCGTCACCGTGCAGAACGGTTTGCGCGCGCTGTAGACGCAATTTTTCGGAGGTATATGGTTTATGGAGTAAAATGTCTTTACGCTAGACACATTGCACTTTTTACACTGAGATTTAATTACCCCCGGTGATCCGCAAGTGTAACACTTCACTTCACTTTGTGGTTTGTTTTTATTAGCTAACTTATCGCAATTAATTTTAATGTGCGAACGCGATTTACAGTATGCACAGAACAGTCTATCCTGTTTATTAATTTCCTTAGCATGGATTTCGTTCCGGACGGGAACGGACGGCGTAGATGAACTCGAGGAGTTACTCTGCAGGGCTGTCGGAGGCTTCCTCTTTGGTGCCTCTTCAGCCACCTTCGAACCTGGGTTTCTGCCCTCGGTTAAGGAGTCCTCTATGGCTCTAGCCCTCCGGAGTAAATCGTTGAAGCTTTGAACACTTTCGCGATCCAACCGCTTTCTGATCCGTCGATCCAATAAGGCATAGGTGATATCCAACTCAACTTTCTCGTGAGGTCGCCTTCCGGCAACTTAGCTAGGAGAGCACGAGCCTTGGAAATGAATATGTCCGTGTTTTCATCACCTTGGGACATTTGAAATAATTCTCTGTAGAGAACGAAGGGGGGCCGCCTTGCACCAAACGCTGAACGTAGACGTAGCAACGCGTCTTCCCATTGCGTTGTGGATCTTCGTAATCCTTGCCACCAGCGAGCTGCATCATGAGTAAGTAGGAGCGAAAAACCATTGAGAGCATTGTCATCCGTGATCTGCAGGCAGTTCTTGTAGACCTGAACAGCGTCGATGAATGCCTCCACGTCATCACTGCTTGAACCACTGAAGCGAGCTGAACACTTGGAGAAGTTGGAGCTGGTCGAAGACAAGACCGGACGATCCGTTGAGAGAATAGGTGTAGAAGAACGAACTTCCCTCAGAAGCCTCTCGCACGTGTCCGCATTTGTTTGCTGGATCGTACTCAGAAGCGAGTGAAGTTGGGCTGACGTCATAGTTAAATTTTCTGATGAGTCGAGCCTCTGTTCATCAGAGCCAATGCACCGCCTTGTTCTTGGCATCTTGTATAGACGAAGAAGAACCGTTAGGCAGTATATACCTATAAAACGATTTACCCGAAACAACACATTTACCCGAAACGTATAGGAACACGTACCTAAGTAGGTATGACTTTATAACTAACTCCGACGCGATCGCGATGTTATTTACGCGCGCGAGAAACCGGTTTTCACTGGTAATGTTCTCTTTGCGAACGGCACAAATAGGTATAAAGTTTTACGTAAGTTATACATAAGTTCACTAAAACCCGAAAGACACGTTGGGCGTCCAGTGTAGGACTGGACTTGTTTTAGACCCCAAAACACACGTTGGGCAGCCAGTGTAGGTGTGTGGGCTTTGAAATTAGAGTCCAGCGTTGAGTAAAGTTGTTTAATGGGTCACTTTGTCACAAAAATACGAGAGTGCGGGAACGCGGGGCACCGCGCAAGCGACGTGCAACCGCTAGCAAAGCAGAAAATTGACTAACTCCCTCGCTGGCGCGGCGTTTATATTACGCCAGCGTATGAGTGTGAGGTCCAAAGACCGTTCAAACACTAATGCGCTCTCGCATGGGTGTGAGAGCAACAGTTGCCACTACAAATATACTTCACGAAGTCGGACATCGAGAATTGTAAGGCTTAGTACATGCATGCGGCTTAAAGGCAGTTACTCATCACGCTATAAAATACAATTTTTTTTAGTAAATAGGTAGGTATGTTGAGTTTTAAAAAACTCGATTTTACAAGATGTTAACAATTTTTTAACAGACCTGAAAATAAGGTTATCAATTCGAGAAGTAGAAAAAATAGACTGTACTATAAGTGTCAAGGCATACTAGCAGAGCCGAAACGCTTACCTAATATTATTGGAAACCGCAGTATATTCACATATGATATCAATTGGGCTTCCAAACAAATATACCATCATTGGTAGCGATTGTGTAACTAATTACGTTTTTAGGGTTCCGTACCCGAAGGGTAAAAAACGGAGCCCTATTAATGTCACTCGGCTGTCTGTCCGTCTGTCCGCCGGTCACAGGTCTCTAGCTCGCAGACGAAATGAGTTACAAACCTGAAATTTTGGTATTTAGTGTAAAACATTAACCCAAAATCAAATATTGAATTAGAAATTGAATTAAATTATTTTTCAGGGGGGCTCCCATACATGAAAAAGGAGCCGGAAAAAAAAATTTTTCTTTACCCTAGCTTGTGGGGTATCATTGTTTAGAGCTCATTAAGTAAAGTACAAATATATATTTTTTTAATTTTTATCTCAAAAAATAAGGGAATCAAACAGTGGCGTAGCGTACCTTGGCGGGGCCCCGTATAAAAATTTGTTTGGGGGCCTTTTTTTACGCGGAAAAAAAAACGATAAGATTGCTTTTTGTGACTTGTCATTTCTGAAATAAACAAAATTTTGGGAAGTTTTTGTTAATTTTTGCTTACGCACGTCGGGGGCCCCCGTGGCTTGGGGGCCCCGTAGTGGCGAAGTCTCCATATAACACGATTCCCATCGGCTTCCCTTTAAAAAATGCCATCCATATCTACCTAGTTAGTAGTTACCTACTATCTTTTTTTCTTTTACTCACTATTTTACAAATACAATAGGTACTTATTACAAAAAAACATTCAAAACAATTCAATGAACAAAACTAATTTGTTCAGACCAGTAGTGCCACGGGCAGTAAGCAGGTAACGAATATGCCGGACTTGGGACGGCTTATATTCCCATAGAAAAACATCGTGTAGTAAACAGTTGTCCCCTGCATTTCCAATAAAATTTGTCAATACATCCTTCCCTGTCTAGTGTCTAGCACGCGCAAAAAAAGGCAATCGGGAAGCCGATTTTGAGCGGGTTATGAGTGTTATTACAAGGAGTTAAAGTCTTGAATTTGGGAACATTATCGACGATGCTTGATCTTCGAAAGATGTGTTTTGTTTTAACATCATTTAATTTTTTACAAAAAGTGTTGATGATTCGCGCGTCGTGTTTCGTGTGCTTATTATTTTTTATGTTTTTTGATTTAGTTATTATTGGTGGAAGGTGTATTAAATTGTACTTTAAACCTTTGCTAGTAACACAGGTTTTTTCAAAGCTGCAAATTATCATATTTAAAGTATTTTCAAATATCAGTGCTTAAATAAATGGTGAAGGTGGGAGCTTTTTTTTCCAGCTTGTAGGGATTTTTTTATCCCGGCTTCCCTTTTGAAAATATCCATCCTTCGCCACTGGGGCCCCGTATAATTGATACGGCAGATACGGCGGTAGCTACGCCCCTGGAATCAAAGTTGTCAGTTTTAGACCATTTTTGTGACGGGGGCTATCTCAAAAACTAAACTAGTTGGGAATATGATATTTCAGTATATTATGTACTATATGCTCTATTTAAACAACAAATACTGAAAACAACGATTTATTAAATAGTTTATAAGCTGTGACCAAAATAAACGAACATTTTTTTGGGTTTTTCTTTCACGGTTTGTTGCGATGTCTAGCTCGGAAATTAAATATTTCTTAGACCCAAAATATTATATTGTTCATAATAATGTACGGAACCCTGAAAGAGCGAGGCCTGACTCGCACTTGGCTGATTTTTTATTAGCTTAAATTTCCTTCAACTTAGGGAACAGTGCAAGTTTCATCAAAATCGTTTCGATAGTTTCCCAGATATGGGACTAACAGATACGATACGTGTCCCATATCGGTGGGACCACGGGTACATAGTATAGCATTGTCCCACCTGTAGGACAAATCGGTGGGACCACGGACCCTTCACCACCATAGGTTGCATACGCTGATATTTTACTAAGCATTTTCATATACCGAAACTTTTTCAATTATTTCGAGATTTATACAAACTATCGACACTATCGATACTATTATAAGTATAGGCCAATACTATTGTAATACAAAAATAGTATCGAAAGTATTAGCGTCAATAGTATCGATACTATAGAAGAATGATATACGTTTAGGAATAATACTATCGTATCGATAGTATAATTGATAGTATCGAAAACTCACACTATCGATAGTATTGCCTTCCAACGATACTATCGATAGTATTACATTAAAAAAATAGATACTATTGATAGTATTATTATGTAATAGTATCTATCCTATCGATACTCTTGCTTCCAATCATAGTATTAGTTAATTTGCGATATTGATAGTATCGATAATATCGATAGTACTATTGATATGTTCCTAGTTTTCAAGGTCATCTATCGATAGCGAAACTACGGATAGTTGGGCAACTCTAGTTTCCATACAAAGTGCCCTTTAGAAGCAAGAGACGCAGCCGGAAGAGATAGTTTAAAGAAAACAAAGATGGAGTGTGGTAAAGTTTTTTATTAAGTACTTACATATCTATCTATAACACAATATGAAGATACGTATATTATTAAAATAATAAGTAAGTACATAATATATTATGTACTAGATGGCACGGCTTCGCCCGTGTGGATTTAGGTTTTTAAAAATCCCGTGGGAACTTTTGATTTTCCAGAACAAAAAGTAGCTTATCTGTAGTAACCCGTCTCCAAAACGGAAAAATCCCGTGGGATCCCCACGATTTCGGAATGCAATTCCTTACAGCATAAGGGTTGAGGAGTTGGATGTGTACCTACTCGAGTTCATTCAACGATAAAGTCTTTAATTGGTACCCCCAATATCAATTTAAATAACTGAAAGTTTCTCAATCCCATTAGTTTTGAGGATCAGGTCCCCTACAGCATCAGGATTGAGGAGTTGGAATCCAAATTTTTATAGAACAGGGTCACAATGTTTCTCTATAGATTAAAAAAAATTACGCAAATCGGTTCAGAAATCTCGGAGATATAGGTGTACATAGGTAGAAAAACAAAACTCCTCCTTTTTTGAAAGTCGGTAAAAAAAAGTAGCCTATGTCACTCCCTGGTTAATTCTCTACTTGTCTGTGAAAGTTCCGTCAAAATCAGTTCAGCCGTTCCGAAGATTAGGGCGTTCAAACAGACAGACAGACATAATTTTTAAAAACGTATGATTCGATTAAGGTATACAGTTCAAATAACCGTATGAGCTTAATATGAGGTAGTTATTTCGAAATTATAGACAGACACTTCAATTTTATTTATTAGTAATATAATCTACTCGGTGAAAATTTCAACAGTCTATCTTTTACGGTTCATGAAATATAAGCCCGTGCACCTAAAATATAGCACCGAAAAAATCACGTAAATATTTATCACAGGCTATATTTCATAAACCGTAATAGATATACAGTTAAAATTTTCAGAGTATATACTTTTGTTGCCGCTATAATAAAATAAATAATAGAAATTAAATTTAAATTTAAATTAAAGGGAGCCCCCATACAAGAAACTTGATTTTTCAGCGTTTTTTGCTTCGCTATATCTCTTGAACCGTTACAGCTAGATATTTGAAATTTTCAGAGAGTGAGTATCATTAAAGTTTCTACAAGCGGACACCCGCTTCTTCGTTCGCGTGGATATAATATATTGGTTTTTAAAAATCTTGTAGGAATCGTTTTGTTTTTCGTATGCTCCTTTGAGCTCATATCATGCTAAAAACTGTTAAAAGTTCACTGGCGGATGTTTAGGTAGATCAAAATGTAACGCGCCAGTAAAAGTCCCATTAAAATCGATCCAGCCTTTCAGAGATTAGCCGGTAATCTTTAAAGTATCTGCTTTCTAACAAAAAAAGAATGAATGAAATCGGACCACGCGTTATTGAATTACAGCTAAATACACGTTTTGATTTTCATCCCCTCTACCTAGGGAACGTGCTGAATTTCGGGATAAAAAGTATCCTATATGTTACTCCGTAGAATGAACTTAAATCGTACCAAGTTTCGTTTCAATCCATTGAGTAGTTTTTGCGTGATGCGCGCACAAACATACAGACAAACAGATAAACAGGCAAACAGACAAAAGATTCGAAAATTGCTTTTTTACGTTCTATTACTTATCCCTAACATCCCCCAGTTATTATTTTGCAAAAATCTTCAATGTACAGATACGGCAAGTCTACGATTTTATTAATTATGTATAGTTTCTATAATCACAAAATAATGAAAATAAAATGAAGTTAAAAAAAGGCGATCTCCATACAATAAACTTTTCTTTTTGCTCTATGGTGCGGAACCCTTCGTGTGATAATCCGACTCGCACTTGGCCAGTTTTTATGTTGGGTCGGTAGATGACTATGAGCTTGCTTATTGTAGACTAGATGATGCCCACGGCTTCGCCCGTGTGGATTTAGGTTTTTAAAAATCCCGTGGGAACTTTTGATTTTCCAGAACAAAAAGTAGCTTATCTGTAGAAACTCGTCTCCAAAACGGAAAAATCCCGTGGGATCCCCACGATTTCGGAATACAATTCCTTACAGCATCAGGGTTGAGGAGTTGGATATGTACCTACTCGAGTTCATTAAACGATAAAGCCTTTAATTGGTACCCCCAATATCAATTTAAATAACCGAAAGTTTCTAAAACCCATTAATTTTGGGGATTAGGTTCTCTACAGCATCAGGATTGAGGAGTTGGAATCCAATTTTTTTATAGAACAGGGTCGCAATGTTTCTCTATCGATTAAAAAAAAATTACGCAAATCGGTTCAGAAATCTCGGAGATATCGGTGTACATAGGTAGAAAAACACAACTCCTCCTTTTTTGAAAGTCGGTTAAAAAAGTAGCCTATGTTACTCCCTGGTTAATTCTCTACTTGTATGTGAAGGTCCCGTCAAAATCGGTTCAGCCGTTCCGAAGATTAGCCCGTTCAAACAGACAGACAGACAGACAGACAGACAGACAGACAGACAGACAGACAGACAGACAGACAGACAAAAATTTTAAAAACGTGTGATTCGGTTATGGTAGCGTTCAAATAACCATATGAGCTTAATATGAGGTAGTTATTTCGATATTACAGACAGACACTTCAATTTTATTTATTAGTAATATAGACTAAAAATATGAGCGATAATGAATATATTTTTTTATAAAAGACGCGGTATTCATAATCGCCATTTTTTATCTCTCTGTTAACTTAAACACCCTGTAGCTCCTAAAGTGATAATCTTAAAGTAAAAATGAATGGGACCTTTGTAGCAAATTTTATTTAAAAACTTTTGTCAGAAGTAATCATAATGCTAGTCGTAGACAATTTCGAGATATGAGCAAAAAACCGAAAAAATTGACCTAAAATTCAAAATGGCGGCTCCCCCCCCATATGGGGATTTTGGATATGATATAGAGGAAGTCCCAAAGAACACTTTAGGCCAATTTCCAAAACTATAAGAATTTTATTTTTATTTGTCGATTTTGGTAGTACATTGATTGGGCTATAAACCAACTTTACAGGCAACCTATGTTTTTTTGTTTTTAAGTTCTTAATGTAATTCAAATAAAATCACCTGACTATATTAATGACTGAATATTATTAATTCTGTTTATGATTGATTTTCTTTTTTACTGAGTGTAAAAAAACTGAATTATGGACACAATTTTTGTCTGAAATAAAATTATTTTATTTTATTTATTTATTTTTATTTAAATTGAAAATTGTGTTTAGGTAGTACAAAATAGCCATTTTAAAATATGAATACCTTAGCTTTTTAAATTCTTTTGTTCATTATTTCCTCTAAAATTAGAGCAAAAGTACTATACCAGTCTCAGCCGAAGTAGCAATCAACAGCCGCGTTTAGTCAAAAAAACCGGTCAAGTGCGAGTCAGACTCGCGCACCGAGGGTTCCGTACTCCAGAAGTTTAAGTACAATCTGTTTTTCATTACTTTGTCTTAAAAGGTAACATGCTAATTAAGCTAGGAGGCCTCTAAATTGTATGAGCACTCATACAACTCAGAAGTCTATCTTAATTGGTTCCACTATGTATGTATGGGGATAGCCTTTAATTTCCAACTTTTTTAGTTTTTGGAATTTTTCCTTTATTTGTGCTGTAAGACCTGGCTTTTTACCAAATTTCGTAATTCTAGGTCAACTGGAACTACCATTTAGGTTTTCGACCCAAAACCTATAGGGTACTTCCGGTTGACCTAGATTTGTCAATTTTGGTCAAAAGCAAGGTCTTAGAGATCAAGTAAAGGGAAAATTCCGAAAAATAAAAAAGTTGAAAATTAAGGTAAATTTTGGTACTTACAAGTTTTCGTGAAAATCTAAATTTGCCCATATCTTTTTATTGTGTGGACTCAGGACCTTAATTTTTATACACCTAATAGGGACCATAGACCTTAGTATCTGGTATAAATTTCAACTTGTTAGGTCCACCCGTTTCTGAGAAAATCGGTGGTGACACACGGACAGACGGACAAGAAAGTGATATTATAAGGGTTCCTTTTTTTACCTTTTGAGGTACGGAACCCTAAAAAGACTCGGGTGGCGAGTTCATCTTATTAAATCATTTTGGGATATTCGACACAGCACGACTTTTAATTGTTTTATTTCAGGCCTGGACAATAAACTACTATTCTCGCGAGTGTGAACTCGCATATGAGCAATTAAACCATATTTAGTTGAGAATTTAGCCTGACATATAACACAAGAATGAAGTTTCTCGCCAGTGTGAATCCTCCTGTGCTTTAACAACCTGCTTTGTTTTACAGTTTTAAATGGGCATATATCACATGAAAAAGGTTTCTCGCCAGTGTGAGTCATCCTGTGAGTTTTTAAACTACTTCTATGCCCAAATTTGGCTTTACATATGTCACAAGAAAAAGGTTTTTCACCAGTGTGCGTCCTCATGTGAATTTTTAATCTCGCTTTTTCTGTAAATTTATTGTGACATTGATCACAAGAATACGGTTTGTTACCAGTGTGAGTCCTCATGTGAATCTTCAAAGTATTTCTGAGTTTAAATTTTGTCTGACATTGATCACAACGAAAAGGTTTCTCACCAGTGTGAGTCCTCCTGTGCTTTACCAACGTACTTTGTTTAGCAGTTCTAAATGAACATATATCACATGAAAAAGGTTTCTTTCCAGTGTGAGATATTGTGTGAGTATTTAAACTACTTTTATGTACAAATTTGGCTTCACATATGTCACATGAAAAAGGTTTTTCACCAGTGTGCGTCCTCATGTGAACTTTTAAATTTGTTTTGTGTGTAAATTTAATCTGACATTGATCACAAGAATACGGTTTGTTACCAGTGTGAGTCCTCATGTGAGTCGTCAAAGTACTTCTGAGTTTAAATTTTGTCTGACATTGATCACAAAAAAAAGGTTTCTCATTAGTGTGAGTGCTCATGTGATTTACTAACGAACTTTGTCTTGTAGTTCTATATGAACATATATCACATGAAATGGGTTTCTCGCCAGAGTGAGACATTGTGTGAGTTTTTAAACTAGTTTTACGTGTAAATTTGGCTTCACATATGTCGCAAGAAAAAGGCTTCTCGCCAGTGTGAGACATTATGTGACTTTTTAAACTACTTTTATGTACAAATTTGGCTTCACACATGTTACATGAAAAAGGTTTTTCACCAGTGTGCGTCCTCATGTGAATTGTTAAATTCGATTTGTGCGTAAATTTAATCTGACATTGATCACAAGAATACGGTTTGTTACCAGTGTGAGTCCTCATGTGAGTCGTCAAAGTACTTCTGAGTTTAAATTTTGCCTGACATTGATCACAAAAAAAAGATTTTTCATCAGTGTGAGTCCTCATGTGCTTTACTAACGAACTTTGTGTTGTAGTTCTATATGAACATATATCACATGAAACAGGTTTCTCGACAGAGTGAGACATCATGTGAGTTTTTAAACCAGTGTTACGTGTAAATTTGGCTCCACATATGTCGCAAGAAAAAGGCTTCTCGCCAGTGTGAGACATTATGTGACTTTTTAAACTACTTTTATGTGCAAACTTGGCTTCACATATGTCACATGAAAAAGGTTTTTCACCAGTGTGCGTCCTCATGTGCTTTGTTAAAGTCGATTTTTGTGTAAATTTAATCTGACACTGATCACAAATAAAAGGTTTCTCGTCAGTGTGAGTCCTCCTGTGCTTTACTAACGTACTTTGTTTTATTGTTCTATATGGACATATATCACATGAAAAAGGTTTCTCGCCAGTGTGAGTCCTCTTGTGAATTTTTAAATTATTTTTATAAGCAAATTTGGCTTTACATATGTCACAAGAAAAAGGTTTTTCACCAGTGTGCGTCCTAATGTGCATTGTTAAAGTCGATTTTTGTGTAAATTTAATCTGACACTGATCACAAGAATACGTTTTGATACCAATGTGACACCTTATATGAGCAATTAAATGATGTTTTTTTGCAAATTTAGCCTGACATAGGTCACAGGAATAAGGCTTATCCTTCGTGTGAGTCCTCATGTGACTTGTGAAATGACATTTCTTTGTAAATTTCTTGTCACATTGATTACAAGGAAATGGTTTTTCGCCGGCATGAGTCGTCATGTGCATTGTTAAAGTCGATTTTTGTGTAAATTTAATCTGACACTGATCACAAGAATACGGTTTGTTACCAATATGATTCCTCATGTGGGTCATGAAAGTACTTTTGTGTTTAAATTTTTCCGGACATTGATCACAAAAAAAAGGTTTCTCGTCAGTGTGAGTTCTCCTGTGCTTTACTAACGTATATTGTTTTATTGTTCTATATGGACATATATCACATGAAAAAGGTTTCTCGCCAGTGTGAGTCATCCTGTGAGTTTTTAAACTACTTTTATGAGCAAATTTGGCTTTACATATGTCACATGAAAAAGGTGTTTCACCGGTGTGCGTCCTCATGTGCATTGCTAAATTCGATTTTTGTGTAAATTTAATCTGACACTGATCACGAGAATACGGTCTGTTACCAATGTAACACCTTTTATGGGCAATTAAATGATGTTTTTTTGCAAATTTGGCCTGACATAGGTCACAGGAATAAGGCCTAGCGCCAGTGTGAGTCCTCATGTGACTTGTTAATTTCCATTTATGTGTAAATTTTTTATAACATTGATCACAAGGAAAAGGTTTTTCAGCAGTGTGAGTCCTCATATGCGAATCTAAATTACTTTTGTTTCGAAACAGTTTCTCACAAACACGGCAACAGTGGGGTTTGTTGTTCTTAGCGGCTCCACTGTTTCGCATCTGCCTGCGTTTCTGCGGTAACGAAGTACCTGAAAGATAGAATTTTACTTCAATTAAATAGTTTTCATAACATAAAGAGACTTGTCCTGACTGACTGACTGATCATCAACGCACAGCTTAAAACACTGGAGATAGAAACTTGAAATTTTCACAGTATAGCTTCCTTTTATGACGTAGGCGCACACTACGAAATACCTATTGTAAATTCCAGCCTTAAGGGGGTTAAATAGGGGATGGAAGTTTGTATGAAAGTCCATCATTTTTCACGTTATATACATGAAAATTATATCTATACTAATATAATAAAGCGGAAGAGTTTGTTTGTTTGTTTGAACGCGCTAATCTCTGGAAGTACCTATCGGATTTGAAAAAATCTTTTTGCATTTGGTTCTCCAACTTTTGGGGCAGGTTATAGGCTATTTAATATCCCTAAAATCCTCCCCTAAGGGGGTAAAATGGGGGTAGAAAGTTTGTATGAAAGTCCTATGTTTTTAAAGTTACTGACCTGAAAATCGGCATTTAGATTAATTATGAGTTTTTAAATAATAAAACTCTGTAAATTTTATTTTGAAAAATCTGCTTTTAAGGGTGGTAAAATAGGGGATGAAAGTTTTAATGGGAACGATTGCAGCGCCCTCTGGCGGTCTAACTTGAAGCGATCATAGCGCCCTTTGGCGGCCAAAACTGGAAACTAAAAAATGATCACAGCGCCCTCTGATGGCCTAAGCCGGAAACTTTAAACAATAGCAGCACCCCCTAGCAGCCAAAACTGGAAACTAAAAAACGATTGCAGCGCCCTCTAGCGGCCAAAACTGGAAGCTAAAAACGATTGCAGCGCCCTCTGGCGGCCAAAACTAGAAACTAAAAACGATCTCAGCGCCCTCTGGCGGTCTAAGCCGGAAACTTGGAGCAATAGCAGCGCCCTCTTGCGGCCAAAACTGAAAATTAAAACGATCACAGTGCCCTCTTGCGGCAAAAACTGGAAACTAAAAAACGATCGCAGCGCCCTCTGGCGGCCTAGGCCAGAAACTTGAAGTGATTGCAGCACCCTCGTGCGGTCAAAACTGGAAACTAAAAAACGATCGCAGCGCTCTCTGGCGGCTTAACTTGAAGTGATCACAGCGTCCTCTGGCGGCCAAAACTGGAAACTAAGTAACGATCGCATCGCCCTCTAGCAGCCATCACTAAATTTAAAAAACGATCGCAGCGCCCTCTTGCAACCTAAGTCGGAAACTTGAAGCGATTGCAGCGCCCTCTTGCGGCCAAAACTGGAAACTAAAAACCTGATGGCAGCGCCCTCTAGCGGCCAAAACTGGAAACTAAAAACGATCGCAGCGCCCTCTGGTGGCCTAACTTGAAGTGATCACAGCGTCCTCTGGCGGCCAAAACTGGAAACTAAGTAACGATCGCATCGCCCTCTAGCAGCCATCACTCTAAATTTAAAAAAAAAACGATCGCAGCGCCCTCTAGCGGCCTAAGCCGGAAACTCGAAACGATTGCAGTGCCTCTTATAGTCAAAACTTTTGCAGCCGGAGCTGGAAACTCGAAGCAATTGCAATGACCTCTGGCGGCCGCAGGCGGAATCTCGATACGACAGCTGCGTCCTCTGGTAGCCGAAGGCAATGAAATAAATACTAAATTAGTAACTAAATAAATAAATAAATAATGTAAAGCTATTTAGTTATTAAATAATTAAGTATCTAAATGTGAAAGTGCGGATATTTGGATGTTTGGATGTTTAGATGTTTGGATGTTTGTTACTCATGACTGTGAGTCAGAAAGAAAGAAAAATCTTGCTTATATCCAAACACTGGAGGAATGAGTCGAAAATTTTGAAAGACGAATTAATGCAGCCTGCTTAGAAATACGTAATATACCGTCTAAAACAGCCGAAAATAGAAACGACCTCACGAACCACATTATGAGGATTTGCAAGGCTCTAAATACTACCATTACATCCTCAGATATCAGGAACGTATTTCGGGCTAATTCAAAGAGGAGCACCAATAAACCTATTGTAGTCGAATTCACTACTGTTTCCATGAAAGAAGATATACTTCAACTTTCAAAGTCCTACAATAAAATTCACCCGGATAAAAAATTTAGCACGCAAACTTTAAACCTCGATGGGCCCGCCAAACCAGTCTACATATCCGAGTATCTTACCTACAAAACTCGCAGGCTTTTCGCACAGGCTCGTGATTATGGTACCAAAAATAACTTTAACTTTTGTTGGACCGCGCACGGGAGAGTGTATCTTAGAAAAAAAGAGGGTGAACCGTACCGTCGCATTGACTCTGAGCGTGACCTAGAAAACCTAAGTAACACTATGTGACTAGCCATGGTCTTTAGAAGGGTAATAATAAAATGTTTGTTAAATATCTGTAAAATCGGAAATAATAATATCAAATTCTATTTTATTAATTGCTGTATAATATTATGCTGTAATGATTATTACCTTATGTTATCTCTTACCATAAATACGTTTTCTCTGTGTGATTGTAATTATGGGCGGGTAATTTTATTTTACCCTCTTATTATCATGTATTGTGCATGCATAGTGTATTCTTTGAGCATTTTTCATCCGCTAAATAAAATAAGTCGTACATGTAAGGATATATTTAAAACAAATGAAATATTTATTATTATAGGATTGATAAATTACGTTTCTCAACTAAACACTCACATAAATTATATTTTACATAATTTAATAATACTCATGTACACAAAGTTCCCACACTCTTACATAAACAAACTACCCACGAGTAAGTACTTTTTATTACGTTACACCTTCAGTCACTACGAGCCGCTTATTGGTACAATCCAACTTTTAACTATTCCACTACTGATAATTATTTTACAGTGTCACGTTTTCTTACACTTTAACGGTGATTAATACAGACGAGGTTGCAACTAGTATCGATAATTTAGAGCTGTTCAAAACATACACATGCGCTCCAGAGCAATGCGGGAAATATCTGAATAACTCGACCACAAATTTTAATTTATTACACACTAACATTAGAAGTTTGAATTGTAATTTTAGCGAATTAGAAGTTTTGCTTAATTCTATGGATGTACATTGCGACACTATTGTTTTATCGGAATGTTGGCTCAGCAAAACACCGGTTATTCCTACTATTCCTGGCTATACTCATTTTAAAACTGCTTTTAGTAATCAAAATGATGGTTTAGTTGTATATGTTCGAGCTGATATCGGATGCAGTTTTACGGAACCTATTTTTAGGGACGCAAATTGTGCTATCATCAAATTTAATGACAATTTTGCTTTAGTAGCAATATATCGTTCACCTTCATTTAGGAGAATTGATAACTTTCTTGAAAGTTTAGACAATGTTTTAGTATCATTAAGTTCTACTCAGACAGTCGTAATCGTCGGGGATATGAATATTAATATAAATTCTCATCAAAGTGACTCAAATGCAGACATGTACCTTTCAGCTCTAAGCTATCATGGATTTTTCCCCACTCATACACTACCCACACGAAAAGATAGGTGTCTAGATCATGTTATGATAAAAACTGGCAGTATTGTGACTACTCTAATTTTAGATAATTCTATAACTGACCATGTTTCAACGGTGTTAAGTTTAGAGCAAACGAGTATTAATACAATAAAGCCACAACACCAGATCAAACGTTTGGATGTAGAGGCAGCTGTAACACAATTAATAAATACTGACTTTGGACTTGTATTAAATGATAGTAACGCCCAATCAGCTGCAGATTCTTTAGTAAAAATTATATCACGAGTTATCACAGAGCATACAGTCATGGTTCACATTCCTTGCAAAAAGCGTACACTTAAACCCTGGATTACACCAGGACTGTTAAGATGCATTCGTAATAGGGACAGGTTGCACAAAAAATCCAGGCGAGAACCAGAAAATCATATAGCAAAAATTACTTACACTAGATATCGAAATTTCTGTAACAAGTTGCTAAGAAACCTAAAGATAAATTACGAAAAAAATGAGTTCCTGAAAGCCAAAGGAAATTCTAAAGCTACTTGGAATGTACTCAAGAGCATTACTCACCTTAAGTCTGAACCAATACCACCAAATGAGCTATTGAGACCTGATAAAGATGCTCAAAGCCAAATTGATGCCGTTAATAAATTTTTTGTCAATATAGGAAAAGAACTAGCTACTCCGCTATTAAACCAATATAATCCACTTGATTGTTGCATATTCCATAAACCTGATAATAACGTTTTTGGAAACTCAATGGGACTCCTTGATGTTGATGAACTTGAATTAAACTCAATTATTATGGGACTCAGAAATAATTGTGCAGCTGGCTGGGATGGCATACCAGTTAGTATTTTAAAACCTGCACGTTATGCTATTATACCTGCCCTAAAGCACGTAATAAATCTTTGTTTTTTTCAAGGTATTTTTCCAAAAGTATTTAAGAAGGCCATTGTTCATCCTGTGTACAAGAGTGGAGACAGAGATAAGATAACTAATTATAGACCTATATCTGTTCTCACAACACTCTCGAAAGTCATGGAGAAAATCCTGAACAACCGTTTAATTAGTTTTTTAAATAGGCAAAATATTTTATCTGAAAATCAGTTTGGATTTAGAAAAGGCATGTCTACAGAAGATGCCCTAACTGTATTAATAGATCAAATTGTTGCTAATATAGAAGCTAAGAATAAAGTTATAGGCGTGTTTATTGATCTCACTAAGGCTTTTGACACCGTCTCTGTACCTATTCTTGTAGATAGGCTAGAAAGCATTGGTATAAGGGGAAATACACTAAATATCTTTAAAGACTATCTAGCACACCGTACACAGGTTGTAAAAATTGGCTTTCATACTAGTAGGGAGGAGTTTGTGAGCTACGGTGTCCCGCAGGGAAGCGTGCTCGGTCCAACCTTGTTTCTAACGTATATAAACAATCTGTGTCAGTTAACCATACCTAACACCAAAATAATATCTTATGCAGACGATACGGTTCTACTTGTTCACGGAAAAAATTGGGATCAGGCCCGCTCTCATGCTGAAAAGGCTATTAGAATTGTAAGGACGTGGCTTACGAATCACTTATTAACATTGAACCCAATTAAGACAAAGTTCATAACTTTTTCGGTTAGCGAGAGATCACAACCTGCGGAGCCATTCTTTTTAAAATTTCACAACTGTTTAACCGTACAATGTGACTGTGCATGTCCCAAAGTTGATCGCGTATCCGAGATCAAATACCTGGGTGTTAATGTAGACAAATTATTACGTTGGAATACACACATTAACTTACTCACTCAAAGGATTAGGAAACTCACCTACGTTTTTAGAAAGATCACTAACTCAGCTGATGATGAGGTCCTAAAATCTGTATACTTTGCTCTAATACAATCCCAGATTATGTATGGCATAACGGTCTGGGGTGGTTCTTTTGCGACGTCTATGCTTCGCCTAGAAAGAGCTCAAAGAGCAATATTGAAGGTGATGGGTAAGAAACCGATGCGATATCCAACAAATCTGCTTTATAAGGATTGCTCGGTACTAACTGTCAGGCAACTTTATATACTTAACCTAATTCTACGTAAACATGCTGCAATCACAGTTGAAGTTAATCTTAAACCGAAAAAGCGTACCATACGGGACGTTTGTGAAGGAAACTTGTATCGTACTGCTTTTGCCGGGCGCCAAAACAGTGTTCTTGGTGCTCGTCTATATAATAAAATCAATAAAATACTTGATATAAGTGCAGATTCGCGTAAAAAATGTAAGCTGAAACTTAATTCGTGGTTAAAAACTCTAAATTACACTGAGACAGAGGAACTTCTTAAAATTATTAAATAAGCTGTATGACTTACATAATAAATATATTAAACACAACCACGCACGAACACAGATAAAATTCTATAAGAATCACACAATGTACTCACACATACACACACACATACACACAAACAAACACACTCATACACATACCTACGTACATAAAAAAAATCTAAGAATATGCATGCTATAAGTCTATTTTCTCTTTTTAGTAAAAAGAAAAATAGTAATATTATATAGAAATATAAAATTTCATAAAAATTGTAATAATATAGTTAATCTGTATGTTCATATCTTGCATAAATAAAAATATTATATAATAAAAATTATTTAGAATAATATTTTATAATGTATAAATTTGAAAAAATAATTTTATTGTAAAGGTTCGGGGAAAGTGACGACACCCGCAGCACAAGCTGGTCTTAGTGCGGGTGTCAAAGCATTCTTTGATCCTATTTTATCATTATTTGTGATGCAATAAAGTTTTTATTATTATTATATTATTATTACTCTATAACGGCGCAACTACTGAACATATTTGGCTGAAATTTTGAATGGAGATAGATAATGCCCTGACTTAAAACATAGGCAAAATCCACAGTTCCCAGACAATTCTTATCCTGAAAAATCCACAGTTCCCACGGGATTTTGAAAAAACCCAAATCTACAGCTATAGGTAGATCAATATAGCAAACTACCTTGAAAGTAAGTATAAAGATTGGAAAAGGGAGCGGGAACAGGAACCAGAAATCCACGATTCCCTCAGGATTTGTGAAAAACCGAAATTCACGCGGGCGAAGCCGCGGGCAACAGCTAGTCTATACTAATATAATAAAGCCGAAGAGTTTGTTTGTTTGTTTGTTTGTTTGAACGCGCTAATCTCTGGAAGTACCTATCGGATTTGAAAAATTCTTTTTGCATTTGGTAGTCCAACTTTTGGGGCAGGTTATAGGCTATTTAATATCCATAAAATCCTCCCCTAAGGGGGTAACATGGGGGTAGAAAGTTTGTATGAAAGTCCTATGTTTTTAAAGATACAGACCTGAAAATCGGCATTTAGATTATTAGTTTTAAATAATTAAACTCTGTATATTTTATTTTGAAAAATCTTCCCTTAAGGGTGGTAAAATAGGGGATGAAAGTTTTAATGGGAAGTTTTAATTATAATTTTGCTATTATCAACTTGAAATTTGGAAGGTAGGTTAACTCTAGGGCTTAGATATCAGCCTAGAAAATATTTCACGAAAATCCTCCCCTAAGGGGGTAAAATGGGGGTAGGAAGGTTATGTTTTTGAAGTTACAGATATGAAAATAGGCATTTAGATTAAAATTTTTAAATGATAAAAACCTGTATAAGTTATTCTGGAAAATCTCCCCTTAAGGGTGGTAAAATAGGGGATGAAAGTTTTTATGAAAGTCCTATGTTTTTAAAGTTACAGACCTGAAAATCGGCATTTAGATTATGAGTTTTAAATAATAAAACTCAGTATATTTTATTTTGAAAAATCTTCTTTTAAGGGTGGTAAAATAGGGGATGAAAGTTTTAATGGGAACTAAAAACGATCGCAGCGCCCTCTGGCGGCCTAACTTGAAGCGATCACAACGCCCTCTGGCGGACAAGACCGGAAACTAAAAACGATCGCAGCGCCCTCTGGCGGCCTAACTTGAAGCAATCACATCGCCCTCTGGCGGCCAAAACTGCAAACTAAAAAACGATCACAGCGCCCTCTGGCGGCTTAAGCCGTAAACTTGAAGCAATAGCAGCGCCCTCTAGCTGGAAACTAAAAACGATCGCAACGCCCTCTGGCGGCCAAAACTAGAAACTAAAATGATCGCAGCGCCCTCTGGTGGCCTAACTTGAAGCGATCACAACGCCCTCTGGCGGACAAAACCGGAAACTAAAAACGATCGCAGCGCCCTCTGGCGGCCTAACTTGAAGCAATCACATCGCCCTCTGGCGGCCAAAACTGCAAACTAAAAAACGATCACAGCGCCCTCTGGCGGCTTAAGCCGTAAACTTGAAGCAATAGCAGCGCCCTCTAGCTGGAAACTAAAAACGATCGCAAAGCCCTCTGGCGGCCAAAACTAGAAACTAAAATGATCGCAGCGCCCTCTGGTGGCCAAAACTGGAAACCAAAAAACAATTGCAATGCCCTATTGCGGCTAAAACTGGAAACTAAAAACGATCACAGCGCCCTCTTGCGGCCAAAACTGGAAACTAAAAACGATCGCAACGACCCCTGGCGGCCAAAACTGGAAACTAAAAACGATCACAGCGCCCTCTGGCGGCCAAAACTGGAAACTAAAAAAACAATTGCAGCGCCCTATTGCGGCTAAAACCGGAAATTAAAAACCCGTTTGCAGCGCCATCTAGCAACCAAAACTGGAAAATAAAAGCGATCGCAGTGCTTTCTGGCGGCCTAATTTGAAGTGATCACAGCGCCCTCTGGCGGCCAAAACTAGAAACTAAGTAACAATCGCATCGCCCTCTAGCAGCCATCATTTAAAATTTTAAAAAAACGATCGCAGCGCCTTCTAGCAGTCTAAGTCGAAAACTTGAAGCGATTGCAGCGGGTGAGATGTTTGGATGTTTGTTACTCTATAACGTCGCAACTTTTGAACAGATTTGGCTGAAATTTTGAATGGAGATAGATAATGCCTTTACCTACTTTTTATCCTGGAAAAATCCACAGTTCCCACGGGATTTTGAAAAAACCTAAATTACAGCTATAGGTAGATCACTATAGCAAACTACCTTGAAAGTAAGTATAAAAGTTGGAAAAGGGAGCGGGAACGGGAACCAGAAATCCACGATTCCCTCAGGATTTGTGAAAAACCGAAATTCACGCGGGCGAAGCCGCGGGGAAAAGCTAGTTATATATATAATATTTGTACTGTCGATTAAAAATAAAGCAATACGTGTTTCAGGATTTTTGAAAATTCTACCCCCGAGTGGGTTAAATAAGGGATGAAGGTTTGTACAAAAGTTCGTCATTTATTAAGTTATATTCATGAAAATTGGTATTTAGGTTTTCGGTTAAAAATAAAGAATCACGTGTTTAAGGAATTTTGGAAAACTACCACCAAGGGGGTAAATGGGGGATGAATGTTTGTATGAATCCACGCGGGCGAAGTCGCGAGCATCAGCTAGTCAGCTAGTTAGCAATAAAGGTGGGAAGGCATTATCAAATTCAACTTTAAATAATTTACTTCTTAGAATTGCTACACCATAGTATACGGAAATGAGTAAATGGTGATAATAATTTTCATAGTTACGTGGGTTACGAACACGCCCCGGTCTGAGAAGAGCCTACAACAAACCCAGACTATTCTCCTCTCCTCCTCTTTTCACACGACAGCGCGACGCAAAGGAGTAGTTATGTTTGGTGGTGTAAAGTGGAGTATGTTTGTTTGTCCCTTTGTGGTACTCTAGAGACCAAACGCATGGGCCGATTTTGATAAGTGACACGTCGATAGATTCGCCATGTTAGCGCGAGTGTCAATGAGAACATAAAAATTGAAAAATTCAAAATGCATGATTTTGGACGCCATAATGAGGGGTTCAAAATTTTTTTTTCTTCAATCGAAATACAGGGTTCAAATTAAAGAGTTTGAAACGATGGTTACGAAAATATATTTATTTTGACTAGAAAACATTGTGATCATACTTGAAAGAGAAAAATAATAATTTATTTGACAAATCGTCAGTGAATGGCTCCGTGTGAATGCGGTCTTACGCCGTCGGGTTTTTTATTATCATGCCAATATTAAGCCTGATTTACACGTATTAAGTTGTCAAGTAGTTAACTAAATTTTAACTTAATTTTAAGCGACTTAATTTTAAGTAGGTAAGCGTTTTCACGAATCCAGACAAGTGATTTATTAAAGCTCTCAAGTTCAAAACTTCACTAAATTGGACCTGTACAAACGTGCTGTGTAGCTTCTAGTCACCGGCGGGGGGTGCGCGGGGTGCGGAGGGCGCGAACCAAAAAATAGACAAAATTCTATTCTACATGTTTTCTTGCACACTAAATTTTAACTTGCAACTTATTACTAAATTCACTGTTTACATACATTATTTCACTTAAAATTAAGTTAAAATTTAGTTGACTACTTGACAGTTGTTAATGCGTGTAAATCAAGCTTTATGCTTGCTAGCATCACCACATACTGAGTATTAAAACTATTAGCTATTAGAGCAACACTGACACTCATACTGAGTATTAAAACTATTAGCTATTAGAGCAAATAATTATGATTGTTCCTTATCAAAGTTATCACTTACATTCTAATAATATTATTCAATAAGTTTGTCTTTTATTAAAACTTTGATAAAAACCAAAACGTCAACCGGCTCTTTTCGTTATGCAACAAAATAACACGCCAGCAATTTTCAACACGACAATAGCAGAAATTGCTGGACAGTTTTAAGTGCTGGCGAGATTTTTCAAAAGTAACACACTAACATAAATTAGTTAGTTCACAAATATTTTTTGTGTTCCTAAAACTAATTTTTTTATTGAAGTGAAAACTTCTTTAGTCGCGTTGAGCAATTTCATTTCAAAGAAGAATGAATACATATTTCTTTATAAATAGAACAAGACCACCTGCAGTCTAATTAACAAGTATAAAGTTCGCAAACTAAAACCCGACTACGCTTAATAATTTAAGAACAATTTAGTGTGCGAAAGCGCGGGGCAAGCAGCTAGTGGCGCCATCTGTTATGTGATTACCGAAACTAATTTATTAATCTAGAGCCGCGCGAAGATCACTTCTCCATTCTTTTCTTAAATAAAATGTAGCCTATGTCATCCGGACCATTACAACGAATCAATAGACACCTCATTCATCAAAATCGGTTCAGTAGTTTAGGCGCTACGGTGGTACATACAGAATCTCATACAAAAATCGGCCACATACATACATACATAGACTGCTAAAATCATAACTCTTCCTTTTGGCTTTGCTGTAGTCGGGTAAAAAAATTAGTGTAGTGGTTTTCTTAACATTAACTAATATTACAACATATTAAACAATTTTGTTTAATAAAAATGAGCATCAGATAGTTCATCAGGAGAAGAATTATCAGATTTTATCTGGCAAATGCGTACAATTAATTACTATTTATCGTTGTTTAAACTGCAATGTAACTTTTAATATGAATTAAAAGGGTCTAGCCGGATAAGTATAGCGAATTGGCCCCCAAATGACAACCTATATCGAAACTTATGTTTCAATATTGGCTTGGTGTACGAACGCGATTGACACCAGTTTTAGCGCCGTGCTCCGCTTTGACCTTGAGTTATTAAAAAAAATGAGCGCAACTATGACTATCATTCAAAGTGACATATCTCGGAAACTATTAAAGCTAAAAACTTAAAACCAACGCGAGATTTTAGGTAACCTTTAAGAGCATATTTCATATTTTTTCTAGATTTTTCGAATAGTTAAAAGAATATTTTTTTTAATAAAAAAAATATAATTATTATTATTCCTGTGTTTCTTATGACGGACATTCACTAAAAAAATATATATTGTAGTACTTAATATGTACTAATACTCGTAAAAAATTCGTTTGAAAACAAATGGTGTAACACTTTGAAAAAAAATAAAATTCGACCCGAAATAAATGTATCAAAGAATACGAGCTAAACAAAGAAATACGAATATAAACATTAAACACTTTATAAATTATAATCATAAAAATTAACCACCACTACAGCCTTTTTAACGTCCCACTGCTGGGCAAAAGCCTCCTCTCTCATAAGATAGAGGGATTTTTATAGCTTAGACCCGCCACGCTGCTCCAATGTGGGTTGGCGGGCTTTAACGATTATTGTCACAACTGATAGTAATAACAACCGGGACCGACTGCATAACGTGCTCTCCGAGGCATGGGGGTGAAACCGCCTGCTTCCAACTCCAGGCTGGCACTGAGAATTTCTTGACAGAAAAACCCAATACCGAACAATTATTTGCCCGACCCGGGAATCAAACCACGCGATCTGCGGTCGAATATGCTAACCACTAGAACAACGAGGCATTTCATCATCATAAAAATCATAAAAACAAAGATAAAGCACACAATTTTTAATACTAATTAAATTAAACTAATCAGTTTTTTATCATCTCGATGATGAACTGCCTCGTTGATCTAGTGGTTAGCATAGCCGACCGCAGATCGCGTGGTCCCGGGTTCGATTCCCGGGTCGGGCAAATAATTGTTTGGTATTGGGTTTTCTGTCAAGAAATTCTCAGTGCCAGCCTGGAGTTGGAAGCAGGCGGTTTCACCCCCATGCCTCAGAGAGCACGTTATGCAGTCGGTCCCGGTTGTTATCATTATCAGTTGTGACAATAATCATTAAAGCCCGCCAACCCGTATTGGAGCAGCGTGGCGGGTCTAAGCTCTAAAAATCCCTCTATCTTATGAGAGAGGAGGCCTTTGCCCAGCAGTGGGACGTTAAAAAGGCTGTAGTGGTGGTGGATTTTTATGATTATAATTTATAAAGTGTTTAATGTTTATATTCGTATGTCTTTGTTTAGCTCGTATTCTTTGATACATTTATTTCGGGTCGAATTTTATTTTTTTTCAAAGTGTTACACCAACTGTTTTCAAACGAATTTTTTATGAGTATTAGTACATATTAAGTACTATAATATATATATTTTTAGTGAATGTCCGTCATAACAAACACAGGAATAATAATAATTATATTTTTTTTTATTAAAAAAAATATACTTTTAACTATTCGAAAAATCTAGAAAAAATATGAAATATGCTCTTAAAGGTTACCTAAAACCTCACGTTGGTTTTAAGTTTTTAGCTTTAATAGTTTCCGAGATATGTCACTTTGAATGATAGTCATAGTTGCGCTCATTTTTTTTTAATAACTCAAGGTCAAAGCGGAGCACGGCGCTAAAACTGGTGTCAATCGCGTTCGTACATCAAGCCAATATTGAAACATAAGTTTCGATATAGGTTGTCATTTGGGGGCCAATTCGCTATACTTATCCGGCTAGACCCTTAGTTTTTTGAATTGATTTGTTTATTATTTCCTCGAATATTTGAGTAAAAGTACTATTATGGCAGTGTCAGATCACAGGAATACGGTTTGTGACCAATGTGAGTCCTCACGTGAGTTGTCAAAGTACGTTTGTGTTTAAATTTTGCCTGACATTTATCACAGGAATAGGGACTATCGTCAGTGTGAGTCCTCATGTGACTTGTCAAGTTCCGTTTCTCTTTAAATTTCTTATAACACTGATCACAAGAAAATGGTTTTTCACCAGTGTGAGTCCTCCTGTGTTCTACCAACATATTTTGTCTTGCAGTTCTAAATGGACATATATCACATGAAAAAGGTTTCTCGCCAGTGTGAATCCTCTTATGAGTTACTAACGTATATAGTTTTGCAGTTCTAAATGGACATATATCACATGAAAAAGGTTTCTCGCCAGTGTGAGTCCTCCTGTGCTTTACCAACCTGCTTTGTTGTACAGTTTTAAATGGACATATATCACATGAAAAAGGTTTCTCGCCAGTGTGAGACATCGTGTGAGTTTTTAAACTACTTCTATGTCCAAATTTGGCTTTACATAAGTCACAAGAAAAAGGTTTTTCACCAGTGTGTGTCCTCATGTGAATTTTTAATCTCGCTTTTTCTGTAAAATTGTGACACTGATCACAAGAATATGGTTTGTTATGACTGTGAGTCATCATGTGAGTCGTCAAAGTACTATTGCGTTTAAATTTTGCCTGACATTTATTACAGGAATAGGGCCTATCGTCAGTGTGAGTCTCCATATGACTTGTTAAGTACCATTTCTGTGTAAATTTCTTATCACACTGATCACAAGGAAATGGTTTTTCACCGGTGTGTGTCCTCATATGCCCAACTAAACTACTATTGTCTCTGAACCGTTTTTCACAAACATGGCAACAGTGGGGTTTGTTGCTCTTAGCGGTTCCACTGTTTCGAGTCTGCCTGCTTTTTTGTGGTAACGAAGTACCTGAAAGATAGAATTTTACTTCAAGTAAAAAAAATGCTTTCTTCATCACACTAATTCACACTAATATTATAAAGGCGAAAGTTTGTATGTATGTGTGTGTTTGTGACTCTTTAACGCCGCAACTACTGAACCAATTCTAGCTGAAATTTGGAATGGAGATAGATTATACTCTGGAATAAGAGGCTTTTTATCCCAGAAAAAGTGGTCCTGTGGGACTTAAATGGATATAGACTTCCAAAAACGCGATAGATGGCGCTGA
This sequence comes from Melanargia galathea, assembly GCA_920104075.1. Taxonomy (NCBI): domain Eukaryota; kingdom Metazoa; phylum Arthropoda; class Insecta; order Lepidoptera; family Nymphalidae; genus Melanargia; species Melanargia galathea. The sequence goes on along the minus strand of OV049857.1, from coordinate 7,870,902 downwards.
TTGTTTAGGTACATCACGCTCACATAACACACATTATTGCAATAGTTTGGTATCGTTGCATGCATTTGTATGCGTTTGCACGAATTTGGCGTCGTTCTCTTTGCTAAGTTACTCTTAGAAGATCCTGTTCAAATATTTTTATGTGCACAAACTTATTAGCCGCGAGTAACACCGCTGTGTGTGTGTGTGTGTGTGTGTGTGTGTGTGTGTGTGTGTGCGCGTGCGTATCTGTCTCTTCCCCCGAAATTGCGGTGTTTTAATATTACATATTTTTTCACAAATCACTCAATGTGTGTGTGTGTGTGTGTGTGCGTGCGTGTGTGTGTGTGTGTGTGTGTGTGTGTGTGTGCGTGCGTGCGTGCGTGTGTGTTTGTGTAGGTAGCGCTCATACGGGTGAACCGATTTGAATGCGATTTTTTTTGTTTGAAAGGTGCATTACTCGAGTGTCGTTAGCTATGTTTGATGAAAATCGATCCAAGATGGCCGCCGCTACAAAATGGCGGATTACATATTTTTCACAACTCCCTTAATATGGGTATCAAATGAAAGGGCTTGACTAGTAGAATAGCACTATGTAAATCCAAGATGGCCGCCGCCACAAAATGGCGAATGTCGGGGGTTTTTGATTTTCAATTTATACTTGTATTATTGTAACATCGTAACCTCCTCCCCTAAAGGGGCCAAGGTTTGTCAACATTTTGCACGATAAATCAAAAACTGTTATGCATAAAAATAAATAAAAATCTGTTTCAAAATGTACAGATAAAGCCCTTTCATATGATATCCCACTTAGTAATTATAGTTATCTCACTTTGAAAATTAAAAATACTATAGTCTGATTTTTAATTGGGTGGAATTCTGACAGTTGTCATTTAAAAATAGAATGAGTTATTTGTATGAAAAACCGGGTTACCACCTGAAGTTCGTTTTTACCCCAAACTAAATTAAATACCTGAAGTATCTGTTAGGCATTTGTCATATGAGATTTTTATTTATATGTAAGTTTTGGATTTATTATCTTTTTGTGGGAACTGTTTTATCTCTGGTAACATTAAGAAATGTCAGAATTCCACGGAATCAAAAACCAGAGTATATAGATCGACCAGAATCTCATGAAAAATAGGGAAATTAAATTGTGTAGTAAGCAACACTAGGTTAACTCGGCTGCCCTAGTGATAGACAAAGTAATTACATTCAGAACACCTTACCTGGGATCGTTTCACGAAACGAAAAATCAAGCAACTGCATTTTAAATACAAAAAAAAGTAATCAACATCCAATTACTTTGTTTTAGTGTTGTGCTTGTTGTTTACTTGGTTTTTGCATTTTTATTCCAGGTTAGTGAGTGCAGTTACTTTGTTTGGGCAATTTAAATTTCGGCAATCAAAGTAAACAGTTCAAGTTATTTGAAATATTAAACTGTGGTAAAAAACTACTAGACATAAAACTTAATACAAAAAGTCAATTTCACAAAAAATGTCAGTTACTTTGTTTATCGCTAGGGCAGCCGTAGTGTTGCTAACCTGACCAAATGCTGACCAGAATTTCATTTTCATGAGATTCTGGTCAATCTATAACCATATCGTGATGTAACCACAAATTCACTTGTTCATGAACACATTTTTTTTTGTGATGTAACCACAAATTCACGATTTTCAGATTTTTCCTTTACTTATGCTATAAGACCTACTTACCTGCCAAAAGTTGAGAATTTAAGCTGGCATAAATAATTAAATAAATAAATAAATTCTTCATTTTGTTTCATGAACAATTCTTAGAAACTTTAAGGAACGTTAATAACTGTTAGTTGAAAACTGTGTTACAGCTATTAACGCCCCCCCCCCCTCAGCTTAATTTAGTTACATAAGGATTTCATTAGATGCTTAACTAGTTCTAAATAAAGAACATATACATAGAACACCAGAATGGGGTTTCTCGCCAGTGTGAGTTGCTTTGTTTTACACTTTTTAATAATTATATCATATGAAAAAGGTTTCTCGCACAGTGTGAGTCATCGTGTGAGATTTTAAACTACTTTTATGTGAAAATTGGGCTTCGCATATGTCACAAGAAAAGGGTCTTTCACCAGTGTGCGTCCTCATGTGAACTGTTAAATTCGATTTTTGTTTAAATTTAACCTGACACTGATCACAAGAATATGGTTTGTCATCCTTGTGAGTCTTCATGTGATTCGTTAAAGTGCTTTTCTGTTTAAATCTTGCCTGACATTGATCACAAAAAAACGGTTTCTCACCAGTGTGACACCTTACATGAGCAATTAAATGATGGTTTTTTGCAAATTTGGCCTCACACACGTCGCAAGAATAAGGTTTATCGCCAGTGTGAGACATAATGTGAGTTTTTAAACTATTATTATGTGAAAATTTAGCTTCACAAATGTGACAAGAAAAAGGTTTTTCACCAGTGTGAGTCCTAGCGTGAATAGACAATTGACATTCATATCTGAAATTGGCCTGACATACATGACAAGAAAAAGATTTCTGAGCAGTATGAAACCTTTTATGAGCAGTTAAATGGTGTTTTTTTGCAAATTTAGTCTGACATAGGTCACAGGAATGCGGTTCCTCCACAATGTGCGTCCTTTTATGAGTAATCAACTGATGTTTTAGAGCAAATTTAGCCTGACACTGATCACAGTCATAAGGTTTCTCTCCAGTGTGACTCCTCAGATGAGCGGTTAAGTGATGTTGTAGTGCAAATGTAGCCTTACATTGATCACAGGAGTAAGGCCTAGCGCCAGTGTGAGTCCTCATGTGACTTGTTAAGTTCCATTTCTGTGTAAATTTCTTATCACATTGATCACAAGGAAACGGTTTTTCACCAGTGTGTGTCCTCATATGCGCAACTAAACCACTATTATCTCGGAACCGTTTTTCACAAACATAGCAACAGTGGGGTTTGTTGTTCTTAGCGGCTCCACTGTTTTGCGTCTGCCTGCGTTTTTGTGGTAACGAAGTACCTGAAAGGTAAGTTTTACTTTAATTTTACTTTAACAGTAAATTTATTTAATTATTTATATTTATTTAGTTATTTATAGTGATTTACTTTAACAGTAAATTTTCAAAATTTTAATATTTTAATTTTTCAAAATCATACTTTTATGATAATAAGTTAATCTAAATAAGTTAATTTGTGTTTGATTGCGTTGGGTTTATTAAAAAAAAAAATATTAAACCCAGTCTTTTCGCAATTTTAGTTTCTTGCAGAAAAAAAATTGTTTGTCTCTAAAGTCGGTTTACGGACGATAATTTTACGTGATAACGTCTTAAGAAAACATTGCCTCTCTATCGCTTGTTCCGCGCTCTCGCTTGCACGCGGTACGTGACAATGAGTCATGTTTTTCGTGCGTGTAGCCAGCGTTCATCAATTTATAGGACGTTACCACACCAAAAGTACGTAATATCTGACGCAGCGCCCCCCCCCTCCCCCTTCCCCCTAAACGCCTCACGTAATTAATGGACGCCCTTTAAGCCACTTGTTTTACCGCCGGCGAGTAAGCAACTAACTATAGGCTATTTTGTCGGTCAAGAAACGTACAATAGATATACACTCCGCCAGGGTTCGAGGATATATATCAATGGATATATATCCGATATATATCAAATGTTTTAAAAAAATAATATATTGCAATACGTGTTTCTTGATTGTTGTATTGTTTTTTACAAAGAAAGTAATTGCTAGATAACTTTAGTATACATAAGTAACATAGCAGATAGTATTCATAAATAATGCAATACAAGTATAAATTGTAAATTTAAAAAACCCCCGACAATCGCCATTTTGAGGCGGCGGCCATCTTGAATTTGCAACAGTGCTATTCTACTAGTCAAGCCCTTTCATTTGATACCCATAATAAGTAAGTTCTGAAAAAATATGTAATCCGCCATTTTGTAGCGGCGGCCATCTTAGACTGATTTTCATCAAACATAGCTAACAACACTCTCGACTAATTCACCTTTCAAACAAAAAAAAACCGCATTCAAATCGATCTACCCGTTTGAGCGCCACAGGAGAACAGACAGACAGACAGACACACACACACACACACAGACACGTCGTTTTTGCGTCGGGGGTTAAAAATAATAATATGGCTTTCATACAAAATGGATATATATCAAACTATATATATATTATTACGTCAATGTATATAATATATCCGATATACATACAACGTTAGTTTTACTTTGCGCAAAAACCGAAACACGTGTCAAATATTTTTACATTAAAAATATTTATACAAAATTTCAAAAAAATATAATGAAAAGTAACGAAGTTATAAGCTTGTTATGTTGCGTCGTTGTCCTCGAAAAAAATGGTCACCGCAAGCAGTCGCCGCAGGGACTAGCGATCGACGCGAGTTGAATGACCGCCGCTGTGTGCCGACCGTCAGCTGATGCGCGGTAAATCTATACTAATAAATAAAATTGAAGTGTCTGTCTGTAATTTCGAAATAACTACCACATATTAAGCTTATATGGTTATTTGAACGATACCATAACCGAATCACACGTTTTAAAATTTTTGTCTGTCTGTCTGTCTGTTTGAACGGGCTAATCTTCGGAACGGCTGAACCGATTTTGACGGGACTTTCACAGACAAGTAGAGGATTAACCAAGGAGTAACATAGGCTACTTTTTTAACCGACTTTCAAAAAAGGAGTTGTGTTGAAATCGGTAAATACAGATGTTAAAAACGCCCTGATAGGTATTTTCGCTGCGCGCGATCGCGACGGCCGACGCGGACGCTCGCGCTCCCCGCGCCGCGCCACGCGCCCCTGCGCCCTGCGCCCGCCGTACGCGGTACCGCGGTACGCCGCCGCGCGGCGGGGGGCGGGTGGACCAGAAATCTACTTATCCCTCAGGATTTGTGAAAAATCGAAATTCACGCGGGCGAAGCCGCGGGCAAAAGCTAGTCATTAATATATATATAGCTGCTCGTGCTGATTCACTCACTCATTGATCACCTCTCCTGAACAATTTTGTATGAAAATTTTTTTTTTCGATAATGGTGTCGTATAGAGGACAAAAATTCATTAAGAGGAAAAATATGGAGAGAGCTGATGATTGAGGATTTCAGAGACGAGCGACGGGCACGCTTAAGGTATTGATGATAGGTAGGAGGTGCTCGAGCAAATGTCACTCGAAACGTCATCCAATTGGCAGTCAGCTGAAAAAAAATTCAAAATGGCGAAAAAAAGATGGCCGCCCTACAAATTTCGTCGGTCTCCATCTCGGAGGGTATAAAAGATGGAAGAGTAGTTTCTTCGCAAAAGATGATCAGGATCCAAATATCTACTTGATGAATTGAAAAAAAAAATTCAAAATGGCGGAATTTATTTTTTCATAGAAAATGTATGGCGAATATTGAAGAGACTACAAGTTGTAAACTATGCAAGGCTTTGATGCGGTTCTTTGGAGAACTCTCAATGAAAAATATGGGAAGACATGATGATTGAGGGTTTGGAAGATGGTTGAGGAGCCCGGGCAGGGTATCGCAGATAGATGGGAGGTGCTCAAACAAAAATTACTCAAGACCTCATCCAATTGGCACTGAGCTGAAAAAAAAAAACAAAATGGCGGATTCAAGATGGCGGCTATACAAATTTCGTCGGTGTCACCAAGTATAAAAGATGGAAGAGTGGTTTCGTGGCAAAAGATGATCAATACCTAAAGATCTACTTGAAGAGCAGAATTATTCGAAGAAAAAATATGGAGAGTGATAATGATCGAGGATTAGGAATATGGGAGAGATAGGTGGAGGCTGCTCAAACCAAAATACCCGAAAGCGAAACCTCGCGGTCCGCTTGCGGGCCGCGCACCCACGCGCCCTACTAGTTATATATATAAAGCTACTTGAAGTTACGGACTGATCACCTCTCCTGAACAATTTTGTATGGAACTTTTTCACCATACTTTCCGTGTGTGTAAAATTCAAAAATTCTAGGTCACCAAAATTATAGAGAGAGCTGGAGGTGGAAAACTGACTAGAGTGCCCTAGGGGATCTCGAAAACTATCAGTCGGAGAGGTATCGTCTCGAAACAAAAAATGTTCAAAGCCTTGGGCCATTGGGTGAACCGGTAAAAATAATATAGCCACCATACAAAAAAAATTTCGTCTCCATACAAAAAATTTCCTAATTTTCAAGAGGCTCTCCAGAACAATTTTGTATGGAACTTTTTTCCCTTCACTACTTATGTGCGTAGAACTTATGGGTCTTCCTTCAGAAAATTATGAAACGTCATGAATGTGGAAAATTTACCAGAGTACCTCATGAGTCCTCCAAAACTACCAGTCATACAGACATGGTCCCAAACAAATGTTATTAAAGACCTTGGGCCATTAGGTGAACCGGTAAAAAAAAGATGGCCGCCAAACAAAAAAAAATTCTCTCCATACAAATTTTTTGCGTTTTTTTCAACAGGCTCTCCAGAACAATTTTGTATGGAACTTTTTTCCCTTCACTATTTATGTGCGTAGAACTTATGGGTCTTCCTTCAGAAAATTATGAAACGTCATGAATGTGGAAAATGTACCTGAGTACCTCATGAGTCCTCCAAAACTACCAGTCATACAGACATGGTCCCAAACAAATGTTATTAAAGACCTTGGGCCATTGCGTGAACCGGTGAAAAAAAGATGGCCGCCGAACAAAAAAAAATTCTCTCCATACAAATTTTTTGGGTTCTTTTCAAGAGGCTCTCCAGAACAATTTTGTATGGAACTTTTTCCCTTCACTATTTATGTGCGTAGAACTTATGGGTCTTCCTTCAGGAAAATTATGAAACGTCATGAATGTGGAAAATTTACCAGAGTACCTCATGGGTCCTCCAAAACTACCAGTCATACAGGCATGGTCCCAAACAAATGTTGTTAAAGATCTTGGGCCATTGGGTGAACGGGTAAAAAAAAGATGGCCGCCGAACAAAAAAAATCTCTCCATACAAATTTTTTGGGTTCTTTTTAAGAGGCTCTCTTAGACATTTTTGTATGAAACTTTTCCCCCCAATACACGTATAAGTAAATAGAACTTAAAGATTTTTTTTCACAAAAAATACAAAACGTAGTGAATGTGGAAAATTTACCAGAGTACCCTAACGGCCCTCAAAAACTATCAATCATAGAGGTACGGTCCTGAAACTAAAAATGTTCAAGACATACAATGAATATAAAATTATTTTGCTATAATCCGCTAACAGTGACAAATTTGTAGGCACAACACCACACAATCTTGTAGGCACAACACCACACAATCTTGTAGGTGTTGTGCCTACAAGATTGTGTGGTGTTGTGCCTACAAATTTGTCACTGTTAGCGGATTATAGCAAAATAATTTTATATTCATTGTATATCATGGAATTCCGCAAAGTAACGCCTGCTTCCATTCAACAATGTTCAAGACCTTAGGCCCTTTGGTGAGCCAATAAAAAAAGATAGCTACGGAACAAAAAAAATTCGTGTCCATACAAAATTTCTTTTTAATTTTCAAGTGGCTCTCCAGAACATTTTTGTTTAGATCTTTTTTTTCACTAAACGCATGCATAGAACTCATTAGTGTCCTTTCAGAAAAGATACGAAACTTGATACCAATATTTCTTTCTATCTTTCAAGAGACTCTCCAGAATATTCTGGAATTTCTTTATTTTATGAATATTGAAGAGACTACAAGGCCCGCGAGCTGCTTGCAGCTCGCGCACCGAGCGCAACACTAGTTGTGTCTAAGCTTGTAAGATTTCAAAATATTTTTGGACAAAAATATAACACTATAAAAATGGTTGGATTCGATTTTGTTACTGATTCTGAACAAACTACTTTCAGGTTTTGCGTTAAGTAAAACTAACGTTGTATATCATAAATATCCGATATTTTGATATTTATAATAAATATCGGATATTTTTTAACCCTGCACTCCGCACAGCTTCGGTGGATACACCCTTGCTGAAAAACATCTCTTCTCGTCTCCGCTTCAGACATCTCCGCACATCTCCGCTCCGGTGGAGTTTGGGCCTCAGCGGTGGGACAAGTGGCTAAGGAAGAAATCGATTCGCGACACACTGGCCACTTACTGTGCGTTGGGACCGAGTCGTCGCCACTCTGCTCCACGACGACGCCGCTCGTACCCGCAGCGCTCGCGTCGCCCTGCAATCAACAAAACACATCATTATTCATCCTTCTAAAACACAAGTATAAATTAAAAATTTAAAAACCCCCGACATTCGCCATTTTGTGGCGGCGGCCATCTTGGATTTGCAATAGTGCTATTCTACTAGTCAAGCCCTTTCATTTGATACCCATATCAAGGGAGTTGTGAAAGAATATGTAATCCGCCATTTTGTAGCGGAGGCCATCTTGGACCGATTTTCATCAAACATAGCTAACAACACTCTCGACTAATTCACCTTTCAAACAAAAAAAACCGCATTCAAATAAGTCTACCCGTTTGAGCGCCACAGGGGAACAGACAGACAGACACACACACACACACACAGACACGTTAAACTTATAACACCCCGTCGTTTTTGCTATCCATGCGAATGTCACTTCTCGATCTTATTTATATATGAAATGTAGCCTATGTCACCCAGACCATAACTGACACCTCATTCATCAAAATCGGCCCAGTAGTTTAGGCACTACGGTGGAACACACGGAATCAGATACAAAAATCGGATACAAACATACATACATAAATACATAGACTGCTAAAATCATAACCCTTCCTTTTAGTTTTGCTGTAGTCGGATAGTGTAAAAACACAAGTATTAAGTTGTATTACATCTAGAATCTAGATGCTGTTTGTAACTTGGCTGGCGTGGATTCAAACAAATCTCATACATTCATCCCCCATTTAACCCACTTGGGGGTAGTTTAGGAAGTTTACACAACCATAGCAAATAGCAATGTAACAAGATCACTATTCCATCTTGCCCGAATCATAATAATAATGTCCTCCCAACCGAATTTCGGCCACGGCGGCCAATCTCAACTGACATTGAGACTAGCCATCACAAATCAAACTATCGGACCCAGCAAATGTTGTCCTGCCCTACATACTGACACCAGCGACACATACTGGGTCCAATTGTGTTTTCAAACCATCCAGGAACCCATTGAAATGTACACACAAAATTTGATCCAAATCGGTCCAGCTGTTTAGGTGTTAGGTGACAAACACAGGTACAGAATTATACTAGCCTGCGACTTTGTCAGTGTTGATTTTGACTGTGGGTTTTCCACGATAAAAAGTAACCTATGTCCTTCTGCAAGGTGTCGTCTGTATCTACCAAACGTTAAAATTGGTTGTGGTTTAGGAGTGATGCCATGACCAAGGAAAATAGGGATTCATTTTTATACATATAGATTAAGATTGGTAAACTGTACACTTTTTGAACATCAATTTATATAAGTACAAGAAAGTGAGGTAATAGTATGATAATTACTTACAAGAACTTCAGATGAATTATGCGCTTTTTGTAACTCGATGATTTCTTTACTTAAAACTGTTTCCTTTTTAATAGGTTTCACCATGTTGACAGTTGGTTGGTCCAAATCGGCGGTTTCCAAGTGTGACTCCTCTTGGGAGTCTAAATCTGGAGTGTCTATGTGTGTGTGTGTCTCTTGGAGCATGAGAAAGTCCTTGCGATCCTCACAGTCATCGGTTATGTCCAGCTCATCCAAAACCTCCTCCTTGGGTTCTGTAAGGTAGTTGGCATCACATACATGGTGGAAGGGGACCACTATCGGAAACTTAGCGCTATTATTATACTATCTACACACAATCAAATACCATAATATACTCGTAGTATTAGTGCTTTAGTAGGTATTTAGTATTTCTCAAAATGGCAATGTTTAACGTGTACAACTCGGGGTCACTACCCCGCCAGCAGCAGGCGTCCGGCAACAACTTTTGGTATTTAGACGTCAGTTGATTACATCGCGAACTTTGAAAAATACAGGAAATATATTATTTTTCGCCGTTTTTTTTTTTTCGTGGTATCTTGTCATCACTACTGTTACTTACCTATCTTCGTTTCCGAGAGCGGTCCTTTTACACCGGATAGAGGCTCGTCGGCTTGTTGCTCCATCTTGAAATGTGTTGTTCAACAACAGTAACTGTTTTACTTCCACTTCAACACTTGCCACAGTTGTAACTTATAGTTACATTCGAAGGGAGATGGAAGGAATCAGTCCATTGCACCGTGACTGCTGTAGCAGCTAAATACGAGGGACACTTTCAATCAAGGAGTTGTTAATTATTGAAAAAAAAAACGATTATTTTTCTTCTGAATTTATAATTTTAAATATGCAAATTTTAATGTTTTAAACAAATATGATTAATATTATTACTGTGTAAATCACATTTAAGATTCATGGGATGATTCGGATGATTAAATTTTAAATTAAAATTATGTAAATAAAATTTTATAAATTGTAAAAAGCTTGACCCTTGCTAGGCTAGCTCCAGGGCCTTTGCACTTCAAACATTTTTTCATTGTATGAAAATTACCCCGGTTACCACTTCCCTAAAGATGGCGCTTATCTTGTATTTATAATCTGTGCCTCTTTATCTATGATGCCACTGAAGTAAGTGTTCGTTCAGAAGTTTAAGTTTTAGTCTAATTTATTTTAATGTCATTTAATTAAACAGTTCAGCTAATAATATGTAAAATATTTTTTTGAGAGTAATATGAGTTAGTAGGATAAATTTCTAAGTTAAAACTCACATAACAGTCATTGTAAATATTTCTATATAAGTTGGAAGTTTAATGAAACATTTATGATTTAATTTCTAAACGTAGCGAACGGCCATTTCAGTTTGACCAACATTGACAACAATAATTAGCCAACAATAATTAGCCATGGAGGTGTAGCGCGTCAGGTATGTTTGCGATGTACAGGGTCGACGACTTTTATGCTGTTATGCGTAGGGCTAGAGCAGGATTCTTATCAAGACTCAATAATAGTAGAAATGTAATTATTAAGACTTTGAAATCATATCACTATAATGTTCCAAAATTTTTTAATATCTAAGACTGTCCTCAATGTTTTATTTTATTTAATTTATATTTTTAATTTGACTGTTTTATTTAATTTGACTTATTTAATTTATAATTTTTAATTTTTAATTCTTAATTTATATTAATTCTGTTTTTGATTGATTTTCTTTTAATTTTTACTGAGTGTAAAAAAAAAAAAAAAATGAATTATGGACAATTTTTGTCTGAAATAAAATTATTTTATTTTTTATTTTATTTTATTTTATTTATTAGTTTGACATTGAAGTTTTTCTAGTATGACAGTTGGATAATTATTGTGATAGTGGTGCTTCGTTAGTTTTTTCTTATTTTATTACTATTTCGCCATTCTTGGACTCCAATTATCTGTGCATTTCATCTCGTGATCGTGGACGTGATCGACTCCGATTATCTTTGCCTATATAACAGTGACCCACGCATGTAAAAAAGACTCGATTAAAAAGCAGAAAATTATCAACATGCGTTTCATTTCCTAACATCTGGAGACCACCTCTTACAATTTTAATGTAAGTATTGTATAATAATAATTTATCTTAATTATTACAAGGTCACATCATTCTTTAGTGATCTTGTAATAATTAAGATAAATTATATATATAGTATATATATTATAGTACCAGTAGTACCTATATATACAGTACTATAGCATTGTAGTTATATATATTTTAGTTTAGCCACTTCCCTGTGGAGGTCGCTTTAGGTGAACAGGCGAGTGCAATCTCTAATAAAGTACATATAATGTACTCTGTGGCTAGCTCTGTGAGGCTAGCCTTGGAGTTGGGAGTTGGGTTGGGTCACAGATTAATGATTTAGTATCTTGTGGGTTGGCCCGTTGGGTCCTGTGTAGTGTTGCCAACTCTGGAAAATATTTGCCCATAAACTTAAGTCAAATATCGCTAAAATCACCCTAATAACTTAATTTTGTTAAAAAAATCACACTAATATTATAAAGGCGAAAGTTTGTGCGTGTGTGTGTATGTTTGTTACTCTTAAATGTTAAACTACCAATTTGGTGAAATTTTGAATGGAGATAGATTATACCCTGATTTAACACATATACCCGTATTACTAATTCCCCGGAATTCTGACAGCTATCATTGTCATTTACAGATGAGTTATTTGTATGGAGAACAGGGTTAACATCTACGAAGTACGATTTTACCCCAAACTACTTTAATTCCCCGTCATCATAAAAAGCCATATGCCGCGTAATAATATTACTCGTTTCGCCTTAAAATAGAAAATACCAAGAGTGGAAACAAGAAAATTTAAAAAATTTATTCAAAAATGGATGTCGAATGACATTATCACCATGAAGGCATTTGTCTTATCTACATGCGGCAGTTAATTTGTACATATTTGCATAAGTTTTGAATTTTTTATCTTTTTTGTGGGAATTGTTTTATCTTTGGTAACATTACGAAACGTCAGAATTCCAGGAAATTAGTAATACGGGTATAGGCTACTTTTCATCCTAGAAAAGTATTTTTGTGACTGTTGACTATGTATACTACATAACTTGACTAAAATAGATATAGACTTCCAAAAACGCGATAGATGGCGCTGACTGTTCTTAGGTAAATCACGCTCACATAGCACACTATTACAATACTTACTTGCATCTGTACGCGTTTGCGCTTTTCATTCTGGAAAAATCCACAATTCCCACGGGATTTTGAAAAAACCGAAATCTATAGCAACAGCTATAGGTAGATTACTATAGCAAACTTCCTTGAAAGTAGGTATAAAGGTTGGAAAAGGGAGCAGGAACGAGAACCGGAAATCCATGATCCCCTTGGGATTTGTGAAAAACCGAAATTCACGCGGGCGAAGCCGCGGGCAGAACCTAGTTATAAATAATTAAGTGAATATATAGGGTCAAGATTTTTGCCTTAATAGGGTATTTGACTAATTTTTGGAAATTGTTTTAAATTATTCTTTATTACTTATTAAAACACACTACATTGATATTTTTCGCAATATCTACAGTATTAAGAATTAAATCAATGATAAAGTTTAAGTTTTGAAAACCACGCCAAAAACGACATTTCTGATCACATGATACGCGTGACGTCACAAATCGCTATGCAAGTCACTTCTCTCGCTCGCTCGTTTTCGGAACTCGGTGCGTGCGACAGAGACGCTACGCAAGGCGACTGCTGGATCGTAATGTTCTAAATGGTTATACCTACTCATTTTAATATCAATCTTATTCTTTCACGTATAAAGTTTAGTTTCGGTTGACTTGATAAACTTCAATTATATCAACCAAGTTACGTGCTATCGAGTGAAGTCACAAATCGCTATGCAAGTCACTTCTCTCGCTCGCTCCTTTTCGGAACTCGGTGCGTGCGACAGAGACGCTACGCAAGGCGACTGCTGGATCGTAATGTTCTAAATTGTTATACCTACTCATTTTAATATCAATCTTATTCTTTCAAGTGTAAAGTTTAGTTTCGGTTGACTTGATAAACTTCAATTATATCAACCAAGTTACGTGCTATCAAGTGACATCACAAACAATCCCAGAGCGTTCACGTTCCTGATAAAATTTCAAAAATTATTATGTTTTATTTCGTGCAAAATATCGCGTAAAATTACATAGTTTAGTTTGATTGAATGAAATATGTCTTTTTTAGGCTATTATCTGATAAGATGACCACAATCAATAGTATATTTTGAATGTTGTCAAATACCCTATTTTGAAATGAATGGTTTAAATGTTTGATATTACAGCGAAAATGTTGGTATTTAAAAAATGATGTAGAAGATTTAATTTTCTATAAAAACATTTCTCATGATTGTTTTATACGACCAATATTTAACCATAATTTTAAAAAATATAAGAGGTAAAAAAACACCTAACTATACGCCTAAAAATACCCTCTGCATTTGTTTACCCCTTTTGAGGAGAAAACTCTAAGTTGGCAACCCTGCCTGTGCACAGATTAATGATTATTGTCTGTGATCTGTAGATTAGTAATAACCACAGAGTAATAACTGACAAGTGTCATCACACGGGAACACGACCGGAGATAAGAGATAGATGACGTAGGTATTAAAGTACCGTTTTCAAAAAATTGTATAACGTTAACACCGCTTGATAGGAGTAACGTTATTATAAAAATAATATTGTAATCGAATTAACTCAAGGAATAATCTAGACCGTTCAAAATCGGTTCCGTATTTGCAGCGTTAAAGAGTAACAAACACACACACACTTTCGCCTTTATTACTGTGATAATCCCGATGTTTTACCGGTTGATATATGCACCTAAATTAAATAGTATGGTCAAATGATTTGATGCTCGCAGCTCGCGACTTCATCCGCGAGGATTTAGGTTTTTAAAAATCCCGCGGGAACTCTTTGTTTTTCCTAAGCTCCTTTGAGCTTATACTGTTAAAAGTGGTTGGTTGGTTAAAAGATGTGGATAATCAAAGGTTAAAAGTTTTCTATCACTAAGGTTTTCCCAATGAAAGTCCCATCAAAAGGTCCAGCATTTCCGAGACGTATTTCCTTCCTAAAAAAAAGAATAATTGAAGTCGGACTACCTTCCCGTTAATGAATTACAACTAAGTACACATTTTAACTTTCATCCCCTCTCCCAAGGGAACCGTGGTGAATTTCGGGATAAAAAGTATCCTATATGTTACTCCGTAGTGTGAACTAAAATCATGCCATGTTTCATTTCAACCCATTCAGTAGGTTTTGCGTGATGCGCGCACAAACATCTACGATCTACGATTTTACTATATGTAATAGATAAATAATAGATGTATGTAATAGAAGGTAGAATAGATAGATATTAAAAATGTTCAAATCAAACTGTCTCTAAGTAATGTACGGGGAATGTACACGTATTAGTCATATTACAAGTAAAGTTCGTAAACTAAAACCCGACTTCGCTTAATCATTTAATAATAATTTAGTGGGTAAAAGCGCAGAGCAAGCATGAAGCAGCTAGGGGTGCCATCTGTTATGCCTATCCGAAACTAATTTTACAATCTAGAAAGCCGCGCGAAGGTCACTTCTCGATATTTTTCGTTAGTAAAATGTAGCCTATGTCACCCGGGCCATAACAACGAATCAATAGACACCTCATTAATCAAAATCGGTATCCAGTAGTTTAGGCGATACGGTGGTACACACAGTATCTCATACAAAAATCGGCCACATACATACATACACACACACACACATATACATACACACATATATACATACATAGACTACTAAAATCATAATCGAAAGGGGAACCGACTACGGCAAAGCCAAAAGGAAGTTTTGGCTTTGCCGTAGTCGGGGAAAAAGCATAACCAGCCTCGTAGCCAAGTTACTCTTTTACTCTTATCTATCCTCTTTCTTTGATTGTTAACGCTTTAGAGCAGTTTCCCAAAGTTTTTTTTTTGTTAATAATACTTCGTGTCATTTTGCTGCATAAATGCCTTTAATTTTTATTAGGTATTTAAAATGCAGAATTTTAATATTGTGCAGAGTATGTTCGAATTTCAAAATCGCAAACTAGATGGCGATGCCATATTTTTAAATTGTGGTTAACTGCTTGAAGGTCGGCGAAACAGTCATGCTGACGTTAAATTAGCGTTAAATAACGCTAATCATTGACTATAAAGCATTATTTTTTATAAACTAAAATAAACTATGATAAAAAAAAAAACTTTGGGATAACGACGTAGACAGAGTACCACATAGACTTAGGTACTGTGTAACCGCGACTGAGATAGAGATAACATGACGTAACGATGACGTAAATGACAAGGTTATAGATTAATGTTGCCACAATAACTGCGCTCCCCTGTTTGGGGTATTAGATGGAATAGGGAAAATTCTTTCCCGAATTTTTAAATAAAACTAAAAAAGAAGTTGAATTGATTTTATTTTATTTTTTTAAATACATACATATAAAAGGTTTACAATGAAAACAAAACTTACTTTGCTATAATCCGCTAAGTGACAGTGACTTTGTAGGCACACTACCACACAAATTCACCAAAAAATAAACTCTACGATCGTTTCGCTCCGGATACCGGAGTATCTTCAGATGTCGACTTCACAACGGACGATTGCAAAGTGTTTGCAAAATTTGTCACTATTAGCGGATTATAGCAAAGTAATTTTGTTTTCATTGTGTATCATGGAATTCCGCAAAGTAACGCCTGCTTCTATTCAACATATAAAAGGTTGTCTAGGAGAGATCTTCTAGCCGAAAGCAGAAAGCAGAAATTAGCTGTGCTAAGATCCAAAACTTGGCGGGTGAAAAAAGAAGACTGCAGAGCTATCGAAAATTGTAGAGAATTTAAAGCTCATCATATGATAAACGAAGAATCCGCTGCTATGTTGTGTTCCATTAAACCAGCCAATAAGGACTTTTAAAAAAAAAAATCTTAGTAAAGATACCACAGAGAGAAAATATTTTCCTCAGTTAAGAAAATTTGCCTCAATTCTGAATTTTATCAGCCCTAGAGCCTATAATTAAGAGCCGTCTTACCGTTGCCATCGAAAAATCTAAGATTTCAGGCTCCAAATTTAGCATCGTAGGAGAGACTTTCACATATTTGAATACATGTTTTAAATAAACTAATCTTTCATATTGACATTTTACAGACCATATTTACAAAAGCTATTTTATTTATTTTGTAATGATCAATGAAATGAAAATCCGACGAATGGGGAGCCTAGAATCATGTACTAAATGTGTGGGACTCGTTTTAGACAACATGTCTGTTACACCCTTTATATATTTGTAACTATTTGAAAAATCAAGAAAAAATAAAAACATGCTCTTAAAGTTTACCTAAAACCTCACATTGGTTTTAAGTTTTTAGCTTTAATAGTTTCCGAGATATGTCACTTTAAACGATAGTAATAGTTGCGCTTATTTTTTATATCTGAAGGTCAAAGCGGAGTACGGCAGTGTAACTTATGTCAATAGCGTTTGCGCATCGTTCGTTAAAAAACCCCCGACATTCGCAATTTTGTGGCGGCGGCCATATTGGATTTGCACAGTGCTATTTTACTAGTCAAGCCCTTTCATTTGATACCCATATTAAGGGAGTTGTGAAAAAATATTTAATTCGCCATTTTATAGCGGCGGCCATCTTGGATTGATTTTCATCAAACATAGCTAATAACACTCTCGACTAATTCACCTTTCAAACAAAAAAAAACCGCATTCAAATCGGTTCACCCGTTTGAGCGCCACAGGGGAACAGATACACACACACACACACACACACACACACACAGAGACACATGAAACTTATAACACCCCGTCGTTTTTTCGTCGGGTTTAAAAATAAGTTTTGATATAGGTTGTCATTTGGGGGCCGATTCGCTATACTTATCCGGCTAGACTACAAAGTAAATTAAAAAATATATATATTTCTCGAAAACTATTACGAATCGCGGGAAAATATTTCGGTGTTAGTTTGATTATATCAAAACCTATCTACAAAAAAAATGGAACTGCCTGCTGACTGTCTGCTAAACTAAAGTTGAACCCTACTTTATATCCCGGAAAAGTTATAATTATATTAAAATATCTAAATCCACGCGAACGAGTATCAATCAGCTAGTAAATAATATTTTTAGATACCGAAGCATTACAGGTTTATAAATAATTCAATATGTATTTTTATGTTATTTTTACTGAAAATCGGGACGTTGTATACCTAAAGGTGGCAACACACTTAGATAGTAAATTTAGGTTATGAATAATAAAAACATTACAATTTCCTTCTATTTAGCGATTTTTAATACAATAATTTGTTTCTGCGTAATAAGGTTTATGGAATTAACACTAACAGTATATTTATGAGATTACAAACAATAAAATGGTCACTACTTATGCGTGAAAAGATATTCCGGCAATTTTCTTATCACTATCACTATTGCACGAAATAATACGAGAACGTACCATCGTACTTAGTCAATACTTGTAATAAACGATATGCAATATGAGTATCAAACGTTTTCTGAAAACAAGTAAGTAAATAAATAATAAAAAATACAATGTGGCTAATTCTGTTGTACACAATCTCTAAACCTAAACTAAATTGACAGGTTTAAAAATAGTGCTATCCCCTTCAGCAGGGAGGATTGTGAAAGAGACAGGAATATATTTAGACCTGTCATTTTAGTTTAGATTTAGAGATTGTGTACAACAGAATCGGCCACAATGGCATAAGGCACCACGAACAAAGAGAATATAACCACTACGTAACCACAAACTGGCAGTTTGTTTTGCAACTAAAGTTGCAAAACCTTGAAAAACCGGTTACACGATGAGGGACAGAAAATAAGATAGCTGCGTCTCTGTTTATCACATTAGTAACTGTAGTGTGTAGACACTAAAGAGTTTGTATATTATTTATATTATCGGTGGTTGACCGATATTTTATAAAAACTTAGGACTTGTCACTTGTCAGGAAAATATGTGAGATGTACAAGGAAAAATAATTATTAAATACTAATATAAAACATAATGATAATTTGAAGAAATAAACCTAATTTATAAATACTAAAACAAGTTTCATTATGAAATATTACATGGCGCAGTCGTATTAGCGAACTCGGATAATGGCTAAGAAGTTACAACAGGAAGGCATAAGGGCGGCCAGTGAACTTGAATGACCAACCAAAATTAGAGGATGTTATAAAATTTTTTGAAGATTACTTTAAGCCAAAACAAAATGAAGTTATAAATAGTTACCATTTCAACAAAAGATGTCAAGAGGAGGGAAAGAATTTTGATGCCTTCTACACTGATATAAGAAAATTAGCAGAAAATTGCAATTTTGGTGAACAAATGGACCGGATGTTGAGAGACAGAATAATTATTGGAATCAGACAGCAGAGGATACAACAAATAATATTAATAACAATGAATGTTTTGAAACTGAATTTTTAATTATTAATGAACCAGTAAGACCGATCTTAGGGCTAGGCTCGTTGTTACAGCTTAGACTTTTAAATAATAATATTAATATTAATTCGGTTATAACCAGTTGCACTAATACTAATATGAAAATGAGTAAAGACTCAATTGTTAATATGAATAACGAACTTTTTCAGGGAATTGGGGAGTTTAAGAGTTCACTGCAGCTACGCATTCAACCTGGCGTAGAGCCTGTGGTGAGACCCCCTAGACGTGTGCCTAACGCACTTAAGGATCGCCTTGCAGACAAGTTGGAAGCTCTGGTGAAGCACAAAGTCATAGCGAAGGTCGATCATCCTAAAAGTTTTGTAAGCAACTTGGTTATAATTGAAAAGAAAGATGGTTCACTGAGAATTTGCTTAGATCCTAAAGATCTTAATAAAGTATTAATAAGAGAACATCATTTGATTCCAACAATTGATGAGATAGTATCAAAACTTTGTAATAAGAAATACTTTTCTGTGCTTGATTTATCAGATGGTTTTTATAATATTATTTACTACTTGTTTTTTTATAATAATGTAACTTATACAAGAACCTCTTTTCATGTTCGACCAGCATAAACTTTGTGGATCACCAGTTAAAGGTTGCCAATGGCTGGTTGAATGGGTAGTAAGATAAATATATAATATATTAATAGATTTTGTAACATAATTTTGATTTTTTTTAAAAAAAAGGAGGAAGAAAATGTATATTGTTTTGGTTTATTAATTTTTCGTTTAAAAGGGGATGATGTAGTGTGTAGACACTAAAGAGTTTGTATATTATTTATATTATCGGTGGTTGACCGATATTTTATAAAAACTTAGGACTTGTCACTTGTCAGGAAAATATGTGAGATGTACAAGGAAAAATAATTATTAAATACTAATATAAAACATAATGATAATTTGAAGAAATAAACCTAATTTATAAATACTAAAACAAGTTTCATTAAGAAATATTACAGTAACTTTATCTGTATTCTCTTTCTAGTGCGAATGAGAAAGAAATCGTCACTTAGTCTATCTGTTTCTCTGTCTACGGATAACGATCACGATCATAGAAAGAGAATAGAATGTAACTTGACTAGGGGGGGCAGATGTTGTAAACGGTTAAAGGGTAATTTAAAAACTCTGTATATTTAAGCACCTGTCTGAATTTATTAGCAGTGGTTGTAAGGTATTTAAAAGAAAAAACTAAATAACGGTATTTATTGTAAACATCTTTTAATAAACTAGTTTTAATAACAATTACCAAAATAATAAATGAACAATGAACTACAATTAAATGTATGTCCTAGCTTCGCTCGTGCATACAAATTCTTCGGGTGTAAATGGGTCCCTCTCCGTCTCGTTAAACACTATATACATACATAAAAGATTATCATCATGTGAAATAGTAAATACTTCTGGTGTAAATGGGTCCGTCCGTCTCCTAAACTAGTCTACTATATACATACACTAGCGGTCCGCCCCGGCTTCGCCCGTGGTACATAATATATAGCCTATAGCACTCAGGGATCATGTACATATCCAACGGTGAAAGAATTTTTGAAATCGGTCCAGTAGTTCCTGAGATTAGCGCGTTCAAACAAACAAACTCTTCAGCTTTATAATATTAAGTATAGATAAAAGATTATCATCATGTGAAATAATGACGTTAACAATTATTACTTGGCGGGTTTTTGGCGGAATACTAATTATTCTAATAATACAAACTTATATTCACATCAATATGCCGACCCCTGTATTTTGAGTATGCGAGTATTCTGTGTAAATTAATCCTGAATTTGGTCGCAGGAATAACATTTCTAACCAGTGTGAGAACTCATGTGAGTGTTTAAACTCTTTTTTTCTGTAAATTTAGCCTCACATAGAACACATGAATAAGGTTTCTCACCAGTGTGAGTTCTCATATGAGCAGTTAAACCAATTTTTCGTGTAAAACGAGCTTCACATTGACAACAAGAATAAGGTTTTTCGCCAGTGTGCGTCCTCATGTGAATAGTTAAACCAACTTTTTGTCTAAATTTAGCAGGACATTGATCACAAATAAAAGGCTTCTCCCCGGTGTGAAGTCTCATATGAGTAGTTAAAGAGTGTTTCATTGTGAATTTAGCCTCGCATATGTTGCAAGAATGGGGTTTTTCGCCAGTGTGAGTCCGCATATGATTAATTAAATAATTCTTCTTTGCAAATTGTGCTTGACATTGGTGACACAAAAATGGCTTTTCGCCAGTATGAGATCTCATATGCATATTTAAAGCATACTTTCTAGAAAATTTAGCCTCACATAGAACGCATGAATAAGGTTTTTCGCCAGTGTGAATCCTCATATGAGCTGTTAAACTACATTTGAGTGTAAATTTAGCCTGACATTGTTCACAAGAATAAGGTTGCTCACCTGTGTGGGTCCGCATATGAACAGTTAAATGATATCTGAATTCAAATTTAGCATTACACTGATCACAATAAAAAGGATACTCACCAGTGTGTGTCCTCATATGAGAATTTAAATGAGGTCTTCTTGCAAATTTAGCCTCACATAGGTTGCAAGAAAAAGGTTTTTCACCTGTGTGAGCTCTCATATGTATATTTAAACTACTTTTTAATGCAAACTTAGCAACACATAAAACACACGAATAAGGTTTCTCACCAGTGTGAATCCTCATATGTGCTATTAAACCATTTTTTTGTGTAAATCTAGCCTGGCATTGATCACATAAAAAAGGTCTCTCTCCAGTGTGAGTCCTCATATGTCTATTTAAATAACTTTTTAGTGCAAACTTAGACTCACACAGAGCACAAGAGTAAGATTTCTGGCCAGTATGAATTTTCATATGTGTACTTAAACTAATTTTTTGCGTAAATTTAGCAGGACATTGCTCACACCCAAAAGGTTTCTCACCAGTGTGAGTCCTTATATGATAAGTTAAATGAGGTTTTCTTGCAAATTTAGCTTCACATAGGTTGCAAGCAAAAGGTTTTTCACCCGTGTGTGTCCTCATATGCAGATTTAAACTACTTTTTCTTGAAAATTTAAAATCACATAGAACACATGCATAAGGTTTATCCCCAGTATGAATCCTGATACAAGTAAATGAACTATTTTTTTGGTTAGTTTTAGCCTGAATTTGCCCATGAGAAACAAGTTTCTTAACAGTGTGAGATGTTTTGTGAGTTTTTAAACTACTTTCAAGTTCAAATTTCGCGTTGCAATTATTACATGCAAAAGGTTTTTCTACAGTGTGAGTATTCATGAGAGTAGTCACCAAATGCGTTTGTGTGAACCTAGCAGGACACGGGTCACAGGACAAAGGTTTCTCGTCAGTGTGAGTTCCCAAATCAGAAGTTAAAGTGGTATTATTTGAAAATGTAGCCTGACATAAATTATCAGAATAGGGTTTTTCATCTGTATCAATTTCCGTATATGTGTTTATACTGTTATTTTTTGAGAATTTGGCCTGACATTGATCACTCAAAAAAGATTTCTCACCATGCTGTATCTTCTCATGATTATTTAAATACTCTTTTCTTGCAAATTTAGCCTCGCACATATTGCTAGAATAAGTTCTCACACCAGTGTGAGCCCTCATAATATGAGTATTTAAGTTACCTTTTTGTGTGAATTGAGCGTGACACTGTTCACACGAAAAAAGTATATCACCAGTGTGGGACCTCATATGAGTAGTTAAATGGCATTTTTTTGAAAATTTCTTCTCGCACAATTTGCATGAATAAAGTTTCCCGCCGCCGTGAATCTTCATAATGTGAGTTTTTAAATTACCTTTTTGTGTGAACCGAGCGTGACACTGATCACATAGAAAAGGCTTCTCACCTGTGTGAGACATTATATGATCAGTGAGATGATGTTTTTTTGAAAATTTAGCCTCGCATATGTCGCAAGAATATGCGTTCCCGCCTGGGTGAGTCCTCATGTGAGTGTTTAAATTATTTTTATTCGCAAATTGAGCATGACATTGTTCACACACATAAGGTTTCTCACCAGTGTGAGTCCTTATGTGAGATGTTAAATGAGGTTTTCTTGCAAATTTTGCCTCGCATAGGTCGCAAGAAAAAGGCTTCTCACCAGTGTGTGTCCTCATGTGCATATTTAAACTACTCTTCAGTGTAAACCTAGCTTCGCACAGAACACATGTGTAAGGTCTCTCGCTGTGAGTCTTCGTATGGTTAGTTAAATGGTCTTCTTTTGAAAATTTTGCCTCGCACAGGTCGCAAGAGAATGGTTTCCTGTCAGGGTGAGATGTCATGTGAGTTTTAAGGCTACTTTTAAGTGCGAATTTCGTAAAACAAATGTTGCACGAAAAAGATTTCTCTCCAGACTCGCAAGCCTTCATGTGCGAATCTAAGGCTTTTTTGTATTTATATTGCTTCTTGCAAACGTGACACAAGTGAAGTTCCTGTTTTACAGTTGCACCAATGCGTTGGGTCTGCCTGCATTTCTTCGGCAGAGGTGAGCCTGAAACATGTTTTTTTTTAAAGATATAATAGAATAATGTTTATTTATTGATCTGACACAGTCATTATAAACATAATAGGTCTTCTGGAAAGTTCTGTCTCTTTCCATTACAACAATTTTCGACAATTTATGGAGCAAGATTATTTTCTGACAGCATTGGAGCATCGCACAAAGGCTTAATTCAGTTCAGGACCCATTTTGGACCATATTCAGAAGAGAGGATTGGTCTGGAAATATTCAAAATGGGTGTCATATGAATTAAGGCAGAAGAGTTTGGATGATTGAGTCATCATATGCACATCTCTGGACTCTGCTTGCTTGAAACAAAATCAAACCCTTTTTGAACCAGATGACAACTGGGGATGAAAAGTGGATTACCTATGACAAAATTGTAAGGCAAAAGGTGTATTGTGAACTCGGAAGATCTAGCCCTTCCACCTTTAAACCAAATTTGAGTCTGAATAAGAGAATGTTGTGTATATGGTGGGGTCTTCTTGTCTATATCTTGGTATGGTGTTCTTTATGTCTTTAAAGTTTATTTATTAATTTTTATTAAAAAGGACAATCACCAGGTTATAAAAAAAGAAAACATTAGTAAAATTGACAATATTGAAAGAATAATAATGCTCTATAATGAAGACCCACATAGAAATTGCTGCAGTTTGCAATATTAAAAAATAAACCAGTCAAGTGCGAGTCAGACTTGCGCACCGAGGGTTCCATACTCCAGAAGTATAAGTACAATCTGTTTTTCATTAGTTTGTCTTAAAAGGTATAGTGCTAATTAAGCTAGGCCTTTAAATTGTATGAGCACTCGTACAACTCAGAGGTCTATCTTAATTGGCTCAACTATGTATGTATGGGGACACCCTTTAATTTCCAACTTTTTTAGTTTTTGGAATTTTTCCCTTATTTGTGATGTAAGACCTGGCTTTTTGCCAAATTTCGTAATTCTAGGTCAACTGGAACTACCATTTAGGTTTTCAACCCAAAACCTATAGGGTACTTCCGGTTGACTTAGATTTGTCAATTTAGGTCAAAAGCAAGGTCTTACAGATCAAGTAAAGGAAAAATTCCGAAAAATAAAATAAGTTGAAAATTAAGGTAAATTTTGGTGCAAGTTTTCGTGAAAATCTAAATTTGCCCATATCTTTTTATTGTGTGGACTCAGGACCTTAATTTTTATACACCTCATAGGGACCATAGACCTTAGTATCTGGTATAAATTTCAACTTGCTAGGTCCACCCATTCCTGAGAAAATTGGTGGTGATACACGGACAGACAGACAGACAGACGGACAAGAAAGTGATTTTATAAGGGTTCCTTTTTTCACCTATTGAGGTACGGAACCCTAATAATTAAAAAAAAATTGTTAATATGAGAGGGAATAAAACAGAAACCGCAAGACAATAGATAAATAAGATCCAGCAAGCTAAAAGTCAGCCGACTGAATCTAGTGCCAAAAGTACAAAAAATAAATGAAATAAAAACAGTTGCACAGATCATAAACCTACGTTCAGTGTACAATATAAGCAAGCACTTACCCCTGTCTTTTTCTACTTCGTTTTTTTCATTCAAATCATCTAAGCGTTGACTGGAGTCTCTTTGACTGAAGTCTATCTCTTCTTTAGGCACAATCAAGTGTTTGTTTTCTTGGCTGTCTCTTTCAGTTTCAAAGGTTATTTCTAGCTCTTCTCTTATTTCCTTCTTGGGAACTATGAGGTCTGTTACTTCCAGTTTAGGTGTTATCAAGTCTAGTTCTAATAATTCCTCCTTTGGTACTATGGAACCATCAAGTGTAGACTCCTTGGCTTCTTGCGCCATCTTGAAATGTTTATATTCAAATAAGGAATTTTAATGGCGTCTATGAGTTAGCTATGAGTTCAAGATTATACTAGACACAAGATACACTTTCAATGTAGTGCACAAATTAATGATTATTATCCAGATGTAGTATACGATCTAGCAGTTAGCAGCAATTTAGCACAAACACGAGGCAGCCCTCAGTAAAGCTTGCATGGACTTAAAACGTAGTGGTTATATTCTCTTTGGACTTGAGAGACTATGTGGAGTGGGCACAACGGAACTTTTACTCCTCAAACCGGTATGACCGTTTATCGTAGGCTAATTTTAATAAAAGATTACTTCTCGTGATGCATAGTTTTTACCACCTTTTTAGTATTATTATGTCAATAAGTACACGAAATTAATTATTGATCTCATTGATTAACCATTAATTAACCACCAAGCTTGGCAAGGTTTTCCGTTTTTCATGGGTTTTTCTAATTTGACAAGTTTCAACTGTCAAGCTGTGCTGTCAAGTGACAACTGACGTCTGCAGTGTTGCCATTAGGACAATCTAGTTTGTGGCTACATCATTTAAAAAAGTGGCTAGTTTTGTAACAAAAATCGCCTTCAAAATGTGGCTAAAAGTGGCTAAATTATCATGACTTACCTTTAATTTTTTTTTTATTATTATCCTACTAAAGCCTGGCCTAGAAAATTAAAAGTGATTAAAAACCATGTTGCGGATAACATTTTAAATAGCATAGACAAATTCGAATGTGGCGCACGAAGATCAATTTTTTATTTTTCTGGTCAGGGTCTATTGATAATATTTTAATACTATTTGTTCGCGACGGTGAAGAAAATTTTAGCAGTTTGTTTAGAGACAAGTCATTGATTATTTTAGTCTGGCAAATCGTTAGTCAGAACATGAGCGAAACCATCATACGTACAACGAAAAACAATCAGCGGCAAAATAAGCCACGCCCAACCCCCTGCGCGGGCGCTCGGTCGCTAGGCAACCGAGCGACAGGGATAGGATGATTTCGCTCTCCCGTTCTCTCTAAACATAATTACGTAATTTCGTAGCACATAAGTTTTTTATTATTGTTTAATAAGTAAGTACATAAGTAATGTGAAATTAATTATGTAAATAAGATAGAGCATTTCAATAGCTACATAATGATATAAGTTTTGTCTTTATAAGTTTTATAGGCTAAGAGCTATAATAAGATTAAAATGTAACAAGTTAAAAAATCATAGTCAATAAGTACTTTCATGCAAATTTGTAAATATTTGTTTGATCGTTTATATAAGTGTTATACATACTTAGAAAGTTCGTAAAAAGACCTATATAATAAGATAAGTTGTTATTGTATAAACAGAATAGGTAAAAAGATATTTTGTAAAATACATAAGAGTCGAAGTGAAAATAAAGTTCCGACAGTACTGCGGTGGCTAGCGGCTCTCCTTAAGGTATTGCTCCGCACAAAGGACCCCCGGGCATTTGACCCGCGGATTCGTGGTTCCGGTGGTTTGTGGTTTGTGGTTCAGTGGTTCCAGTGGTTCGTGACAAGAAACTAAGAAGAAAATATGAAGAAATAAGAAGGAAAAGAAGAAAAGAAGAAATAATAAGTTGAAGAGACAGATGTGATTCTGTCAGTTGAGCCACCAGCCACCAGCGGTCGCGGATCGTCGGAGTTCCCTATCAACGGCGTTTTATTTCACCCCCGGTATCCACCACCCTCCGGTACAGGGCATCAAGCGCCTCGACCGGGCGAATACCTACGAGTGAGCCTTTTTCGAGGCTTCGACTCGTATTTCCTATCTTTGTGGGCGAAGCCTTTTTCGAGGCTCCGTTTTCGTCCCGGCGAGCAGCGCCTGTCCGGTACATCCGCTGGTCCTTCGAGCCGGATCCGGGGGCATCGCCGTCCACTTTCTCCTCCGAGATCGTGGTCAGGCGTCCGTCCGCGCCGCGAACCTCCGTGTCGGGAGTCCCGGCTGCGATTCCGTTCCCGCAGCTCGGGTAGCGCACCGAGTGTAGCGCGCCCCGTCCCGCGAACCGCTACCGTCCCGCGTCGCCTCCGATCAGTTCGTGCGCTGCGTGCATCACGCCGCACATTCGCGTCGCGGGCGCCGTTCCGTATATCGGCGTCGCATTTTCCGTCTCTTTCGCTACCACCGTCTCGCGCCGCGTTCCGTCTCGCTCCGTTCCGTGCGCTGCGTGCATCACGCCGCACATTCGCGTCGCGGGCGCCGTGTTGTGGCGCCACTCCGTTCCACTTAGCGCCGCCGATCCGTTCCGTTTAGCGCCGCCGTACCTGGCGCCTTCGTGTCTCGCGTTTCCGTTTATAGTACGCGTCGCGTACCTCCGTCCGTATCCTCGTTTCATATAAGTGGTGTCGGTGTTCACAATGCCGATCACACGATCACGTGGTCAGGCAGCCGATATTGCTGAGGCGGGTGCTTTTCCGATTCGTACCACCCGCCGCTCCGTAACGCCGCGGTCCCCGTACCCGCGGTCTCCGTCTGCTACAGTGGAAACCGAGTATCCTCACGAACCGTCGAGGGGAAATACATCGGACCGACAGCCGGCCTCGCCTAGAAGAGAGACGTCGCCGCACCAAGTAAGCCTACCAGGTAGCAGAATTTCGCCGCATCAAGTAAGGAGCACCGCACCAACCGTCTACGAGGATAATCGCAAGACATGCCGGTCCGAAAAGGAAATCGATGAACAAATGAAGAAGTTGAAGATAAAAATAAGAGAGCTAGCCCGAAAGAAGAGGCGGCTCGCCCACCGAGAATCTGATGATGATGAAGATGAATACGAAGAAGAAGGAGAATCACGCTCCGACTACGTGCGTTCCTGGTTAGAAGAGTCTGCCAGGCCCGCGCCTTCGCGAACCATCACCACCGTACGCCGGGATACAGAAGAACGCGACGTCTCTAGGAGAAGCCCTAGGCCGTCGTTCCCACCGCCGCCGATCCCGGACCCTTGCGCCGCAAGTTCAAAAATCGCATCAGATTCGCCCCTCAAATCCGTGCACCAATACAAGAGGTGTGAACGGGACCAAGAAGATAAATCCGTGCACCAATACAAGAGGTGTGAACGGGACCAAGAAGATAAATCCGTGCACCAATACAAGAGGTGTGAACGGGACCCAGAAGATTTACCCCACAAATCCGTGCACCAAGACAAGCGGTGTGAACGGGAACAAGATAGAAGATACGATCTACTACATGAAATGGAGGAAGAGCTCCGCAACTTTAAGAAGAAATATTTCGAAAAAGAAGTAGGGTGTCCATCACGTCAAGAAAAACCGGAGACATTCTGCTCACCATCCGTCGAGCCCCAAAAGGGGGACATTCGCATAGATCAATACGCTATCACATCGTACGTCATGAAGCTGCCGGAGTTTAGCGGAGACGTTAACGACTGGATATCGTACAAGTCAATATATGAAAATTCGAAGAACTCGTTCAGCAGATTCGAGAATATTGTAAGACTACGCAAATCGTTAAAAGGTGAAGCACTGGAATGTGTTAATGTATTAATAGCTACGAACGCTGATCCCGATCAGATAGTTGAAGAGTTGCATCGGACTTACGGCCGCTCCGACCAGATGGCATTCCGGGAATTCAACATCTTGAAGAACCTGCCGAACGTAAGCGACAAGCCAAAGGATATCGTCCAGTTCGCCCGAAAAGTTAGACAAGGGGTTCTGCTATTCCGTACTCTTGGGGAAGAAAGGTATATAGACTCGCCCGAGCTTATGCAGTACCTACAGGCAAAGCTGCCAAATTTCATGAAGAATAAGTGGAGAAGAATACAAGTAACCAACAAGAACAGAGCCACGTTGACACAACTAAGGGATTTCCTTGATGAGGAAGCGGACAGCTGCATTGCCGACCTACCGCTGGAAGAAAAGAACACTACGAACAAGCGAGTAATGCAACGGACGCATACCGTCATCGAAGAAGATAAGGAGCCCACAGTTACCGAAGCGAAAAGACCTGCTGCAGAACCCAGCTGCAAGATCTGCAACAGGGCCGGACACTGGAGCACTGAATGCTATAAATTTAAGAACGGGAACCCGGACACAAGATGGGAACTCGCCAAGAAGAATCAGTTGTGCTTCCGGTGTCTACGACCACGCTCAACGGGACATACGTGCCGGAAACTGAGATGTGGAATCGAGGGTTGTGCTGGCACGCATCATAAGCTACTCCACTGCCCCAAGAACGAAAAATCAAAAAAGGAATCCGTGGCGAACGCGTGGACAAAGATTACCTCTCAAGCCTACTTAAAAATAATTCCAGTTACTGTATTCGGACCGGCGGGAGAATCGAAAGAATTCGCTCTTCTCGACGATGGATCAACCGTTTCTCTCATGGACGAAGAGGTTGCCGAAAAAGTTGGAGCGCGAGGAATACCGGAACCCTTGAAAGTGCAGACGATGGGGGAGAACATACAAGCCTCGAACTCGCGTCGAATCACACTCGCACTCTCTGGCCACCAGGGTGAGAGAGTCGCCTTCAAGGTTAGGACGATCCCGTCGCTCCGGTTATCACCGCAATCCGTCACCGAGGAAGACTTATTAGCCTGCAAGCATCTCGACAAAATCCGAAAACAGCTAATATACAGGGCAGCCGTGCCAAAAATATTAATTGGTCAAGATAACTGGAATTTACTGCTCGCCGAGGAGGTGATTAAAGGTCCGGAGTCACAACCAGTGGCATCGCGGACACCGCTGGGGTGGGTGCTGCATGGCGCTCACACCCGATCGTTGGGACACACCGTTCATTATACAAGTTCGATAACGCCGGATGCAACTCTAAACCGTCAGTTAGAAGAATATTTTTCGTTGGATTCGATTGCCGTGAATCCTCAAAGGCCAGCCTCTGACCCGGAGAAGAGGGCGGAGGACATCTTGGCAAACAGTACGCGCTTCACCGAAGAAGGCCGAATAGAGACTGCGCTCCTATGGAAAAAAGAAGACGTTCAAATGCCGAACAATTATGAGAATGCCGTGAAGAGGCTAACAAGTATCGAAAAGAAGCTGGATAAAGACCCAGAACTCAAAAGAAAGTACACCGAACAAATGGACGCGCTAGTCAAGAAAGGATATGCCGAGCCGGCTCCGACAGAAATAACACAAGGCAGAACATGGTACTTGCCACATTTCGACGTAAAGAACCCTGCGAAGCCGGACAAGTTCAGGATCGTCCATGATGCAGCTGCTAAAACGAGAGGAGTATCCCTTAACGACTACCTTCTCACGGGACCGGACCTGCTTAAATCTCTACCAGGGGTATTAATGCGTTTCCGCCGCCACGAAATCGCCGTGTCCGCTGATATCGCCGAGATGTTTATGCAGATAAAAATTCGCAAAGAAGATCGTGATGCTCTTCGTTACCTATGGAGAGGGGATCGACGCGAAGGCGCACCCAACGAATATCGCATGACATCCTTAATATTCGGAGCAGCGAGTTCGCCGTGCACAGCCATCTACGCCAAAGATTGGAACGCACGACGACACCAAGAAGAGGATCCGGCGGCGGTGGGGGCAATAATCGAAAATCATTACATGGATGATTATCTGGATAGCTTTAAAAGTATTGAAGAAGCAATCACCATTACGAAGAAGGTCCGGTCAATCCATTCCGAAGCGCATCTGGAACTCCGCAAGTGGCTCTCGAATGCTCCTGCAGTGATTCAAGAGTTAGAGCCGAATACCGACACCACCGAATTATTGAACATAGGATCTAAAGAAGAGAAGATTCTTGGTCTAATGTGGAATCCGTCAACAGATCAATTGGCTTTCAATCTCCGAATGGCCAGACTCCCAGCTGGCTTACTTAACAAGGAAACTACAACGAAACGGGAAGCCTTAAAAATAGTTATGTCGTTATACGATCCACTGGGTTTCGTATCTCCGGTCACCGTTAATGCAAAGAAGATACTCCAAGAAGCATGGAGAAGAAACGTCGATTGGGATCAAGAGCTTGACGAAGATCTAGCTGCCCAATGGATAACATGGAAAGAGCACCTAAAGAAGTTAAAAATAGTAAATTTACCGAGGTGCTATTTAGGATTCACCGATGCAGTATCGCTACAGCTTCACGTGTTTACTGATGCAAGTGAAACCGCCTATGCAGCAGCTCTATACTGGAGGGTGGTCACTCCCGACAACCAGGTCCATGTATCAATGATCATGGCAAAAGCAAAAGTAGCACCGTTAAAGCTTACGTCAATCCCACGCCTGGAATTGCAAGCCGCCGTCATGGGCAGCCGCATGGCCGCCGCCGTTATAGAAGAACACCGTGTAGTACCCGAGTCAAAAACGTTCTGGACTGATAGCAAGACCGTTCTCTCCTGGCTGAAGAAAGGAGCAAGATCTTTTAAGCCGTTCGTCGCCCATCGAGTAGCAGCGATAGAAGAGAACACCAAAACCGATGAGTGGCGCTGGATACCCACAAAGCTGAACGTCGCCGACATCGCTACCAGAGATGTACCTTCCGACTTCGGCCCAGAACACGACTGGTTCACAGGTCCAGCGTTTCTGATGCAAGCTCCTGAGTCTTGGCCCGCCGAAAAGCCAGAAGTCATCGAGAAGACCGGGGAAGAACGTGCGCACGCCTGTACAGAAGAAACAAACGCGCCCAAAACTCAAGAAGCAATTCCAGACCCGAACCGTTTTTCCAAGTGGGAAAGACTCGTCCGTTCAACAGCAAGGGTACTGCAATTTATATCACTATGTCGACAATCGAAAGAGAAGACATTTTACAAGAGAACACTACGTAACAAAGAAGCAGATCCTGACTGGCGTAAAAGGAATCAGAAGCAGCTCAAGAAGTCTCCTTCTGAACAAACACCGAAAAAAGATCCGAAACGCTTCATCACTCTTGACGCGGAGTTCGTGAGGCGAGCAGAAGTTGTATTAATCCGCGCCAGCCAGGAGGAATCGTTTAAAGAAGATGTCCCACTTCTCCGCGAAAAGCAACCAGTAAACAACAATAGTCGTCTGCGAGCACTCCAGGTGGAATATCGGGACGGACTCATCGTTCTTCGAAGCCGTATCGCCGCCGTCACCGGAATAAGCAAGAAGATAAAATCACCGGCAGTCATAGATGGAGATCATCGCATCACTCAGCTATACATCGAATGGACGCATCGCAGCCTACATCATAGTGGGACAGAACCCACGATCAACGAGGTGCGCCAACACTACTGGGTCATCAGACTCCGACCCACCGCTAAGAAAATCGTCAATCGATGTCTCCAGTGCCGCATCCGCAAGGCACAACCTCCGATCCCACCTACTGGTGATCACCCACCAACGAGGCTCGCACATCATCACAAGCCGTTCACGTTCACTGGATTGGACTACTTCGGACCACTCTCTGTCACCGTGGGTCGTCATCATCAAAAGCGATACGTGGCCCTCTTCACGTGTCTCACAACGAGAGCAGTTCATCTCGAACTCGTCGCCAGTCTCAACGC
This sequence comes from Melanargia galathea, assembly GCA_920104075.1. Taxonomy (NCBI): domain Eukaryota; kingdom Metazoa; phylum Arthropoda; class Insecta; order Lepidoptera; family Nymphalidae; genus Melanargia; species Melanargia galathea. The sequence goes on along the minus strand of OV049857.1, from coordinate 7,838,142 downwards.
AGACTCCGCAATCCTGGCGCTCCGCAGATTCGGGGCCCGCCGGGGTTGGCCGTCCGAAGTACACAGTGATAATGGGACGAACATGCACGCAGCTGACAGAGAACTCCGTGAAGCACTTCAAGAAGAAGCAAGTCGTCGTGGGATAGTGTGGCGCTTCATCACACCTTCCGCTCCGTTCATGGGAGGCGTATGGGAACGCCTTGTACGTTGTGTGAAGACCGCACTATACACAGTCCTGAAAGAAAGGCATCCGACAGAAGAAGTCATGGCCACCCTACTCTGCGAAGTGGAGTACACCGTCAACAGCAGGCCATTGACGCACGTTTCCGTGGATCCCGACGACGACGAAGCTCTCACTCCCAACCATTTCCTGCTTGGGGGATCAGCAAGACTACCGACTCCGGGAACCTTCGACGAGAATGACCTACACAGCAAGAAACAGTGGCGGCGCGCACAAATCTTAGCAGACATGTTTTGGCGCCGCTGGGTTCGCGAATACCTCCCCGAGCTACAATACCGGCGGGAGCCTCATGGACGCGGTCCGTCTTACGAAGTTGGCGACCCAGTCCTGATCGCCGACTCTCAGCTCCCTCGCAACACTTGGCCACGGGGAAGGATAGAGGTCGTCCACCCGGGAAAGGACGGCCAAATACGCATCGCCGAGGTTCGCACATCCGGAGGAATTTTGAAGAGGCCAACGAAGAAGCTCGTCCCTCTACCGAAGTGAAGACATCGTCGCGTCGCTCACCGATTTGGATGCAGCATCTCGACGAGGCCTGATGCTGCACGGCGGGAGAAATGTTCGCGACGGTGAAGAAAATTTTAGCAGTTTGTTTAGAGACAAGTCATTGATTATTTTAGTCTGGCAAATCGTTAGTCAGAACATGAGCGAAACCATCATACGTACAACGAAAAACAATCAGCGGCAAAATAAGCCACGCCCAACCCCCTGCGCGGGCGCTCGGTCGCTAGGCAACCGAGCGACAGGGATAGGATGATTTCGCTCTCCCGTTCTCTCTAAACATAATTACGTAATTTCGTAGCACATAAGTTTTTTATTATTGTTTAATAAGTAAGTACATAAGTAATGTGAAATTAATTATGTAAATAAGATAGAGCATTTCAATAGCTACATAATGATATAAGTTTTGTCTTTATAAGTTTTATAGGCTAAGAGCTATAATAAGATTAAAATGTAACAAGTTAAAAAATCATAGTCAATAAGTACTTTCATGCAAATTTGTAAATATTTGTTTGATCGTTTATATAAGTGTTATACATACTTAGAAAGTTCGTAAAAAGACCTATATAATAAGATAAGTTGTTATTGTATAAACAGAATAGGTAAAAAGATATTTTGTAAAATACATAAGAGTCGAAGTGAAAATAAAGTTCCGACAGTACTGCGGTGGCTAGCGGCTCTCCTTAAGGTATTGCTCCGCACAAAGGACCCCCGGGCATTTGACCCGCGGATTCGTGGTTCCGGTGGTTTGTGGTTTGTGGTTCAGTGGTTCCAGTGGTTCGTGACAAGAAACTAAGAAGAAAATATGAAGAAATAAGAAGGAAAAGAAGAAAAGAAGAAATAATAAGTTGAAGAGACAGATGTGATTCTGTCAGTTGAGCCACCAGCCACCAGCGGTCGCGGATCGTCGGAGTTCCCTATCAACGGCGTTTTATTTCACCCCCGGTATCCACCACCCTCCGGTACAGGGCATCAAGCGCCTCGACCGGGCGAATACCTACGAGTGAGCCTTTTTCGAGGCTTCGACTCGTATTTCCTATCTTTGTAGGCGAAGCCTTTTTCGAGGCTCCGTTTTCGTCCCGGCGAGCAGCGCCTGTCCGGTACACTATTATTGTTATACAGAGATAGGGTTAGGTAGGTTTAGTAAAATTGTCTGTCTGTCTGTCTACGAGTAAAACACTTTATTTTATGTTAAAAATACTAATACGTTAATACGTTTAAAATGGAATTTGTGTTGCCAAAATTTATTATACGGCCCTGGATACTAGGCCTTTAAAGCTTTTGCCTCTCACTTTTGCACTCAGATAAAGGTTTACTGTAGATTTCTTTATAATCACTATAGATAATAATGTAGATAGATATAGTTTAACTATTATAAAGGAGCTAGAAAATACAAAACTAAAAATACAAAAAGTTGCTAGATTTATTTTGGTGGCTAAACAGATTTATTTTGTGGCTAAAACCCTTGAAAATCCGCTAGATCTAGCCACAAAGTGGCTAAAACGGCAACACTGGACGTCTGACAATATTGACATTAGGTATATTTTTTACCGAATAAAGAGCACAGAAGTGCGATTGTGTAAGGTTTGAACCATGATGGTTATTTTAGACGATCAGTCATTGATGGTCAAGAAAAATTCGAATTGCGTAAAACTGTCCATCAAATGAAGAGCGAAAAGTGACCGGTGGCTTAAAAACGTATCATGGAATTGAGTTTTATTATACAAATAGCATCAGTGAAACTCAATTTTTTATGTTTTTAACAATTATGTCGGACACAAAAACAATGGAATTTATTACGATAGCATATTAATTTCATAATGAAAATTAACTTTCATAACTTCAAACATATAATTCCAACGTTAATATCTATATGCAAATTATGTAACAAAACGCAGACCAGTGAATTATGATCGAGCTTACTAATTCTGAACAATAGTTGGCGTTAGTGGACTTGTTTTGTTATCTGTATAATGGTTAATTATGACATCAAGTGTCAATGTAAGTGTCAATGTCAATGTATTTATGACAGTTTAGTGTTATTTTACGAATTTATTTCGTAAATTCAACAAAAAATAAAGAAGCACAAATTTTCAAAGATAGCTCTTTATGTGAATGTGGTTTGGATGAAGGGTCTTCTTCTCTTATCCTCTTCTGCCCAAACTTCTCCATAGGCTCTAACGGGTGTTAGTGTATTTTATTGAGTGTTTAGTCCCTATGTAAAACTTTTGTGTATAAATATTCTAACTAATATTATAAACGGCAAAGTTTGTATGTATGGATGTTTGTTACTCTTTCACGCAAAAACTGCTGAACGGATTTGGCTATTTGGAACGGCGATAGATTATACTCTGAATTAACACAAGCAAGTAACTTTTTATCGCGGAAAATGAAAGAATTCCCGCGGGAACCTCAGTGAGGTGGAAGAAACCTCAATCCACGCAGACGAAGTCAGGCCCGCGGTCATCATCTAGTTACACCTATATCTAACAAAATAAAATTGTATATATTATGTAGTAGGTATATTTTATAGATTTACGTAAGATTATTATTTATGTTTACGTAAATGTATGTTTAATGTTGCTTATTGTGATGTTTTAGGCTATCAACTCTCAAGTACTTACAATAACTCCACTAATGTATCGTGAATATGGAAAATTCAGTGTCAGCAGTAGATTGTGTTTTCTCCAAGCTACTCGATACTGGTGAAGTGAATTGTGCTGTGTTACTACACAACTAAAAGCCATACTACAAACAAACAACAACAACAACCAAGTAAGCTTTACCATAATTCATAATTATCCTACAAAAAATAAATATTGTTCATATTTTATTATCTTCATAACAACCATCTCTTGTTTCAGGCAAGCGTGGTGACTCCTAACAGCAAAAACGCCACAATCCGCAGCTGAACGAGCTAACCACTAGAGTAGTTTCTTGACCTTTTTCTAGTCGTGGACCTCTCTCAAAATATGAAAGAGCCGACTGACCCTTTCCGAAAAGATAAAAAATGAGGTTTAATGTTTACCAGCTTCTATTATTTGCTGTTGCTTATGCTGGATTGGAACATCAAATTGTAAACAGTATTTACTCACAACATAATTATTATATACCAACTTTCACACTAATGCATTATGTTAGGTAGGCTTGCCGTAGACCCTCTGTATTAATTCCATGGCCTTACTTGTAACTACTTGTAACTTAAGAAACACTGCACTAGACCAATGAGGCAGTTGAACACTGCAATAGAGAGATGCAACTCATGATATGACTATACATGGAATTCATGTTAAACTTATTACTTATTTATGTGTAAAATTTAAATAAATAAAGTGATTAGACACACTGACTCGTTATCGTCTCAAGAAAACAAGACTGCTTTTGGTCATAATATTATGGTTGTCTACACTAATTGTACATGTTTTTTTTTTTAATAAACTAAGATATTTTGTCTTGTTTTTATAAAAGTACCTATTTAAGCTTATTGAAAAATCTTATTACTTGTACAAAACTACTTTGATGACAAAAACCTTAGGAATGTTTTTCTATTATAGCTAATAGTTCCCATACTTAATTAAAGTGATATACTCGGTTGAGTTTTTATCTCACTTTAATATAATATCTAGTAGTAGTAGTAGTAGTAGTAATAGTCTTTATTGCAGCACAGTAACACAAAATGACAAACAGAGAATACAGAGAAATACAGTAAAAATTATGCTAGGCTGCAAGGGCGGCCTTATCACTAAAGTGATCTCTTACAGGCAACCCGCGCGTGTGGAGCTAGTAACGCATGAATGGAGGTTGATGCACAAAGTGAAATCATATTATAACGATAAAAATAAAATACAATACACTTACATAAACATAAATACTATAATTTACATAATATTACACATATACATAGATACTGCCAATATACATATATAGATAAATATACATATATATATACAAGGGCGTCGCCAGCCGATGGCCAAGGGGGGGGCAAGTTGATGATATATTATAGTATGGGAAAAGTACAAAGTATTGTTGGTACAGTCCAGAGCTTTTGAAGCTGGTTACGAGCTCTTAATTTATTTTCGAATTAGAATTTTTCATTGACCTCGACATTCCATTTGCGACAGGTTTAATTTATATACTTACTTAATGCAAAATATAGCATATCTATATTTTTTCAAATCTCTAGGGGGGGGCAGCTGCCCCCCCCTGCCCGTACCTGGCGACGCCCATGTATATATATAAAGAGATATGGATAAATAAGTATAAATAATCATATAATTAATTACAAATTATTTCAATACTTAGATAGATAGTAATTTTTTAAACGATGTTTAAATATATGTATGGATTCGGAGTATCGTATTTCTCGGGGTAGCGCGTTCCACAGTATAGCTGCTTTTTTAGTGAACGACTCTCTGTAGCACCGGGAGTGAGATGTCGGCATCGCAAGTTTGTTGTCATTCGTAGATCGGAGACCAGTATGGTGATAGGGTCTAGTGTTAAGAAAAGTAAAGCGTTCTTTAAGATAAGGAGGGGAAAAGGGATTAAAGAGGACGGAATACAAAAGGGAGAGAACATGGACATTACGCCTTTCGCTCACTGTTAGCCACTAGTTGTATCTAGTTGTATTTGATTGCCATTCAACGACTGTACTGTGGTAAATAATTAATTAAACTGTTTCTGTAGATAATCATGATCAACCCATTACCGGCTCACTACAGAGCACGGGTCTCCTCTCAGAGTGAGAAGGGTTTTGGCCATAGTCTACCACGCTGGCCAAGCGGATTGGTAGACTTCACACACACGACGTTATGGAGAACTCTCAGGCATGCAGGTTTCCTCACGATGTTTTCCTTCACCGTTAAAGCAAGTGATATTTAAATACTTAAAACGCACATAACTCCGAAAAGTTAGAGGTGCGCGCCCGGGATCGAACCCACGACCTCCGATTAGAAGTCGGTCGTCCTAACCACTAGGCTATCACAGCTTTATAGATACACACACATATTTCTGTAGATAATAACAAACCCTATTTTGTACAGTGGCTAGTTAGTGTTGCTGTCACATTCGCCCAAAAGTCGTCCACATGCTGGTTGGCCAAGGCATCCCCCAGTATACGTCCTCCTGCCCATACCCACATTGGCTTCCAGGAATAGAATAGAATAGAAAAGTTTTTTATTCAAATAAACTTTTACAAGTACTTTTGAATCGTCAATTGAATCTACCACAGGTTCGGAATGCAGTTCCAGCCGAGAAGAACCTGCAAGAAACTCGGCGGTTGCTCTTTTTAAAAACAACATTATAACAATTATTATTATTAATGTACATGATTGAAATGCCGTCTCGCGCATTGCTGGAACGAGTTAAATCCAAGATTTTTTATCGTTTATATAATCTTCAATTGTATAATAAGCTTTTTTTATGAGCATACTTTTAATAGAGTTCTTAAACTTGTGTAAAGGCAAGTCTAGTCTAGTCCAGGAGGCCTAATAGAGCCTTCACTTGTGTAAGTGACACCGCATTGCCTTGGGCATGGTAGTGATAAAGATAATAAAAGTGGCTGTTCTTATGTAATTTTTGGTTAAAATGTAACAACCATGCTAATAGTACAAAGTTGGCTGTGATTGACATTTTAAATTATGTATTTAGCATGTAAGTAGGTTAATTACCTACCAATGTAGGAGGAACTTGTAAATTATATTAAGTTAAAAGTTCCTATATAATATGTAGGTAAATTATTTACCTACTTACATAGGAACTTTTAACTAATATAAATATTCCTATGTAGTAGGTAAGATTAGATTAAAATGTAAGTTTATTTATTGTTTTTCTTTTGTTTGGGCAGAGCACTCTAGAACACTACAGTTCCAGTGTAACCTGCCATGAATAATCAGAAATAAAAAAGATATATATATTCATACAGGTTTTATTCAATCATTACACATTAAGTATTTAACCTCATTATAGCAATTTACATAATATCGGCGGCGGCGGCGATAAGGATTAAGGAGCATAATCTGTGGGGATAATATTGGGACTTTCAAAATAAGATTGAATAGGTAGGTAGGTGTAGAATACCTTTTAGGCAAGCGCATTCCACCTTAGGCTGCTATTAAAGATAGTTTCCTCATAAAATTGTAACCAGTTTAATGATCCTAATAAAAAAAAAGGTGGGGCCATGGTGGTGTCCATGAACCTAAAAAATATTTATTATTATACTATCCTAGTAGGTATTTGATGATTTGTACTATTGGATAAAAAAGTATAACATGCTGCTTTTACCCCGTCATAGCAGCCCTTCTCTCTTGAATGTTACTGAGGAATTTTAAGGGCTGCTGCAACACTTGTGGCTGGTTGATGGCATCAGTCACTTAGGCCACACACTTGTGTTGTACTAGGAGTACCTAGCTGGGGTGCCTAGCAAAACGGGTAGGGGTGGTGAAAACTGCAGATATAGTGTTTGTAGCCTACCTACCTAGTACCTAATAGATACCTAGTAGGTCATATCATAAATATTAAAATATAGCTACCTATAGAGAAGACCATAAACAATAAATTAAATAAAACTTTCCTTAAATGATATGAATAGATTTAATAGCAAAAAGATTGTCACCAAATATTTACTTACAAGGTTTATACTATGATGAAACAGAAAACTTACTTAAAACATAGCAATTAATTAAATAAAACTGTAACAAGGTACCTAACTGATTAAACTGGCATGGCCAATCAAACAAAAATACTTACCTAGGTAAGTACCTACTTAATATTGTACCTACTAACGAATCTATTGACACCTTATTTATCAACATTGACTCACTAGTGTAATCACTATGGTCGAACATACCTATTTAAACACAAACACCTAGGTACTTATTCTTCTTCGTTACGCTCTTGGTAGAGCGGTCGTGGTCATCCAGAAGTGACATCTTTAAGGGCAGATGTTATACGCCTCACGAGCATTCGCCACTTTTCGCTGCTGGACGACAGCCTGGAGCCTTCATACAAGGGAGCGCCCACATGATTTAATTTAGTCGGTCCATCGCATGGGCGACCTTCCTCGCCGTCTGGTGTCCTCAACTTCGCCCTGCACGGCAAGGCGCTCGATGGAGTCACCCTCACGCCGGGAGATGTGTGCTAAAAACTTCAAAATACGACTCTGTACTAACGTCGAAACATGCTGTTTGATGCCGAGTTCTTGGAGTATCGAGACGTTGGTGCGAAATTCGGTCCATGAGATTCCTAACATTCGCCTCCAGCACCACATCTCCAGAGCATCGATTTTTTTCTTCTTGACTTGTCGCAAAGTCCGTCTCTTTGCCGTAGTCGAATTAAAAGTTATATTTACTGCGGTGTTTATTAAGGAATTTGTTTTAAAAAGTTAGAAAATTAGATTTTAATCAATTCAATACACATAAGCCATCAAATGATTAACGATAATCATAGCCCGAGACTCAACGCTATCATTTGACATAGGCGATGACCTCAAAAAAGTTAGACAATTCGAATTAGCTGTCAAATCGTATGAAATCATTCACTCATCGTCTAAAAATAACCATCATGACATTCATGTTAACGATGCAATCGTCAACCATCTATGAACTCCGTACACAATACGAATTGGCCGTTTGACAGCTGAAAACGTACGTTTAAGCTGTCAAATGAATACAATTTTCATGGTCTAAAGTTAGACAATCGCACTTCAGAAGTGCGATTGTGTAAGGTTTGAACCATGATGGTTATTTTAGACGATCAGTCATTGATGGTCAAGAAAAATTCGAATTGCGTAAAACTGTCCATCAAATGAAGAGCGAAAAGTGACCGGTGGCTTAAAAACGTATCATGGAATTGAGTTTTATTATACAAATAGCATCAGTGAAACTCAATTTTTTATGTTTTTAACAATTATGTCGGACACAAAAACAATGGAATTTATTACGATAGCATATTAATTTCATAATGAAAATTAACTTTCATAACTTCAAACATATAATTCCAACGTTAATATCTATATGCAAATTATGTAACAAAACGCAGACCAGTGAATTATGATCGAGCTTACTAATTCTGAACAATAGTTGGCGTTAGTGGACTTGTTTTGTTATCTGTATAATGGTTAATTATGACATCAAGTGTCAATGTAAGTGTCAATGTCAATGTATTTATGACAGTTTAGTGTTATTTTACGAATTTATTTCGTAAATTCAACAAAAAATAAAGAAGCACAAATTTTCAAAGATAGCTCTTTATGTGAATGTGGTTTGGATGAAGGGTCTTCTTCTCTTATCCTCTTCTGCCCAAACTTCTCCATAGGCTCTAACGGGTGTTAGTGTATTTTATTGAGTGTTTAGTCCCTATGTAAAACTTTTGTGTATAAATATTCTAACTAATATTATAAACGGCAAAGTTTGTATGTATGGATGTTTGTTACTCTTTCACGCAAAAACTGCTGAACGGATTTGGCTATTTGGAACGGCGATAGATTATACTCTGAATTAACACAAGCAAGTAACTTTTTATCGCGGAAAATGAAAGAATTCCCGCGGGAACCTCAGTGAGGTGGAAGAAACCTCAATCCACGCAGACGAAGTCAGGCCCGCGGTCATCATCTAGTTACACCTATATCTAACAAAATAAAATTGTATATATTATGTAGTAGGTATATTTTATAGATTTACGTAAGATTATTATTTATGTTTACGTAAATGTATGTTTAATGTTGCTTATTGTGATGTTTTAGGCTATCAACTCTCAAGTACTTACAATAACTCCACTAATGTATCGTGAATATGGAAAATTCAGTGTCAGCAGTAGATTGTGTTTTCTCCAAGCTACTCGATACTGGTGAAGTGAATTGTGCTGTGTTACTACACAACTAAAAGCCATACTACAAACAAACAACAACAACAACCAAGTAAGCTTTACCATAATTCATAATTATCCTACAAAAAATAAATATTGTTCATATTTTATTATCTTCATAACAACCATCTCTTGTTTCAGGCAAGCGTGGTGACTCCTAACAGCAAAAACGCCACAATCCGCAGCTGAACGAGCTAACCACTAGAGTAGTTTCTTGACCTTTTTCTAGTCGTGGACCTCTCTCAAAATATGAAAGAGCCGACTGACCCTTTCCGAAAAGATAAAAAATGAGGTTTAATGTTTACCAGCTTCTATTATTTGCTGTTGCTTATGCTGGATTGGAACATCAAATTGTAAACAGTATTTACTCACAACATAATTATTATATACCAACTTTCACACTAATGCATTATGTTAGGTAGGCTTGCCGTAGACCCTCTGTATTAATTCCATGGCCTTACTTGTAACTACTTGTAACTTAAGAAACACTGCACTAGACCAATGAGGCAGTTGAACACTGCAATAGAGAGATGCAACTCATGATATGACTATACATGGAATTCATGTTAAACTTATTACTTATTTATGTGTAAAATTTAAATAAATAAAGTGATTAGACACACTGACTCGTTATCGTCTCAAGAAAACAAGACTGCTTTTGGTCATAATATTATGGTTGTCTACACTAATTGTACATGTTTTTTTTTTTAATAAACTAAGATATTTTGTCTTGTTTTTATAAAAGTACCTATTTAAGCTTATTGAAAAATCTTATTACTTGTACAAAACTACTTTGATGACAAAAACCTTAGGAATGTTTTTCTATTATAGCTAATAGTTCCCATACTTAATTAAAGTGATATACTCGGTTGAGTTTTTATCTCACTTTAATATAATATCTAGTAGTAGTAGTAGTAGTAGTAATAGTCTTTATTGCAGCACAGTAACACAAAATGACAAACAGAGAATACAGAGAAATACAGTAAAAATTATGCTAGGCTGCAAGGGCGGCCTTATCACTAAAGTGATCTCTTACAGGCAACCCGCGCGTGTGGAGCTAGTAACGCATGAATGGAGGTTGATGCACAAAGTGAAATCATATTATAACGATAAAAATAAAATACAATACACTTACATAAACATAAATACTATAATTTACATAATATTACACATATACATAGATACTGCCAATATACATATATAGATAAATATACATATATATATACAAGGGCGTCGCCAGCCGATGGCCAAGGGGGGGGCAAGTTGATGATATATTATAGTATGGGAAAAGTACAAAGTATTGTTGGTACAGTCCAGAGCTTTTGAAGCTGGTTACGAGCTCTTAATTTATTTTCGAATTAGAATTTTTCATTGACCTCGACATTCCATTTGCGACAGGTTTAATTTATATACTTACTTAATGCAAAATATAGCATATCTATATTTTTTCAAATCTCTAGGGGGGGGCAGCTGCCCCCCCCTGCCCGTACCTGGCGACGCCCATGTATATATATAAAGAGATATGGATAAATAAGTATAAATAATCATATAATTAATTACAAATTATTTCAATACTTAGATAGATAGTAATTTTTTAAACGATGTTTAAATATATGTATGGATTCGGAGTATCGTATTTCTCGGGGTAGCGCGTTCCACAGTATAGCTGCTTTTTTAGTGAACGACTCTCTGTAGCACCGGGAGTGAGATGTCGGCATCGCAAGTTTGTTGTCATTCGTAGATCGGAGACCAGTATGGTGATAGGGTCTAGTGTTAAGAAAAGTAAAGCGTTCTTTAAGATAAGGAGGGGAAAAGGGATTAAAGAGGACGGAATACAAAAGGGAGAGAACATGGACATTACGCCTTTCGCTCACTGTTAGCCACTAGTTGTATCTAGTTGTATTTGATTGCCATTCAACGACTGTACTGTGGTAAATAATTAATTAAACTGTTTCTGTAGATAATCATGATCAACCCATTACCGGCTCACTACAGAGCACGGGTCTCCTCTCAGAGTGAGAAGGGTTTTGGCCATAGTCTACCACGCTGGCCAAGCGGATTGGTAGACTTCACACACACGACGTTATGGAGAACTCTCAGGCATGCAGGTTTCCTCACGATGTTTTCCTTCACCGTTAAAGCAAGTGATATTTAAATACTTAAAACGCACATAACTCCGAAAAGTTAGAGGTGCGCGCCCGGGATCGAACCCACGACCTCCGATTAGAAGTCGGTCGTCCTAACCACTAGGCTATCACAGCTTTATAGATACACACACATATTTCTGTAGATAATAACAAACCCTATTTTGTACAGTGGCTAGTTAGTGTTGCTGTCACATTCGCCCAAAAGTCGTCCACATGCTGGTTGGCCAAGGCATCCCCCAGTATACGTCCTCCTGCCCATACCCACATTGGCTTCCAGGAATAGAATAGAATAGAAAAGTTTTTTATTCAAATAAACTTTTACAAGTACTTTTGAATCGTCAATTGAATCTACCACAGGTTCGGAATGCAGTTCCAGCCGAGAAGAACCTGCAAGAAACTCGGCGGTTGCTCTTTTTAAAAACAACATTATAACAATTATTATTATTAATGTACATGATTGAAATGCCGTCTCGCGCATTGCTGGAACGAGTTAAATCCAAGATTTTTTATCGTTTATATAATCTTCAATTGTATAATAAGCTTTTTTTATGAGCATACTTTTAATAGAGTTCTTAAACTTGTGTAAAGGCAAGTCTAGTCTAGTCCAGGAGGCCTAATAGAGCCTTCACTTGTGTAAGTGACACCGCATTGCCTTGGGCATGGTAGTGATAAAGATAATAAAAGTGGCTGTTCTTATGTAATTTTTGGTTAAAATGTAACAACCATGCTAATAGTACAAAGTTGGCTGTGATTGACATTTTAAATTATGTATTTAGCATGTAAGTAGGTTAATTACCTACCAATGTAGGAGGAACTTGTAAATTATATTAAGTTAAAAGTTCCTATATAATATGTAGGTAAATTATTTACCTACTTACATAGGAACTTTTAACTAATATAAATATTCCTATGTAGTAGGTAAGATTAGATTAAAATGTAAGTTTATTTATTGTTTTTCTTTTGTTTGGGCAGAGCACTCTAGAACACTACAGTTCCAGTGTAACCTGCCATGAATAATCAGAAATAAAAAAGATATATATATTCATACAGGTTTTATTCAATCATTACACATTAAGTATTTAACCTCATTATAGCAATTTACATAATATCGGCGGCGGCGGCGATAAGGATTAAGGAGCATAATCTGTGGGGATAATATTGGGACTTTCAAAATAAGATTGAATAGGTAGGTAGGTGTAGAATACCTTTTAGGCAAGCGCATTCCACCTTAGGCTGCTATTAAAGATAGTTTCCTCATAAAATTGTAACCAGTTTAATGATCCTAATAAAAAAAAAGGTGGGGCCATGGTGGTGTCCATGAACCTAAAAAATATTTATTATTATACTATCCTAGTAGGTATTTGATGATTTGTACTATTGGATAAAAAAGTATAACATGCTGCTTTTACCCCGTCATAGCAGCCCTTCTCTCTTGAATGTTACTGAGGAATTTTAAGGGCTGCTGCAACACTTGTGGCTGGTTGATGGCATCAGTCACTTAGGCCACACACTTGTGTTGTACTAGGAGTACCTAGCTGGGGTGCCTAGCAAAACGGGTAGGGGTGGTGAAAACTGCAGATATAGTGTTTGTAGCCTACCTACCTAGTACCTAATAGATACCTAGTAGGTCATATCATAAATATTAAAATATAGCTACCTATAGAGAAGACCATAAACAATAAATTAAATAAAACTTTCCTTAAATGATATGAATAGATTTAATAGCAAAAAGATTGTCACCAAATATTTACTTACAAGGTTTATACTATGATGAAACAGAAAACTTACTTAAAACATAGCAATTAATTAAATAAAACTGTAACAAGGTACCTAACTGATTAAACTGGCATGGCCAATCAAACAAAAATACTTACCTAGGTAAGTACCTACTTAATATTGTACCTACTAACGAATCTATTGACACCTTATTTATCAACATTGACTCACTAGTGTAATCACTATGGTCGAACATACCTATTTAAACACAAACACCTAGGTACTTATTCTTCTTCGTTACGCTCTTGGTAGAGCGGTCGTGGTCATCCAGAAGTGACATCTTTAAGGGCAGATGTTATACGCCTCACGAGCATTCGCCACTTTTCGCTGCTGGACGACAGCCTGGAGCCTTCATACAAGGGAGCGCCCACATGATTTAATTTAGTCGGTCCATCGCATGGGCGACCTTCCTCGCCGTCTGGTGTCCTCAACTTCGCCCTGCACGGCAAGGCGCTCGATGGAGTCACCCTCACGCCGGGAGATGTGTGCTAAAAACTTCAAAATACGACTCTGTACTAACGTCGAAACATGCTGTTTGATGCCGAGTTCTTGGAGTATCGAGACGTTGGTGCGAAATTCGGTCCATGAGATTCCTAACATTCGCCTCCAGCACCACATCTCCAGAGCATCGATTTTTTTCTTCTTGACTTGTCGCAAAGTCCGTCTCTTTGCCGTAGTCGAATTAAAAGTTATATTTACTGCGGTGTTTATTAAGGAATTTGTTTTAAAAAGTTAGAAAATTAGATTTTAATCAATTCAATACACATAAGCCATCAAATGATTAACGATAATCATAGCCCGAGACTCAACGCTATCATTTGACATAGGCGATGACCTCAAAAAAGTTAGACAATTCGAATTAGCTGTCAAATCGTATGAAATCATTCACTCATCGTCTAAAAATAACCATCATGACATTCATGTTAACGATGCAATCGTCAACCATCTATGAACTCCGTACACAATACGAATTGGCCGTTTGACAGCTGAAAACGTACGTTTAAGCTGTCAAATGAATACAATTTTCATGGTCTAAAGTTAGACAATCGCACTTCAGATTACCTAATGATTAGTACCTATCACAGAGTACATTATATATACTTTATTAGAGATTGCACTCGCCTTTTCACCTAAAGCGACCTCCACAGGGAAGTGGCTAAACTAAAATATATATAACTACAAGTTGTAGCGTTGTAGTCTACAACATGGGGATGAAACTGTCATACAAATTCGAAGTCGAAAATTTTTAAATAAACGAGTGACCTCTAGCGTCCGGGGTGGTACAACTTTCAAGAAATTGTTTAAATGTGAAACTAGATGGCAGGATGTTCGCCTGATGCTTATCTAATCCGTCACTTGTCAAAGTTCAATTAAATCAAGTGTCAAAATCTGAAGTTTTACAAACTTTTTCAACGGTTATTTGCAGTGCATTATTTATTAGTTTTCTCATTTTCTTTGTTTTATTAATAGTGGTTTTTGTTTATACCGATGACTTGGACTGTTAATGGACTCTGTGATTTCTTCTCCAAACGATTTTACCCGACTTTGCAAATTGATTTCTGTTTCCTGATATATACGACATACCTGGCATCTATTTTCGGTTTCTTGACAAAATGCCTAAAAAATCGGAACTTCGGAACTATTGGAACGGAATTTTATTTTGGGTGTACTGTTGATGGTAAGTTTGTTTGTATAAATTTTATACTATATTATGTAGGTACTTAAATCCCACGTAAAAATCCAATGATATCCATATCATCCAAGATTGTGACCAATTCTTCATTTTTTCAGGTACATTACATAGATTTCCTAAATGGGAGTATACCCACAAGGAAAAGTTTGAATCTTGGAAGAGTGTGTTAAGTTTAACAACTCAAGGATATAAAAATATATTGTAATTTTGATATCTTGTCTAAATGTAAAGCGCATTTTTCTAAACTTAAACTATTCATTATTTCATTGACTATTAAACTAACACTTACTTCACAGTTGGTGTATGGGGGTAAACAAAATATTAAAAGGTAAAATTAAAATGTTAAAAAAAATGATTTAATAAAAGAACATGCTTATATGTATTATAACATTCATACAAAATATAAAACAAAATAAATACTTTGTGTTTCATTTTTACTATTTTCAATTAAACAACAAATAAATAATCCGTTTTAAAATTTAGAGTTATTTTCCAAAATATATTTAAAGGAAAATCGATCTAAATTTTAAAACGGATTATTTATTTACCCTGAATAGTAATTATTTATAAGCCGAGCCCCCAAGGTCGACATGTACGAAAAGCGCCATCTATCGGTCTATTTGGTATCTAAATGTGGTTTCAATACTAACGCCATCTTTAGACGGTGGAGGAAAAACTTTTAAATACATCTCAACGTTTCGCATCTATAGCAGGTAGTAGTGTATTATCTATGGTCTACAACGCTATAGTACTTTATATATAGGTACTACTGGTACTATAATATATATACTATACTATTGTCCTTGTGTATCGTATAAAATAATTTATCTTAATTATTACAAGATCACTAAAGAATGATGTGACCTTGTAATAATTAAGATAAATTATTATTATACAATACTTCCATTAAAATTGTAAGAGGTGGTGTCCAGATGTTAGGAAATGAAACGCATGTTGATAATTTTCTGCTTTTTAATCGAGTCTTTTTTACATGCGTGGGTCACTGTTATTTATGCAAAGATAATCGGTGTCAATCACGTCCACGATCACGAGATGAAATGCACAGATAATTGGAGTCCAAGAATGGCGAAATAGTAATAAAATAAGAAAAAACTAACGAAGCACCATTATCACAATAATTATCCAACTGTCATACTAGAAAAACTTCAAATTTCAATGTCAAACTAATTATTGTTGTCAATGTTGGTCAAACTGAAATGGCCGTTCGCTACGTTTAGAAATTAAATCACAAATGTTTCATTAAACTTCCAACTTATATAGAAATATTTACAATGACTGTTATGTGAGTTTTAACTTAGAAAGGAGAATGATCATCCCTGACCCAAACATTTACACAAAATGTAATTTACTAAAAATTATCTTACGAATATATGACAATTTGAAAATGAATAATTATTAATGCTAAAGCTGCTTTTAAAAAAATGCAATAAAAAAGGAATTCAACCGTCTCTTCCTGTTCTCTGGCATGTCTGGTGGCCATTTGCATTACTTTCTACGCATACATGCCCAAACAAAAAGTTTTGTTACTAAAAAATCATGTCACTTGAAATAAAACAGATATTTATTTTTAATACATTATTTTATTTGTTACTTGTTGTAAATCGTACAATATGATTAAAGTAAATAAGTAATAATTAATAATATTATTTTGTTATAATATTGTTTTAACTTCATTGCGTTTTGTGCAATGGAATGGAATAGAACTACAACCTTCTTGATTTTGTGTAAAGAAACTTATTATATTTCAAGATGCCAATGTGACATGTCATTGTTTTAGTTGTATGTGACGCTAGTGACGTCTACTCTGTTTACATTTTGAATGTTTATTATAGCGCAGCGGAGACCAATATTAATTCTATGGTTTATTGTTTATCCTTACCAACGACTTTTGCTATACTATACGGATTCGATCTCGCCTACTCGCCGACTTTACGCTACTTTCTACGGATTCTGATTTTTGCTCGTGATTTGGATAACAATGTTGAGGTGTATTAATTGTCACTTGAATGTAAACATGATGCCTTTGATATGATGCTAAGACATGATGGGTCTTCGTTAGATTCTACATTGCAAACTACTCTCAACATGGACATCGTTGCAACATGTATGTTAAGTATAGTGCGCGGAACAAATAATTCAAATCGGCAGGAACGATACACGGCTTTCCTTACTAGTTTAACAATCATAAACTACACATAACCTAGAATCATTTTCGAACTTAAACTTAGATTTATTCAAAAACGGCAGGACCTAGAGGTATTAAAATGGTGTGTTTGGTTATCAGGAATAAACCTGCAATAAATGCTGCATACAACACGCTTGTAAACGACTGGGTTACACGCCCATAGATTTTTGGGCATTCTCCTTTATCCTACTAACTTATATTACTCTCAAAAAAATATTTTACATATTATTAGCTGAACTGTTTAATTAAATGACATTAAAATAAATTAGACTAAAACTTAAACTTCTGAACGAACACTTCACAGGAACACTTACTTCAGTGGCATCATAGATAAAGAGGCACAGATTATAAATACAAGATAAGCGCCATCTTTAGGGAAGTGGTAACCGGGGTAATTTTCATACAATGGATAAATGTTTGAAGTGCAAAGGCCCTGGTACCGTGCTGGTACCTATCTACCTATATACGAAAAGACTTAAAATACAGGGCGACAGATTCGTTGAACCCTTCGATTCGGTTTCAATAGTAAAATTGTCGTTATGATTAGCATGATTATTGATTAGTCTGAAATGAAAATACATCCTATCGTACGATAACTTACCGAATCGATCAATAATCGCATCGCCTATCTGTGGACAGTATTTTGAAATTGGAGATGAATATATGAATATAGAAAAATAACCAGCAATAACAAGATAATTAATATTTATCGATGAGGACTTTTCACATTTCATTTAAAATAGTGTTTTAAACAATCCTACCAATTTTCAGCCAAGTGTGAGTCAACTGTGCCTGTCTGTCCGATCGATGAGGACTTTTCACATTAATTCATTTATAATAGTGTTTTGAACAATCCTACCAATTTTCAGCGTGTGAATTATTGTAACCTCACCCCTGTTTTTAGGGTTCCGTACCCAAAGGGTAAAAACGGAGCCCTATTAATGTCACTCGGCTGTCTGTCTGTCTGTCCGTCTGTCCGCCGGTCACAGGTCTCTAGCTCGCAGACGAAATGAGTTACAAACCTGAAATTTTGGTATTTGGTGTAAAACGTTGACCCAAAATCAAATATTGAATTAAAACTTGAATTAAATTATTTTTCAGGGGGGCTCCCATACATGAGAAAGGAGCCGGAAAAAAAAATTTTTTTCTTACCCTAGCTTGTGGGGAATCATTGTTTAGAGCTCATTGAGTAGAGTACGAATATATATTTTTTTAATTTTTTGCTTAAAAAGTAAGGAAATGGGGGGTCATCAAAATTGTCAGTTTTAGACCATTTTTGTGACGGGGGCTATCTAAAAAACTAAACTAGTTAGGAATATGATATTTCGGTATATTATGTACTATATGCTCTATTTGTACAACAAATACTGAAAACAACGATTCATAAAATAGTTTATAAGCTGTGACCAAAACAAACGAACTTATTTTGCGTTTTTCTTTCACGGTTTCTTGCGATGTCTAAGGGACCTTTCAGTCAGACCGGCGCGGAGAGCAGAGCAAATTTTAATCGCATTTAAAATAGAATCTTAAGACATTGAAATAGGCTTTATTTTTACATGTT
Organism: Melanargia galathea; assembly: GCA_920104075.1. Taxonomy (NCBI): domain Eukaryota; kingdom Metazoa; phylum Arthropoda; class Insecta; order Lepidoptera; family Nymphalidae; genus Melanargia; species Melanargia galathea. The sequence continues at coordinate 7,819,158 of OV049857.1, read as the reverse complement.
AACTCTTTTATGATAAGAGGATGCTCGAGCATGCTCCCAATACGCTCTGTGTGAAATATATGAGAGCAGCCGGTCGGCTACTCGTCGAGCCGGTCGGCTGCTCCATGCCCGTGCCCTTTCGCGCTCGAGCATCCGACCGGCTCCGTTCGCGTGCTCTTTCATGCTCGCACAGCCGACCGTAGGCCGAATATGCTCTGCCGTCCGGCCCAAGAGCGTACGCTCGGCTCCGAGCGCATCCGCGTGTCCGTTCACACAGACCGGCGCGGAGAGCAGAGCAAATTTAAACGGCCGGTCTGTGTGAAAAAAAAAATGCTCTCCGACGCTCTCCGCGCCGGTCTGTCTGAAAGGTCCCTAACTCGGAAATTAAATATTTCTTAGACCCAAAATATTATATTGTTCATAATTATGTACGGAACCCTGAAAGAGCGAGGCCCGACTCGCACTTGGCTGATTTTTTAGTCTAATTTGACCGGTCTAATACTAGGCTAAGCCCGCATTGCGAAATTTATTCGCGCGATTTTTTTCGCAAAATTCTGTGACATATGGAAATGTATGAAGCTGCAAACACTTGCGATTTAAAATTCGCGAGAAAAATATATTAAAATGCGGAATATAAACCGCGCGAATAAATTTCGCAGTGCGGCCCCGCTCTAACTATAATATTAGGTTTTTTACTGTTTTTTAATAATTTTACAATATTAATTCAGAGAGACATCTATACTAATAAATAAAATTGAAGTGTCTGTCTGTAATATCGAAATAACTACCTCATATTAAGCTCATATGGTTATTTGAACGGTACCATAACCGAATCACACGTTTTCAAAATTTTTGTCTGTCTGTCTGTCTGTTTGAACGGGCTAATCTTCGGAACGGCTGAACCGATTTTGACGGGACTTTCACATACAAGTAGAGAATTAACCAGGGAGTAACATAGGCTACTTTTTTAACCGACTTTCAAAAAAGGAGGAGTTGTGTTTTTCTACCTATGTACACCGATAGGCGATATCTCCGAGATTTCTGAACCGATTTGCGTAATTTTTTTTTTAATCGATAGAGAAATATTGCGACACTGTCCTACAAAAAACTTGGATTCCAACTCCTCAATCCTGATGCTGTAGGGGAACTGATCCCCAAAATTAATGGGATTTAGGAACTGTCGGTTATTTAAATAGATATTGGGGGTACCAATTAAAGACTTTATCGTTGAATGAACTCGAATAGGTACATATTCAACTCCTCAACCCTGATGCTGTAAGGAATTGCAATCCGAAATCGTGGGGATCCCACGGAATTTTTCCATATTGGTGACGGGTTACTACAGATAGGCACTTTTTGTTCTGGAAAATCAAAAGTTCCCACGGGATTTTTAAAAACCTAACTCCACACGGGCGAAGCCGTGGGCATCATCTAGTTTTTTAATATATTTTTTACTTCTGTCAGTTCTCTCAATTCCAAAAATAGAATGTAATCACAAACATATCACAAACCAACACATAAATGATAAAATAATGGGTAGGGTAATAAAAATAAAAGTCGGAATAATTTTACAAAATATGTTTTAATAGGTAGTTAGCGTTAAGGATGTACTCATAATCCACAGCGATGAACTGCTCACATAAACGTCTTATTATATAGTGCGAGTCAGACACTCGCACTTGACCAGTTTGTTATTTAAAAGCTACAAGTAATTGCACAACTACTGCCATAGTGCTTTTCATGATGCAGATTAACCTTGCTGATAAAGAAAACTTGAAAAGAGATACTCCAAAGAGGAAAAAATATTGTCATTAGCAAGTACCTGTTCTAACACAGAAACTTATCCCTTTGTTCCATTGCTTTGGTTCATGGTGGAGATGTTCTAAGGGCCTAAATCTATACTACTAATATAATAAAGCGGAAGAGTTTGTTTGTTTGAACGCGCTAATCTCGGAAACTACTAGACCGATTTCAAAAATTCTTTCACCGTTGGATATGTACGTGATCCTTGAGTGCTATAGGCTATATATGTACCACGGACGAAGCCGGGGCGGACCGCTAGTAATTTAATATGGCAAAATATGTCACAAGATTTAGATCATTCACGAGTGCGAGTCCTCATAGTGAGTACTCAAATAATGTTTCCTTGTGAATTTAGCGTGACATTGGTCGCAAGAATAAGGTTTCTCCCCGGTGTGAGTCCACATGTGAGATGTTAGATTACTTTTTCGAGCAAATTTCGCGACACACACATCACAGGAGTAGGGTTTCTCGCCAGTGTGAATCCTCCTGTGCTTTGTTAAGGAGCTCTTTTCTGTGAACCTAGCCTCGCACATATCACAAGAATAGGGCTTCTCACCAGTGTGAGTCCTTGTGTGCTTAGTCAATGAACCTTTCTGTCTAAATTTAGCGTTGCACTGGTCACAGAAAAAAATCTTCTGACTGCTGTGAGTACCCATGTGATTCACCAAATGATACTTTCTTGAAAATTTAGCATGACACACATCGCAAGAGTAGGGTTTGTCACCAGTGTGGGTGGTTCTGTGAGACGTTAAATGCACCTTCACCCTGAATCTAACCCCGCATATGTCACAAAAGAAAGGCTTCTCGCCAGTGTGAGAACTTATGTGAGTAGTTAAGTTATATTTTGTCGAGAATTTGGCCCAACACATGTCACAAGAAAAAGGTCTCTCGCCCGTGTGAGTCCTCATGTGCGAAACTAGGACGCTTTTGTATCTGCACTGTTTCTCGCAAATGTGGCAAGAGTGAAGTTTGCTTTTTTTCTTGGCGGCTCCACCGTGTTGGGTCTGCTTGATGTCTGTTGGCAACGGCAAACCTGAAAAGTGATATTACAGCTGGAGTTACATATAATCTTCTTTGCTTCAATAATGTATATCTTGAAAAATGCTTTACAAAAATTGTTTTATAACTTTATGCGTGTAAAAAAATAAATATTTAACTGTCGATCTAAGATTCATTATACATATACCTATACAGGAAAAATTTGTAACCAGTGGCCAAATTTAAATATGTTATAAATAATCGAAATTTAATTAACACGTATTTTTTTATTTTAAGATTTTACTAAAGTATCCTAAAATATCTGATATAGTTCATCACTTTTTTTATTTTTAAATTCAACGACAAGTTTACGAAAAACCGCTAGTCCACGGGGAATAAAAATCTCCAGTGATACTTACTACCAGTATGACTACCACTAGTTACCACGGTTAAGACCTGTGGGTCTACCATCAACTATAATGTATTTTCGTACCATGAACTCTTTTATCCGACCAATAGATGTCATGACGTCATGAAGTTTATTATAGACGATATTATAGACAAAACAAAAACCTAGTATAAAAATATAGAAACAAAAAGATACTTCATGGTACGAATTCAATGCGATTTATTTTAGGCACCGATATTGAACAGCATCGGAATTGGATCGTTAGATTAAAGATTGTAGTAGGCCTTCAGCTATGTTCAGGGCAAAACATTCCACACTCACCAAATGTGGAGCAGTCCGCGGCTAAGCTTGCTTCAGCATCTTGCCCCCACTGCAATACACACATACACGTTACACTCTGACAGTTGTTTATTTCCCTGAGGTAACATTTTAATTATTATATTTTCCAATTTTCATACTGTCTTGTAAGACAACCTTTACTGTCAGAATATACTTTATTGGACACCCCATAAGAGAAGAACACAAAGGACAGGTTATATAAACGAAAACTTAAAACATAGGTACAACAAGGCAGTCTTATCGCTAAATAGCGATCTCTTCCAGACAACCACTAGCGAGAAAATAAACTAGTGGACAGTGGGAGGTAGTGTGTATATGATAAACTTAAACACTAATAGCTAAATAAACTAAACTATAGTATAACCGTATAGTTTTTTCTTATGTAGATATTGGGGCTAATTCAGTTTTACACAATGTCTAAACTAAAATGTATTCTATCTCTTTCATAATGCTCCCTGCGGAAGAGGATAGCACTATTTTTAACAGTCAATCAGTGTAGTGTAGGGATTGTGTACAACAGAATCATCATCATTTCATTCATTTTGTTTTCGTTCACCGTTGCAAGCAAGTGATATTTAATTACTAAAAACGCACAAGCACATAATTCCCAAAAGTTAGAGGTGCATGCCAGGGATTGAACTCAAACCTCCCCCCTTCTGTTATGTGTGTTTATATGTTTTAAATATTGTATGTGAATTGTGAAGTCAACTTTATCTCCAAGGGATTTTAAATTAAAGATTTTCAGATACTATTTCTATACTTATGCTCAATTTAGCAACAATCAGTAAAATAATCTAAACAAACTAAAATAATCTAAATACCTGCTTGACAATTGCCAAATTGCAAGATTGTAGGTCACAGGGAATTGATCACTGAATAGATTTTCATGACCAGTGGGCATGAAAATCCATTCAGTACTTTTCAAGTTTTCCACAAACAGACAGATGAGACAGGGCACTGTTTTATAAAATGAAGTGATGTATTAAAATTACTTACTTGAATATCTGCGGTAGCCTCTTTTCCTGAAATATTGTGTCCGTCAGCAGATACCGCTGCTTGTCTTGGTACTTGAGCTATACCTTCGCTCAAAATCGGTTCAGTTTTGATTGACACTGAGATATTAACTTTGTTCTGTTCATTCAAACCTAAGTGAAGACTGGAGTTGCATATATCTTCTTTAGGCACAATAAACTCTTTGCTATCTTCACAGTTGTTTTCATAGGTTATTTCTAGCTCTTCCGTTATTTCCTCCTTGGGTATGATGAGGCCAGTAACAAGATGTTTGGCTTGTTGCTCCATTTAGAAGTTTTTTTGTCAACTCATTATTTATGGCAGTCGGCAAACACAAGCTGAACTTTATATTTTCGAGTTGTGTATGATCATAAACACAATTTACGACAAACCGACGAGACACCGGAACACGTAAGTACTCCTCAAAAGCAAGTGACCAAGTGTTATTTACTAATTATCTAATATAATATGTAATAACAATGAGTGATGATGATGATTTTGATGACTGACTTGCTTTCTACTTCAAATCATGAACATTAAAAATTACACCTGACCAATGGTTTACTTACATTCTGGTTTTCTCACCATTATTACCACATGATAACCAAGAATAAACTGTATTGTAATACTAGAAATCAAAATAAATCCAAATCATGACAAAAATTTAAAAATGATTGAAAACATTGAAAATTAGTGATGTGCGGAATCGATTATCAATAATCGATTAATCGATTATTAAAATGATCGATTGCAATCGATTATGATTTTGCATAATCGATCATGATCGATTATAAAGATATACGTTAATTACCAAACTTTACTACCAGCTTTCTGTTATTAATTTGCTTGCTAAAGTATAATATGGTTTGGCAACCCTATCATTGCAAAAAGGGGAAGCCCTCAAAGTTAGTTTTAGGCTTTGTTCACACGTCCAAACGGATAGTCAGCCGCCGACTGTGAGCGAGCGTTATGCAGCTTACAGCTTTTTTATACATACTCAACTTTTCGAACACACCGAACCGACGATACGCCTTTACCAACTGTTTACTGTAGGGCTATTCTCTACAATACCATCTCGATATCGAAGCTCACTCAAGTGAAATAACTCGCTTCGAAAGCAAACTCACTTCACCTTGGTTTGATATTCTGTAAACATCTGCTACGCACTTGCGAAGTGAAGTGAGTTTGAGTGAGAAGACCTGTACTATCGAGTTTTACAGAGTACAAATTAGCAAACTCACCTCGAATTCACTCTCTATAATCGAAAATGGCTTTACAGAATAGCCCTGCTGTAGTGAAATTACCCCCGCTATGAGTATCTATATATGTACAAGCTGTGCCCCGCGATGTTTAATATTGATATATAATATATATTATATATATATTTAATGTTGAATCAATTACATATATATTTTGATCAATTACATTATTTTTTAATTAATCTATTTAATTTTCTAATTACAATTTCAAAAAATTTAAAAAATAGTGTTTGTTTTTCTTTTTTCAGAACAGTCTAAAAGGTTATAATATAGATGTTGCTACTAAATGCAAGGGTTCAGAATTTTTTCCAGAAAGTAGAATTGTTTTTTCAGTTCTTTCTAAGAATTATTTCATAATCGATCATTAATAGATTAATAATCGATTATTATTTTATAATCGATTAATATAATCGATTAATCGATTAATATAATCGATTAATCGATTATCAAAATAATCGAATCGGCACATCACTATTGAAAATTGAAATCACAGACCAATAATATATAGGATAATTGAAATCACAGACCACTCACCACAGACCAATAACATAATAACATAATATTATGTCTGTGGGTACTGGGTGTCGCTGTCGGACCCATGTCGGACCCTCTCGTTAGAGAGCACAGAGTACATTATATATACTTTAAGATTGCACTCGCCTTTTCACCTAAAGCGACCTCCACAGGGAAGTGGCTAAACTAAAATATATATAACTACAACGCTATAGTACTTTATATATAGGTACTACTGGTACTATAATATATATACTATACTATTGTCCTTGTGTATCGTATAAAATAATTTATCTTAATTATTACAAGATCACTAAAGAATGATGTGACCTTGTAATAATTAAGATAAATTATTATTATACAATACTTACATTAAAATTGTAAGAGGTGGTGTCCAGATGTTAGGAAATGAAACGCATGTTGATAATTTTCTGCTTTTTAATCGAGTCTTTTTTACATGCGTGGGTCACTGTTATTTATGCAAAGATAATCGGAGTCAATCACGTCCACGATCACGAGATGAAATGCACAGATAATTGGAGTCCAAGAATGGCGAAATAGTAATAAAATAAGAAAAAACTAACGAAGCACCATTATCACAATAATTGAGAATCAAACGAACTTACCTTGTGAAGTTTGATATCTAATTATACGAGCGTCTCGACCGAAGATTATTATAGCTTACAAGCAGCAGTACAGTAGATTATGCTGTCCTTATCACACTTTTAGAGTTTTTTTTTTATAATAAATTAATTGTTTTTTGACGTTTTTGACGTCAGAGTACCGAGTAGGTACCCCCACCCCCACGCCGCCCCGCCACGCGGCGAGGCCCATCGTCATTTTTCAGAGCCTTATTTTTTCGATATGTTTAGGGATTTTGACAAAAAAAACAGGGCGGGTGGGTTTGTAATAATCTTCGGTCGAGACGCTCGTATAATTAGATATCAAACTTCACAAGGTAAGTTCGTTTGATTCTCAATTATACTTCGCATCTCTCCGAAGATTATTATACCTTACAAGCAGATGTTTAGAGCATCGAAAAAATACTACAATAATATTTACTGTGTACAGTAAAATTATTGAAAATAAAATTAAGGCAAAACATAACAGGGAAAAAGAAAAATAATCATTTACAATATGTGATTAAACAAAGTCAATATTACTTCATAGACCATAATTTAAAGGCGATTTATTATTTATTTTTAATTAATTAATTTTTTGCTAAGTAGCATGTCAGATAATATATGCTAATCGTACTTGTATAGAATAGAATATAAATTTTTATTCGCATAAAAAAAATTTAAGCTTCAAAATAATATATCCACAATTTTGATCTGATTTTAATAAATCTTTATAATATTATAATAGATACTTTAAAAATACATTTGAAGATTCAGACCAAACTACTTTTTGTCGAATAATTTCTAAGTTTTAGCCCTACATTGTGGGCAGCTGATGTCAACGCGTGTCGCGTGCTATGTGTGCCATTGAATTGACATAACTCAATGGGATAGAAAGAGTGGTTTTTTAAAACTGATGAACAAAGGTATAAAGTAAATAAGTAGGTTATTAAATAACAAGAATATGTGTATGCCCTAAAACAAGGGCATGAAATAGTAGCACTATATTTAAATATTTTACCATCATTGTACTAACCTATTTCAACAAATAAATTGATTTTGATTTGATTTTGAAAAAAATCTCATTGGGCACGTAAGGGATCAATTCTTTCTAAATATCTTCTGAAATAAGCTTGTACAGAGTTTAAGGATTTTCTTTAATATATGGCACCACAATAATTGGTTGAAAATACATTTGATCTTGAAGTTTTGATCATCTATTTTAGTTTTATCGGATTCCAATAAACTATTTATTGACCAATTGTCTGTATTTTTTAATGGAGATGTTAATGCCAAAAAAGTGAGTTTTTAAAGATAGATCTTTTTTGTGAGATGAAATCATTGTTTATACTGAATCTTGCATTTAAGGCATTTGCATTTAAAGGCATTTGCATTTAAGGCATTGCATTATCTATGCATTTAAGGGTTAATACTATATTATGGTGGACAGTGAGAGTTATAGAAATTTAACTTGTATCTGAATTTTTGTGTGAAAAATTCAATTAGCTGTATAATGTTGGAATCACCATATAAAACCAATATATACCAATAATTATAACCTTTTTTCTTGCAGAACAGTCATTTTGACTTTAAAGATGTGTTATATTTATTCATGGAATTATTAGAGAAAAGACCATTGCTATGTTAAGCGATGCGTTGGAGTTGGAAAAAACGCACTTTGCCATGTAACATTTAATTGTGTAATATTTTGAAATAAGGCTAAAGTATGGAAAGGCTTATAAAAATTTGTATTTTTTTGCATCAACAATCTCAGAAGTTCCATGATGCATACCTCTGACATTTGTTATTTTGATTACTGGCAAATAAACCAAAGTCAGATCTGCCGAAATAAACTTTTAACTGACGATACGCATAAACAGTGAGTTCCCTTTCTGTGTTCATGTTGAACTTTTGACGAGATTCGAAATCTGCAACTAACGTTCGTATTTATTTAAATATATGACGCAAAATTTTGTAAACATTGATATAAGCAATAGCTGTTTATTTTTGGTAAAATATTATAATTTTTAAGTCGTGAAAGACTGAGGCTATAAAAGGCTGCAAGTAAATTGAAGAACCGATGGACGTTGGAGTCCCAAGGTGCTTGAGTGGAGCAATGACATTTGCGAGTAATCCGTAAGCTGTCTCATCGTTACAGGTTGCACCACAGCCCGAACGTGACGCATCACTATACACTAGGTACTAGTGAATATTCTTCATATTTTAAATGAACAATTTGCAGTTTCAATATAATTTCTCCACTTCCTCCAGCATATGAAATCACTGTTAACAATACAGATCATATATTTCTACACAGAGAAGGTCATAATATATTTCTTATGATTATCAAAGTAGTGAATTGCCAAGAATAGTAAATCGGTCTTAATTACTGATACAAAAGTCTTTAGTGAGTGGGCAACAACTGAATTACATAAAAATAGGCAAAAATTATATGAACTGTATGCGGAGCGACAATATAATACTAGTGATGAGTTCAAACAGTACGTTCAATTGTTTTCCAAAACTTTTAAAAGGGATTGCATTGTGGCCAAGTCAAAATATATACAGACTAAAATAAAAAACAGCTCCAATGTGATAAAATCTACTTGGAAGATAATTAACGAAGAGACAGGGAAAGCAACAGAAAAAACTAGTGACTTTAAACTTATTGTGAATAACAAATCTGTAACGTCGGACTCCGAGGTCGCTTCAGCCTTTGAGGCCTTCTTTACGGATATTCCTGTTTCTACTACAAGATCATTGAGCTCTTCACCAGCTGCCGCTCTCTCTTTATTGGAGGATAATGTGCCTGAATGCAATCAAACTTTTAAATTCAGTCACGTTAGTTGCTCTGACGTTATTAAGGCCTTCAAATTAATCAACAATAAGAAAACAAATGATTTGTGGGGCATTTCCGTTAACGTTATTAAATCATTGATTGATATTGTTGCACCCGAGTTAGCTTTAATATTTAACAATTGTATTGACTGTGGTGTGTTTCCTGACTTAATGAAACATAGTAAAATAATTCCGTTATTTAAATCGTGTAGTACTAGTGACCCTACTAACTTTAGACCAATATCGGTACTACCCACTTTTAGTAAAATTTTTGAAAAATTAATTCTTAATCAATTACTTAAACATTTTTATATGAATAATATATTACATACAAAACAATTTGGTTTTACAAGGGGTCGCTCAACAACTGATGCTGGTGTTGAGTTAATACAGAATATATTTGAAGCCTGGGAGGAGTCACGTGATGCACTTGGAGTTTTTTGTGACTTGTCCAAGGCTTTTGATTGTGTTGATCATGAAACATTGGTCAGAAAACTACACCATTATGGAATTAAGGGAGCAGCACTGGATTTAATGAGTTCTTACCTAAATGATAGAACACAAAAAGTAGATGTGAACGGAAAGCGGTCTGCCGGGTCAGTTGTAGAAATAGGAGTTCCACAGGGTTCCATTCTCGGGCCCTTTCTATTCCTTATTTATATTAATGACCTTCCTTATCTTGCTAAGGATAGTCACGGGATAGTATTGTTTGCTGATGATACATCACTTTTGTTTAAAACTAATCGATACAAAAGAATTCCTGACGAAGTAAACAATTCTCTCACAAAAGTGGTACAGTGGTTTGAAGCTAATAACTTATTACTTAATGGGAAAAAAACAAAGTGTGTTAAATTCACTTTACCCAATGTTAAACAAGTTGAAACCACTGTACAACTTAATAATGAGGAATTAGATCTAGTGGATACGGCTGTTTTCCTGGGGATAACGTTAGATGCTAAACTCCAATGGGGCCCTCATGTAAATAACTTATCGAACAGACTTAGTTCTGCTGCATATGCGGTTAAAAAGATTCGCCAACTAACTGATATTGAAACTGCGAGGTTAGTTTATTTTAGTTACTTTCACAGCATTATGTCATATGGCATACTTTTATGGGGTAATGCTGCTGATATTAATTCCATTTTCGTGCTGCAGAAGAGGGCTGTTCGTGCCATATATAATATGGGACCCAGAGAGTCACTAAGAAATAAGTTCAAGGAAGTTAAAATTATGACAGTTTATAATCAATATATTTTTGAAAATTTAATATATGTGCACAAAAATATCGATAAATTTAAGAAAAAAAGTGAATGTCATAACATTAATCTTAGAAATAAAAATAAACTTGTGTTGCCCACTACTAGGTTGCGGAAAGTTGGAAAATCATTTGTTGGTAATTCTGTACGTTTTTATAATACGTTGCCAGAGAACATTTTGGATATGTCTCTCAATAAGTTCAAGGGTTTTATTAAACGCAAATTAATTGAAAAATCTTACTATAGCTTAAAAGATTTTTTTAATGACAAAAATCCATGGACATAGATTGCTCTAAAAGCCAACAGTTCAAATAATTTTTATGGCTATACCATATTGTAAGATGGTGATAATAAAAAAAATAATAAACCCGGCTGAGTTTGTTGTGGGCTCTTCTCAGACCAGGGCGCGTTTGGAACCCTCGTAGCTTTAGTTTTAAGTTTCCGTAAGTAATTATCACCATTGCCTGTTCCCAAATTGACGTTCAAAAAGTGTACAGTGTACCTACTTTGAATAAATGAATTTTGAATTTGAATTTTGAATTTGAAAAAATTTCAAGAACTTTGAAAATCCATACATTTTCGTATAAATAAATCCGTCATCGAAGGCCGGGCACGCCGACATCGACAAACCAACATAACTAGTTAGTTTCCTGATTTCTCATACATTTTTCTGTATTTGTTTGTAAATAACTTTATATGAACTTTTAGATGAATAAAAGATAAATCCTTTTGTGGGTAAAGAGTGATCCTTGATCAAAAATCTTAATTTCAAAAGTAATTTGTTGATCGCTTCTTACATTATCCAAACATTTGTAACCGAATTTCTAATGCATAATGAATCGTCAAGAAAATTAACTGATAAATAAACTGATGAACATACATAAATGTGAAGGACCGGTTTTTTTAAAACCTTTGTTGATAGAAGTTGCAAAGTCCAAATGGTAAAACGTTGACTTCTGCATATCACTTTCGGCCACTGGCAGTAAAAAAAATATGCATCTTTTATAGTCTGATTCCTACTAAGGATTTCTAATTCCGCGAAACTGTCGTTTCTTACTGTTACCAGACGTATAACAGTTCCCACATAAAGGATAATAAATTTAAAACTCATATAACTGAAAATCAATTGCCACATGTACATATGACAAATGCCTGACAGATGCTTCAGGCATTTTAATATTGGTGTAAAATCGAACTTCAGGTGTTAACCTTGTTATTCATACAAATAACTCATTGTATTTTTAAAATGACAACTGTCAGAATTTCACCGAATCAAAAATCAGACCGGTTGTCATACAGCATATTAATTAATATTAATGCGGTACTTTCATATCTTCCATATTAAAGTTATTGACACAAATAAAGTTTGATTCATATAAATTCAAAATAAAACGATGTTTTCCTTTAGGCTGAGGGACTGTAAAAATTGGTGAGACGAATAATTGTTTTTCTTTGGCCCAAAAATATGAAGCCACTCGTGAAGAAAAACTGGTCTGCCAATGATACGTAAAAACGTATCGATGTAATGTACCGGTGACGAAGCAGCTAGCATTGTCACGGTTGCGCGTGCGATATTTAGCATTGAGTCGTAAGCTTAAGTGCGTAAACGTAAGAGAGTAAGTGCTCAGTGATAATTTCACGGCACGGCCGCTGGTGGCGGTGCGGTGGCGATAGCGGGTGCTGATGTCAGCCCAGGTATATGTATTATACTCGCTTTTCGGGCAGATGCACATGGTGCCCCCCGTACGTTTAGAGTTTTCCGGTACAGAAGTACTCGGCTGTGAGCGGAATTGGTTAGATATCAACTTTGAAGCGGAGGTTGAAGTGGCCTTAGATGATTTCAGATACTCCGACAGATTTAAACCGAACCAAAGGTGTCGATTTTCATATATTTTTTAATATATATCTCGCTTATGTTTGCTAAGCTTCTGTAATGAGTATCGCATAACAACCGTCTTTTGACGCTGATCTTTTTGGTAAATATTATTTTAGAATATCGATCTTCCATAAGCAACCCGTTAGTCAAAAATAATACATAGATGGGTATAATGTTTCCATCGTGTGGCGAAATCTTTATGGCCAAATCTCCGAATAGTTTTTCTTGTTGGGTCTGAGACCAATAATAATTGTAAAATCTCAAGATCTAATTTGTCATTCTTATGAATCAGATGTCAATAAGAATAACGTAAGATGAAATTTATGTAGGTAGGTATTAATTTTATGACCCTACAAAGAAAACTCATACACGCTATGCGTCGGAGTAGTTGACTGGATGGTAGGTATACCTATATTTTATCCACACACCATAAAGGTCGGGATGTACATATATTTTCCACTCACCATATAGGTTGGGATATACATAAATATTTTCCACAAACGTTTTACGTCGGGATAGTTATATTTATTTGACAGGTATCACTACATTTTTATCCACACACCATATAGGTCGGGATATATATTTTCCACACACATTTTATATCGGGATAAGGTACATGTCAATAATACAGGAAACCAAGTTTATAAGTATATATTCTATATGCCACTGAAGCTGGCGCCTTAAATATTTTAGTGAAGACAAGGTCATTCACTTAGGCTATTCTTTCTCTCTAGTTTTTATATACCTCACACACTATTTATGTAGGTGAGAACGAGACAAAGCAACTTCCAGCCAACAACAAAGGAAAAATTTCTTTGTTCAACTTTTTGTTTGGAGCGCAAATTCCACAGGTTATATGATATATCTGTCTAACAGGAAACTCATTGAGATTTCCAATTGAACCGTCAACATAAACAGAAGACGGTACGCAGATAAAAACAATGAACAATAATTATTTTGTTCACTGGGTAAAAATGTTAATGAATATAACTTCTTACTAGTAAATAAATCTAGTCTTACCTTGAATTTTTCTGCGCGCTCGATGATGATTGATCGCATGATACTCGCTAGCGATTCCTGGTACTGATGATTAAAATCCGCGGGTGATACACTTCAACTTTTTCAACTAAATCACGTTTTCTTTTTTTAAATTTTGTTTGGACGACGTGTGACTCGGACAACACAAAATAACGTAATGACGATGGGCCTTGCCGCGTGGCGGGGCGGCGTGGGGGTGGGGGTACCTACTCGGTACTCTGACGTCAAAAACGTCAAAAAACAATTAATTTATTATAAAAAAAAACTCTAAAAGTGTGATAAGGACAGCATAATCTACTGTACTGCTGCTTGTAAGCTATAATAATCTTCGGAGAGATGCGAAGTATAATTATCCAACTGTCATACTAGAAAAACTTCAATGTCAAACTAATTATTGTTGTCAATGTTGGTCAAACTGAAATGGCCGTTCGCTACGTTTAGAAATAAAATCTCAAATGTTTCATTAAACTTCCAACTTATATAGAAATATTTACAATGACTGTTATGTGAGTTTTAACTTAGGAATTTATCCTACTAACTCATATTACTCTCAAAAAAATATTTTACATATTATTAGCTCTGAACTGTTTAATTAAATGACATTAAAATAAATTAGACTAAAACTTAAACTTCTGAACGAACACTTACTTCAGTGGCATCATAGATAAAGAGGCACAGATTATAAATACAAGATAAGCGCCATCTTTAGGGAAGTGGTAACCGGGGTAATTTTCATACAATGAAAAAATGTTTGAAGTGCAAAGGCCCTGATAAGCGCCATCTTTAGGGAAGTGGTAACCGGGGTAATTTTCATACAATGAAAAAATGTTTGAAGTGCAAAGGCCCTGTTAGACACAGATCACTAATATACTAGTCTCTAAGACTGTTAGAGAGTATTTCAATATACTTTCTGGAGAGTATTTTTGTTCTGTGTGTCGGAGTCGGAACGGAAACAGGGGGGTGACACTGTAGTTCCCTTGGACTTCGCAAAGCGCTAGTATCGCAACCACAGAACCACTTTTCTAAGGTCATATCCAAGAAGGTTATATTCTCTATGTAGACACTGGAGACTGCGCCTGAAACATTTTAATAAAGATAAAGTCATTCAGCTGGGCTATTTTTCTTCTCTAGTTTTTCTATATCTCACACACTTTATTTAAGTAGTCTGTTGAGAACGAGACAAAGCCTGTTCAAGACCATATTTCTTTGCTTCAACATTTTGTTTGGATTGTTCCTGGTCTGTGGTGCTCAGATTACATAGGTTCTATGTTTCTTGGTCATATCATTAAAGTGTTCTGACTTCTGTGATAATTATTGTTTTTTTCAAAATGGCGTCTTCGTTGTTGTTGTGTTTCGAAAAAAATAAAAATAATTATTGATTTCTTGCAATCTTCTAAACTTTAAATACGTCGAGTCGAGCTTCTGTTCCTCTGTTTGTGTTTTATACTGTAGTGCTATTTATATTTGGCATGTTGACTCTTTTTTTGTTTCATTGAAACAAGACTCGTACCTATGTTTTGTTTTTTGAAATATCTGACGACAAAGAAAACAAGGAGAAATGTGGCTGCTCGCCAGTACAAAACAACATTAAGTTGTTTCGATTTCCTAAACCTGCTGGAATTTTGCGCGGTACGTATAATCAACCTAACCTAACTAGATTTATACTATACGTTATAAAATTCATTCTCCATAAATTAATTATCCATAAACAGACACAAGCACACCTTTTGATATTTATAGTGATACCAACAGGTGTGCTTAAGTTGGCTACTATTTATTACCTATAGGGTAATAAAAATACTACTATTCATATATGGTATATATTTGTAATAATTAGTACCAATTAATTAACTTTTATTAGTACCAATTAATTATTTTTAAATTTATTTGTTTCTTTTCAGATGTGAACTATGTGATATTCAGATGTGAAGATGAATTAAACAGACAGGTTTTACTGATTGTTTTATTGGGTTTTATTTCAAGAAGTTCTCAGGGCCAGGCCGGAGTTGTTTGTTAGCGGTATTTCACCCCCGTGCCTCGGAGAGGATGTTAAGCAGGCTGTCCTGTTTATTATTACTATTACTATCATCATAATAGTCGCTAAAGTCCACCAACCTGCATTGGAGCAGCGTGGTGGGTCTAAGCTCTAAATCCCTCTGTCCTATGAGAGAGGAGGCCTGTGCCCAACTGTGGGATGTTAAAAGGTTGTAGTGTTGGTGGTAAAAAAATATTTGTTCCATGTTTAGTAACTTTTGTCGTTCTTCTTGCGAACACATCTTTAATTATGACTATTCATATTAGTGATCTTTTATATTTCTGCAAAAGAATTTATTGATATTATCTTACTTTCAGCCAAAGATTAAAAGAGTGATCACAATTATGCTATTATAGTTTGATAAATAATTGATGGTAGGTTTAAACAATATCTGACTGGTGGTTTCTGATTGTAAACAAAATTTTTGTACATGATGCCTTAATATATTGCCCAGTTGTGAATAATCAAGATTTACATATTATTTTTACCTTTCCATCGCCACTGTCACAATTCTATGCAAGACAAATTAATGTGATGGTCTGCACAGAGACACAAAGTCATTACTTTATCACTTTGTACTGACATCCATAAAATATATTTTATTTTCCATAGCAGGATGAGAAGAGGAAAATGTTGGCAATGTTAATTTGTGGATATAAATAAGTGGGAAACAATCTCTTAGAATAGTTTTTATATATGTCGCAGAATCCGATAGATTTTAAATAATATTCGAGTACATTGTTGTCTTTCCTGATCAATCAGTGCGCACACCCTTCGCGCAGACGTTCCCTCTCTAACAAACTGAACGTACTACTGACAGATACGACATTGACAGTTGACACAGACAACTTCACTCTAGACTCTTTACCACAGACATACCGCAGACTATTTAGAACTTATTCGTGTTCAATCTAACTGGCCCTCACACGGCCATTCTGCAATTCAACGCGCTCTCGCGTTGATTCTTAACATCACATTCAGCCTATGGCACTAATAACCAAGCGCTCAAGCATCTTTCGAATAAATAAAACAAAACTCAACAGCGCTAAACATAAAGACGACTGTAGTGTACTCTGAGAGCCTAACATGAAATGGTTTCGACTAGTTCTAATATCGAAATAATTACACAGCGTTGAAACTTTCAGCATCGTTCACAATTTCCATACAGATTTCATTTTAATCTTACCACAAAGCGAAGTAGCTTTCAACTCATCCGGACAAAGCGACGAAATTTTCAATCTGTCCCTCTGACAAAGCATAACAGCTTTCAACGCTTACTTTCGACAAAGCGTAGCAGCTTTCAATCATTACCCTCGACAAAGCCTAGCAGCTTTCAATCGTTACTCTCGACAAAGCGTAGCAGCTTTCAATCGTTACCCTCGACAAAGCGTAGCAGCTTTCAATCGTTACTCTCGACAAAGCGCACAGCTTTCAATCGTTTCCGTCGACAAAGCGCACAGCTTTCAATCGTTTCCGTCGACAAAGCGCACAGCTTTCAATCGTTTCCGTCGACAAAGCGCACAGCTTTCAATCGTTTCCGTCGACAAAGCGCACAGCTTTCAATCGTTTCCGTCGACAAAGCGCACAGCTTTCAATCGTTTCCGTCGACAAAGCGCACAGCTTTCAATCGTTTCCGTCGACAAAGCGCACAGCTTTCAATCGTCTCCCATGACAAAGCGTAAAGGCTTTCAATCATCTCCCATGACAAAGCGTAAAGGCTTTCAATCATCTCCTCTGGACTTTACAGGATCTAAACACACACAAACAGTGAATAAGAAAAGTTAAACTTTCAAGATTCAACTCCATAGCATCTACCGGCTCTATGTTCTTTAACGGCACGTAATATTAACAACAGTAGGTAATCAATCGAATTTTCAGCAATAGGTATGTAATTTACTAGATGAGTCATGATAGCACTGTACTACCTATCATCGGTCAGATAAAAAAAATAAACTTTCAATCCACTCTAGTTGATAGTTTATAGAGCAAAGCTTCGATGAATACCCGCTCGACCATTCTGGTCTGAACTAAACTCCAAAGTTTAAGATTTACTTAAATCGAACTCGCAAAGGGAAAATAAGATTGTTTGTTACTAATCACGTCAGTTAGTAAGTGTAGACACAAGTACTTTAACATTTTTGCTAAACAGGTAATTTCCAGTAACAATCACTATCTTTCAGATACATGGTCTTTTGAATCATCACTCTTAGAAAACATCAGTGTCGTTTTAATCTAGCATGTAACTTTATTCATGCACAAACAGACTTATACCTAAGTACGCAGTGTATTAGTATCGTTGGTTTTATAAGAATACGAAGTGTACCCGTATCTACATTATGTTTTACTTTTAGCAGCAAATTATTTGTCATCTCGTAAACGTTAAAACTGTGATTCCGAAAACTTTAGCAAATGAACCGCTACAGACATCATATAAGTCTATGGCCACAATGAATTAAAGTGGCTGTAGGTACCCATCACTACATTTATGTTTTACGATTTACAATCTTTGCACAAAAGTGTCCGCTTCCCGGAACCAAAACATCAAAGTTTACTAAATTGATAAAAAGAAAACAAGTTTGTCTCACCGATGAGCCCACATATACTTAGGCTCAGACCCTCTCATGTGCAGCGTGATGCACCTCCGCACTCGCGCGCTAACCGAGGCGCTGCAGCAGCGCAGACACACGCTCTCACCACCCGCTGATGTCGGAACGGCAACCTCGTGAACTCGCAACTCGAAAGTTTCACCTATATTTTCATAATGATAAAACCAGATTCCTCATCCCAACCGGTCTCGAGTCGATCTAGCAGCACCAAATTGTTGTTTGAATACTCAATATACCTTGTAGCCTGATCAGTGATCATTCTTGTACTCTACCATATCACGAAACAAGTCGTGGAACCTCTTCGTTGCAGCAAACTGTCCTCAATCTCCTCGCACTACTGGACTGCGGTAAACTGATACTCATTCGGATCGAACGGCGGTACATAAATCCCGCTCGACTTTAGCTTTCTTGATTCAATCGCGCTCGTAGGTTTATGTTTTCATATGATCTCTTTGTTTAGAAATAAGGTTTTACATTTTATAATGTTACATATGACATTGTCATTCCATTGACATCTGCACGTCTGTTTATTATTGTCTTATTTTGTTGCTTTGATAAAATCAAAGTTTTGTTGAATAAAGCAAATATTCCTTTTGGTTCTATCTTTGTTACGTATCAATTTATTCAGCAAAATAATTTCTTGTTTCACCGATAATAATTATGCCTTAGCTAATGATGTTCTTAGGTACAATCTCCTTGTCAATCATATCTCGACAACAATATTCAATTTCGCCAAAGCTTACACCACGTAGTTATCTCGATGCCATCACCACTCTCAGCACTCTCATACTCGCTCGAAGAAGAGATAACGAAGACGTTGACAACTGGGAGAAAGCTTTGCTCCCAGCATTACACTCCATAAAATTTTTAATAAGATCTGTACAGGAACAAATGCGACGCCACACAAGCGTATGTTCAACCACACTCGCCGCTCAATAAACAGAAACTCTTTACCAACTTGGCCAAAGTCAGCCGGACCTCAGCTGGCGCAGGTGCGTCAAGTTGGTCGTCCCTCGGAGTCGACGGTCTCTCCGCCATGCCTTCATGAGCGCCACATCCCGACGCGAAATACCCTTCGCTGTCGGCAGCTAGCAGCGCGGTAGACTCGCGGGATGCCTTTGGGAATTATCCCACCGCTGCTGTCGCAGAATCCGATAGATTTTAAATAATATTCGAGTACATTGTTGTCTTTCCTGATCAATCAGTGCGCACACCCTTCGCGCAGACGTTCCCTCTCTAACAAACTGAACGTACTACTGACAGATACGACATTGACAGTTGACACAGACAACTTCACTCTAGACTCTTTACCACAGACATACCGCAGACTATTTACAGTCCATACCATATCCCAATGCAGTATTTGTAAACAGAAATGGCGTCAGATCACGTGATCATATTTGTCATTGTACTCATAGTGATGGGAAGCAGAAGCAGGTAGATTGTGAATGGACGATTGAATGAATACATTCTTAAATCGATTATCGAAATAGAGTGATTTTAAAAACAACCTTCTATCGTTGAAAACGATATTATTTAAACATTTGAAATCAGATACTACATTTAATATTACTAGCTTTGTAGCAAGTTTTGTTACATGATGTTTTATCTGGTTATATCTGATTTAAAATAACATAAAGCTTTTTATAAAAATATATATGAATTGATGACAATAGCCAAAAATTACCTAAAGAGTAAGAAATAGTTTTATTTGAGGGAGGGGGAGTGCTCATCCAAAAAAAATCCAAAAAGCCAATAAACAAGCCAAGTCGTCGAAAATAAAAATAAAGAGCACCAGAGAACACCCGACACGTACAACATCAAAAGAAGCAGCGAAACGAATGACCCCGCAACACCCGCATCAAACGATCAGACCAGTGCAGTGCGAGCGAGACAGTTGACCACGCAACGGATAGCGGCGGCGAAATGACAGCGCGGCGCATCGGCACACGGCACTGGCACCACAAACCGAAGACGACCGAAAGTATCGTTCGCTCGCTCGCTCCCTCTTGGTATCGGTGAAATTTGATATGATGATAGTTAAACGTTGGAAAGGACGCCAATGTCCTTCCCAACGCTTATTTATACTTAGTTTAGGTATCACGCAAGCGAAGCCACGGACGTCTACTAGTTAAAAATTTATATGAGTAGAAGTCGATTCGTTAAATAGGCAGCAAATATTATCATTATGGCATCGTTACTGAGTATCTCTATACGCAGACTTCCAGCTGGTACCTAATTTTGGCAAATTCCACAGTCGAATCGATGCTAAAAAAACGATGCCGGCATCGGATGCGCCTTACTTAATAACGATAACAAAATTAAACGAGAGAAATTAAAGAGACACAGACAATACACTGACCTTTACAAAAATTACTTCCGATTTTACCCGAATTTTAGAATCGATTAAACTCGTTCTTACTCGTTCATAACATTCACTCTATGGTTCACTTTTCGTTTTCAGCACTAGGCATTTAGTCTATATCTTATGTCAAACTCCATAGTAGGTCAATACTCTGTGGTTTTATTTTACGATTGTGGACTAGATTTTTGTTAAAATATTTACGTAAACTGCTAAAATCGAATTGGTTTTGTGTGTAATATAAACTTAACAAGTTTTACTTTGGGAAAAAAGATCATTGTGAGTGATTTGTTATAAGCAACAATGAAAATATTGTACGCAAAAGTGAAATGTCGTGACGAGTTTGGTATGTTTACTTTAACTGCATTGGCTTATGTGATTGACTTTAGAACTTATTCGTGTTCAATCTAACTGGCCCTCACATATATTATTCTGTATTTTATGTTAATTTAATTTTATGCCTCGATCTGTATAATAATTGGTGTAATATTATAATAAATAAATATAATTTGAGAGGTGTGCAAGAAAAACTTAAGAAACAAAATATATGCTTTTCTCAAAAATTACTTTTGATAAATATAAAGCGTATAGATTAAGAAAAAAGAAATATAAAATTGAATATAGTAAGTTGTTTTATTTTAAACCCAAAAATTTCAAAAAGAATAAAAAATGTAGTGGTACCCCATTTCAACGTTTGTCATGGGACATCACTATACTATCGATATTTTATGGTGGGATTGTGTCCCATCACTTCTTGCAACACTAGCGCTTTGCGAAGGCAACGGAACTAACTGTAAATTTTTGCCACTGTCCCATCTGTGATCTGTCTTAGAGACTAGTATATTAGTGATCTGTGGACGGAAAATCAGGGAATGTCGGAATTTGGTCGGAATTATTTTTCGTGGCTGTCGGAAACTATGGAATTGGAAATGGATTAAGGAAAATCAATACCCAACCGCTGCAGAAAACCGTGATTCAATAGTGATTGATTCTAGCTAAAGTCGAACACCAAGGAAATAAGAAAAGAGTAATCAGTAAGCCAATTAACCAAGTCCCTCGGTGTGATTATGTACTTATACTTATTTTTGCCTAGAATGAACAATACACTATTGCCAGAATAATATTTAGTGATTATTCTTTATGTAAGAAGCGTCCCGTCTTAGTGCTTATAGGGTCCGTCCTTGGTCCGTCCGTCTCATATTTTGTCTTCTACTGTGTATTGGGTTGGTATCTATTTATTTGGTCAAACTTACCTACCAGCTACCAATCTCATTGGAAGTGCATCTTGTGTCCTCAATAAGTTGAATAAAACACTTCAAAATGGACCAAGAAGCCAAAGTATCTACACTCGATGGTTCCATAGTACCTAAGGAGGAAATAATAGAAGACCTCATAACGCCAAAAGAGGAAGTAATAGACCTCATAATACCTAAGCAGGAAATAACAGTAGAGCTAGAAATAACGTACGAAAAAGACTGTGAAGAAACCAAAAACTGTGTTTTGCCTAAAGAAGAGATACCCAAGTCTAGCCTACACTTAAAAAATTTGAATGAACAAAACAAAGACAAAGATGTGTCCACAAAACATACTGCAGAGATTAGAGTGAGTACTTTTAATTGATACCATTAATTTATGAATTTAGAAAGTTTAGGTTTCTAGCTTAAAAGCAATTCTGCATGCTGCATTGTGCACGCACCTCTGCAGTCTCCTGAATTATAGTAAATGGTCATTTAGACGGAGACGATTCTCGTCTCGATACCATTATCGAAAGAATATAAAAAAAGATTCATTGTCTAAACATTCACATTTACCGCCCTTCCACTTTGGCAATAATTGCCTCCCAACAAAATATTGATTATGTCCGTGTAAACAGAATGTGAATCACTAAACTCGAATGGCAAATCTTGTACTCAAAATGGTTCAAACAGATTTGTATGATACTCGTAGATTATGTTTATACAAGTAGAGATTTTCGTAAGCTAGAATCTTCTTACTATAATTTTACTGTGTAAACATATGCAGGAAATTATCGCCTAGCAATAATTTACTTGATAATCTCATATGACATAATCGTAGGTGAGAATTTAGTTCTTGCCTCTATGTAAACATTTTTATGTGATAATCTTATAGTGATTATTGTTTGTGATTATTGCCTACGATTTCTCAAACCTAGATGTGCGAGAATCACCCTCCATCTAAACGGCCCTTAAGTCTGCGTTGTGTTAAGATCAAAGATTGCGCTGCAGAACAGTGTTAAATACACTTTAGTCAACCTCCTTGCTGTCTACTGGTCATAAGTTTATTGCAAGATCCCTGGTACAATGCCCATTTTCCAAATTGTCTCTGGTCTGGTCTGGTGGCAGACTACTTATGTAAATTGTTCATATTCATATTCATATTTATTTGTGAACACAGTACAGTAAGATGTTAACATAATATTTATAAGTGTCACGCATTCAACCACAGTGTGGTGTACAAGGGCGTCGCCAGCCGATGGCCAAGGGGGGGGCAAGTTGATGATATTATACATAGTATGGGAAAAGTACAAAGTATTGTTGGTACAGTCCAGAGCTTTTGAAGCTGGTTACGAGCTCTTAATTTATTTTCGAATTAGAATTTTTCACTGACCTCATTTCCATTTGCACCAGGTTTAATTTAGATACTTAATGCAAAATATAGCATATCTATATTTTTTCAAACCTCTAGGGGGGGGCAGCTGCCCCCCCCTGCCCCTACCTGGCGACGCCCTTGGTGGTGTACAAATATACAATCAGGTAATTATTTTTATTACATAAAATATAGAAACAACATGATATTTTCGACATAATGCATTATTAGGTCTAGGTATGTAGGTAGGTACTTTATAATAATCATGCAATGACATTTCTGATTTATAAGAAATAGGGTTGTGTTGGGATATGTTAAACTTAATTCCCAGAAAACCCCCAGAGTCAGTACAGAAATTGGCTGTTATGTTTCATGGCACAGTCTGTCCAGTGTACTAGAATTAATTGGGGTCTGTGGTAAGGTGTAACAGCTGTGTGTGTGTGGGTTGCAGGGGCAGGATGCTGGAGCGAGTGGAGCAGCGGAGTGCACCACACGCGGTGAGTGGACTGAACAATTGCAGCAATTGTGTTGTGCACTGAACAAATTTTAAGTATTTTAATTCATACAAGTTAGCCCTTAACTGTGATGTCACCTGATGGTAGGTTATGATGCACTATAAGGTGGAAGCAGGCTAATCCGGAAGTGTTAGTTAGATACAGTAGTTTTCATTGAACCCCTTTCATAGCCCTGATCGGCTTTTACGCAACATCATACCCGAACGCTAAATCGCTTGGCAGCACAGTTGTGGGTAGCATGCTAACTAGCCATGGCTGAAGCCTCCCACCAGTCAGACCAGAGACAATTTAGAACTTATAAAATCCCTAATTGCCACTGCCGGGAATCGAACCTGCGAACTCTCACTTATGAGACCACCGAAAGTGTGCCAGGGAGTTCTTCAGATAATATAATTATATTCACCAGAGCTTGCCTGCAAACTCACTCGGTGGGAAGTGAGCAACATTGTTAAAAACATGATAATTTCACCTTTCAGACAATCAGTCGCCAAAGAAATGCAGGCAGACCCGACGCCGCGGAGGCGCTGAGACAAGCAAATCATACACTTGCCGGGTGTGCGACAAAGATTGCAAATACAAGAGCGCTCTAGTTTCACACATGAGAGCTCACACTGGGGAGAAACCTTTTTCTTGTGACATATGTCGCGCCAAATTCGCGACAAAACACCACCTGGTGCCTCACATAAGGTCGCACACTGGCGAAAAACCGTACTTCTGCGATCGCTGCCAGGCTAAGTTCACACGGAACAGTACTCTGACTAAGCACATGAGGACTCACACCGGTGAAAAACCGTACACCTGTGACGTATGTCAGGCTAAATTTACACAAAAGACTAATTTAACTCACCACAAGAGGACTCACACTGGTGAGAAACCGTACTCCTGTTATCTGTGTAATGCAAAATTTGCACGAAAAAACAATTTGAACACTCACATGTGGACCCACACTGAAAAACCCAATTCCAAGGATCTACGTAAACTTACGCTAAGTGCCTTAGCTAAGTCCGGTTTGAAACCATATTGCTGTGATGTGTGTCAAGCGAAATTCACTCAAAAGAGTAATCTAAACACTCACATGAAGATTCACAGTGGTGAAAAACCTTACTCTTGCGAGATTTGTCAAAAGAAATTTATGAGAAAGTGTAATTTAAAGTGTCATGTTAGGACACATAGAGCGAAGGATCCATAGATGTTGGGGTTTGGAAATTGCAGCACTGGAAGACCCCCAGTGTGTGAACAGACTGTCTCAAGTGAGTTGCTTTCAGAGCTATAAGTAGCGCAAGATCAAGGGTAATCTACCACTTCAGTCGAAGGTAATTTACCAGTACTACAGCCATAGAAATATGTTATCAAGGATAGAACAGCAAAGTGGAAGGAAAACATGTGCCAATTAAAAAAATATTAAAGTATTTCCTGTATTTTTCGTAAGTTCGCAATGTAACACAATCAGCTTACGCCTAAATTACCTAAGAGGTCAATGCCCCAAGTTTTGCACGTTGTTCATTGCCAGTTTGAAAAATACTAAATACTAAACCACTAATACTATAATAAGGTAAATAGTTATTGGTATTTGATTATGTTTGGATAGTATAATAATAGCGCTAAATTAAGCTAAGTCTCCTTATACCCTGTATATGTCTGTTATTTAACGTCCCAGACTTGGGCACAGACCTCCTCTCTCATAATATATATTATACACATGTTACAAAGTACTTAGCTACATATGTCTGCACGAGGCATTACAATAATGACATGAGTAAAATTTTTAATTTGAATTGAATTGAAAGCAGATTTTGTTTCATTTATTTTCAACCCCGCTGCACGTTCGTTAAACCAATCTACAGAACAGTAGTAACGTGATTTTGAAAAAAAAAAAACAATTTTCTATAGCAATCTACAGCTGCATCTATAGGTTTTACTATTTAACTTTAGCACTATTAGCAAACTTCCTTGAAAATATGCATAATGGTTGAAAAGGAGTGGGAACGGGAATCGGAAATTCACGATATCCTTGGGGCTCGGGATTTGTGAAAAACCGTTATTCATGAGGGCGAAGCCGCGGGAAAAAGCTAGTCATTCATATTTTGTGGATAACATTGTGATTAATTTACAGGCTAGAAGAGGAGGTACCTATTAGGTACTTATTACTTTATCTGGGCTACAGCAGCACAGGGTCGCACTCGCAGACAAAGTGAATATGTCGCAGAGGTCGCTGAACGATTTTGCCCGTAGAAAGATTTTGCCTATGTTTTGCCTGTGGATTTTGATTTGACGTATGACACTGACAGTTGACTTTGTTGACCTTATTTTTTGTAATCTATTTATTTATTTAATCTGTGGTGAGTCTGTGTTTGTTGACTTTTGTGCTAATTTAAATTTCATTTTTCAATAGTATTTTAACATTTTATTTGTCCGGTAAGTATATACATAATTTGTATAACAAAAAAAATCCAGCTTTAGTTTAAAGCTTTCACTTTTCGTAAAAGTAAAAAATCTATCGTTTAGCTTGTGAAATAGGACTACAGTAGCACAGATGTGTCGCATTGGCTGCGGCCCGCATTGTCAAATAAACTGAAAAAACTACTTTGTAACCTGTAACTTTTTATTACAGTATTTTTATATAGGTATTAATAGTGAGCAAACGAGCAGGTGGGTCACCTTCAGTTAAGCGAAGTGATTACCCACCGCTGCCTATGAACATTTACAGCACCACAACAGCTGCCGATGCGTTGCCGGCTTTTGGGGAATTTGTTTATCTGTCCCCTATAAAACCCCTTTGTGAGTTTAAATTTCAAAGTTTCATAATAAAATCCCCCTTGGTTCTGAGTGTTTCATGGCAAAGTCCTCCAGCTCTTGATTGATGATTGATTGCTCTCAATGATTTTGTCACTACTGTTGTCCCATCTAAGTACCATCACTACATATAAAACAAAGCCCCCGCCGCGTCTTCGCCGTAAACTCAAAAATTACAGAACAGATTTTCATGCGGTTTTCACCAATAGACAGTTATTCATGAGGAAGGTTTAGGTATACCATTTGTTAAGGTTTTTCACCAATATTCAGGAGGAAAATTTAGGTGTATAATTTGTTAAGGTTTTGTGTAAATTGGTTGAAATATGATGATAATTGTTGCAAATGCTGCATAATCTCTTTGAAATATAACAAAACAATGTATGGTAGGACAGTAGCGGGTAATTACTAGTGTGAAGCCGGGGCGGGTTGCTAGTCTTAAGATATTACCAGCCCATTGTCATTTTAATCTTGTACATGTTCTAGAACATACACTAAATACTAAAGAGAATGCGTATTTGTTTGATATCTTACAGAACTACCAGATCACAAGTGCAATAAGTTGACCAAATCATTTCCAAAATGGAGCACAAACATACTGCGTCTATATGTGACCAAGACTCCCTCATACAACCTAAGGAAGAAATGTTGGATGACTTTTCTCAACTCAATGAAGAATTATCCAAAACTACCATGTATGTTGATGCAGTAGATCTGGATGAACGGATTCTCAAAATGATTAAGACGGAAGCAACTTTGACTGAAGACGTTGACAAACAAGAAACGTTTCGAGATGAAATGGATAATTCATCTGATCACAAAGATGCTGATGAGTCTACAGAGCATGAGGCAGACAGTGACGTGAGTCCACCTTAACTTTTATAAAGAGACTTTTTTATACCATTCCAAACTCGTAATATTGTGGTGAATTTAAGCCAATTTTTAGGTTATGTGTCAATCATCTGAAGATTGACAACTTAACTTTTTAATTAATTGATGTCTGTCAAGCCTTGTCAGCTTTGTCTGTGAATATTTGTGTTGGTCTATGGTCGTAACTGGAACCCATAGCTGAGGTCGAACGTAGGATCGGACCATAGAAACGATTGTTAAGTGAACAATATGTATTTGCATAATAAATTAATCTTTACTACACTTTTTAGGGTTCCATACCAAAATAGTAAAAAAAGGAATCATCACAGCAATCTGTCTGTCACATGTGATTATCTCAGTAACTATTGATGCTATCAACTTTACAATAATGATTGTGAATAATTTATTATTTTGTTATGGTAAACTAGCAGGTTTTTTAATAAATTTGGGAGAAAATATTTTCTACACATGCACGGTCATGTCATAAGGTGACTGCCACTTTGATCTATATGTTACTAGGATCTGCCCGCGGCTTCTCCCGCGTGAATTTCGGTTTTAAACAAATCCCGAGGGAATCGTGGATTTCCGGTTCCCGTTCCCGCTCCCTTTTCCAACCTTTATGCCTACTATCAAGGAAGTTCGCTATAGTAATCTACCTATAGCTGTAGCTATAGATTTCGAGTTTTTTAAAATCCCGTGGGAACTGTGCATTTTTCCAGGATAAAAAGTAGCCTATGTTTTAAGTCAGGGCATAATCTATCTCCATTCAAAACAGCCAAATTGGTTCAGTAGTAGTGGCGTAATTGAGTAACGAACATCCAAACATCCACACTTTCACATTTATAATATTAGTAGGATAAAAATATTTTATAAAAGTATTTTGTTTCCAGTGGGAGCCCTCTGAAGCGGTAGCGAAGTCTGTAGACAGCAATCTGAGTCTTGGTAAGTGTTGGGGACATGGTAGTGCTGTGTACCACTTCAGACTATACAGAACGCATGTCGCCGCCCTACTACATACACAAACATAGTTCAATGAAATCACACAAACACATTTATGCTCAATGCTGTGCAGACAGAATTAAGCCGTAGGATTAGCGTTAAGGTTGCAAATGTGTCGCATCGTTCGCTTACCTCACACATCTTTGTATAACCCGCGTAATGTAAGTCGACCGGTGACCTTCAATGCGCAAAGTTGAAAATGAGGTATCACGGGGTGTGAGGGGGTCGCGGGGAGGGCGTGGGGATCGTTCGTAAGCACTGATTAGCTCTCGCGGATCCCTCGTAAGCGCTGATTGGCTCTCCAATCGTATTGTATCCCGCTCACTCGTACGACGCTGCGCGCACTTGAAGGTCACCGCTCGACTTAAGTGACGGGGCCTATATCTGTTCGCTTACCTCACACATCGTTGTATCTGTCGACGTCCTCGCCTACAGTGCGGCGACAAGGTCACGCGTACACCGCACTTCTAGTGCCTATTATTCAGAGTTCTGTGGTGGGGTATCTTAGATACTTCAACTCATCTTGGCTCGCGGTACGTATGAAGCGTGATAATTCACTTTTTCCTTCCTTCAATTTTTATTTGACGGGAAAAAGTGAAAAAGGAGTTAATTATCACGCGGCACGAACGCGGTTGTAAAACCCACCTCATTGGCTGGGCAGAGCATATGATGGAGCGAGACTGTATGTACCATAATAACAATGTGACTTATAAAAATATTTTTTTTAACTATCTATTTTTTAATCCCCTACGCAAAAACGACGGGGTGTTATAAGTTTGACGTGTCTGTGTCTGTCTGTTCCCTCGTGGCGCTCGAAACGGGTGAGCCGATTTGTATGCGGTCTTTTTGTTTGAAAGGTGAATTTGTCGGGAGTGTTCTTAGCTATGTTTGATGAAAATCGGTCCAAGATGGCCGCCTCCACAAAATGGCGGATTACATATTTTTTCACAACTCCCTCAATATGGGTATCAAATGAAAGGGCTTGAACTAGTAGAATAGCACTATGTAAACCAGTTTTTTAAATTTTTAATTAATATTTGTTATTATTATCAGTGAAAGTAAGAGTACAGTTTCGCTTCTGTCGAGTGTCCTACAATATCTCACGGCTTTTTCTCTATAGTTACAATTTGTTTTTCAGACGCTCCCCTGGCGAAGAGACGCAAGACGAAACAGGCTGCAAGCGAATCTGACTCTTGCAACGTTACACGAAAGCGCAAACTCACTGACGCAAAACCGTACACTTGCAGCGTTTGCGACAAACGTTTCCGCTACGAAGTGTCGTTGGTTCAACACGCGAGGACTCACACGGGCGAGAAGCCTTACACCTGCGATATATGTCACGCCAAATTTTCATTAAAGGGCAGTCTGTACATACACATGAGGACGCACACTGGTGAGAAACCCTATGCGTGCGAGGTGTGCGACCGGAGGTTTGCGATCAAAAAGAATTTAACGGATCACGCCACAGTACACACAGATGAGAAACCATTCTCTTGTGGCATTTGCGAGTACAAATCGAGTGTTAAGAGACGATTGAAAGATCACATCGTCAGGAAGCATTCTGAGGAAAAGCTGTTTTCCTGCAAAGTATGTCAGAAAGCATTTGCACATAAATGGAGTTTGACCGGGCACCTACGGACACACACTTCCGAGCGGGACTCGGATCTGGTCGAGTTGACGCTGAAACGGAATTCCATTACTACCACAATTAACAGGAAAAAACTTTTTCGCTGCGAATTTTGTCAATTCAAATTCCAGTATAAGTCTGGTTTGGTGTCACATATGAGGACTCACACTGGTGAGAAACCGTACTCTTGCGGTGTTTGTCCGTTCAGAACTGCGCATACAGATCGCTTAAAAACGCACATAATGACTCACACCGGTGAGAAACCGTTCTCTTGCGAGCTTTGCAAGTCGAGTTTCAGGACAAACAGCGCTTTAACGTCTCACATTAAGGGGCATACTGAATCTAAACCGAGACCTTACTGTTGTAACATTTGTCATCAAAAGTTTTCAGCAATGGCCATATTGACTAAACACATGTGGACTCACACTGGTGAGAAACCGTTTTCTTGCGATATTTGTCCGTTCAAAACTGCATATGCAAGTCGCTTAAAAACTCACATAATGACTCACACAGGTGAGAAACCGTTCCCTTGCGAGCAATGTGAGTTGAAATATAGGACAGCCAACGCTTTGAAACTTCACATGAGAACTCACACTGGTGAGAGACCCTACCATTGTAAACATTGTTTTGCTACATTTACATCAAACACAAATCTGAAGAACCATATAAATACTCATATAACCAGACCGTACTCTTGTGACTTATGTAACGCGGATTTCCTCCATAAGGAGGACTTAAAGTACCACAGTAAGACTCACACTAGAGATAAACCATTCTCCTGTGATCAGTGCGAGTTCAAATGTCGGTACAAACGCGGTTTGATAAACCACACGAGGACTCACACTGGAGAGAAACCATTCTCCTGTGACCAGTGTGAGTTCAAATGTAAGACTAAGGGCGGTTTAACTTCTCACATGTGTATTCACACTGGCGAGAAACTCTTCCATTGCGATATTTGTCACTTTGAAAGTGGACAGAAAAACACATTAGTGCAACATTTGGTAACGCACACTGGCGAGAAGCGTTTTTGGTGTGACATGTGTCCGTTTAAAACTGCGCATAAGGAGCGCTTGGTGAGTCACATCAGGACTCACACTGGCGAGAAGCCTTTCTCGTGCGAGGTTTGCAAACTCAAATTCACGACCAAAAGCGCTGCGAAGGCTCACGCCAAGACTCACTCTGGCGAGAAAACGTTTTCTTGCGCTCTCTGCGAGTACAAATGTTGGACGAAAACTGGTCTGAAGAATCATATGATGTCACACTCTACCGATAAACCGTTTTGTTGCCGGCATTGCCATTTCAAGTGTAAGACAAAATACAATCTGAAATTACACGAGAGAACTCACACCGGCGTAAAACCTTACTCTTGTGACGTTTGCGATGTAAAATTTTCAAAGAAAAAGAGTTTACTCTCTCACGTAAGTATTCACTCGGGCGAGGGAGTTCTCTATTGCAAAACTTGTAAATACACTACTACCAAAGCGGAGAATTTGGTAAAGCACACGAGGATTCACACCGGTGAGAAACCCTTTACATGTCACACATGCGAGTTCGCGTCAGCGCATCAGGCGGGTTTGGTGAAGCACATGAGGACTCACACTGGTGAGAAACCGTTCTCTTGCAAACAGTGTGATCACAGGTGCTCGGCGCGAGCCGGTCTCGTGTCCCACATGAGGACTCACACTGGTGAGAAACCGTTTACCTGCGACGTATGCGAGTTCGCGACCGCGCATCAGTGCCGCTTAGTGACCCACAAGAGGATCCACACTGGTGAGAAACCGTACACATGCGAGTATTGCGGCTTCAAAGCGAGAACCAGAAGCGCTCTAAAATCACATCTGAGGTTGCACACGGGTGAGAAACCGTACTATTGCACGTTATGCAATTCGAAATTCGCTCAATACGGCGGCTTGAGCAAGCACATGAAGACGCACACCGGTGAAAAAAGATACTGTTGCGATATTTGCCAGTTTAAGACCGCGCACAAGGGACGGCTGGTGTCGCACATCATGACTCACACCGGTGAGAAGCCCTACTCGTGCAAGCGTTGCCAATTCAGAGCCAGGACTCGTTTCGCTCTGAACAATCACGCGAGGACTCACAGCGCGCGCTTGGTGCGGGCGCGGAGAGCTCGACGGCGACGGTCGACTTCGAGCGACGAGACGTGAACAATGTTACGTCAGAGCGAGAGCGAGGAGCCGTGGGGGCTGGGGGGGGGAGAGTGACCGCGGTGAAGTCAAGACCGGTTAAATCGGGACATAGATATGTGGCTGACATCAATCTGTCTCGTTTTCGTTGTGTCGCTTGCTTTTAGGCATTCTCGGGTCTCACATGAGGACTCACACTGGTGAGAAACCTTTTAAATGCGACGTATGCGAGTTCGCGTTCACGCATCACTGCCGCTTAGTGACCCACGAGAGGAGCCACACTGGTGAGAAACAGTACTATTGTACTAAGCTTAAGCAACAAGAAGTTCGCCCAGTCGGTCGCCGGTCGATTGAGAGCGTCGAAACACTGACGTCCGAGCGAGAGTGAGGGGGTGAGACGGTCGGGTAGCGGGGTGACTGTGGTTAAAGAGGTATACCCTGTCCACTGAGACAAGATAGTATAGCGCACTCTCCGTTCCGTACCTAATCCCATACAAATGACAGGGACAACAAGTGTAAATTAAAAATTTAAAAAACCCCCGACATTCGCTATTTTTTGGCGGCGGCCATCTTGAATTTGCAATAGTGCTATTCTACTAGTCAAGCCCTTTCATTTGATACCCATATTAAGGGAGTTGTGAAAAAATATGTAATCCACCATTTTGTAGCGGCGGCCATCTTAGATCGATTTTCATCAAACATAGCTAACACTAACACTCTCGACTAATTTACCTTTCAAACAAAAAAAACCGCATTCAAATCGGTCCACCCGTTTGAGCGCCACAAGGGAACAGACAGACATACAAACACACGCACGCACGCACCGCACGCACCGCACGCACGCACGCACCGCACACACGCAAGCACACACGCACGCACACACACACACACACACAGACACGTCAAACTTATAACACCCCGTCGTTTTTGCGTCGGGGGTTAAAAAAGTCAGTGGGCGACCTACATACTGCGCTACTGTCTATACATATACATAAAAATGAATCCCTATTTTCCTTGGGCACGGCATCACAGGCGAACGGCTGGACCAACAATGTACTAAGTACAAAAATTAAGTTAGTAGAATTTCCTAAAACCTGAAAATTGTAATAATTTAAGGGTTTATTATTAATTTAATATAATGAATGTAACGAAAAAAAAAACCAAGATTAATAAAATAATGACGTTTTATATCTTAATCTTCTTTCATTCTAAGATCTCTTTTATACGTTTGTTATAATATAAATCTATAATAATATAATCTGCGGTCTTACCATACACCATTATGTACGTCGGTAAGTATATTATATATTTCTTTTCTTAAATTATTATTTTGAAAATATAATACTTAAATATATTATTTATTGAACGTAATAGTTTGTTTTCATTTCATCATCATCATCGTGATCAATCCATCGCCGGCTCACTACTGGTCTCTCAGAATGAGAAGGGTTTAGGACGTAGTCTGCCACGCTGGTCCAGTGCGGATTGGTACCTAGACTTCACACACCTTTGAGAACATTATGGAGAACTCAGACGTGCAGGTTTCCTCCCGATGTTTCCTTCACCGTTAAAGCAAGTGATTTTATGATAGTAATGAATGTGGGAAAATTGCGTAGTCGATCTAGCAACCCTGATGTCAAAAGTCATTGTGTAAAAGGAGAATCTTTGCATATTGTGTGGGTTTTGCTCATGATAATAATAATAAATAGAGTTGGCATAATGTCCTATAGAAATTAGTGGATCGGAAAATAGCTCAAGCTTATCAAAATTTTCATAAGTGTGAAAGAGACAACATTACATTTTTGACATAATAATAAAACAGTTTGCGGCAGACTCGTGACTTAAGATGGCCTCCCTAAAATGTATACATGAACACTCACACACGCACAACTTGAGACATCACAATGAACACGCGCCATTTTATGTCTTCGGATTGTGCGTGTGTGAGTGTATTTTTGGCACGTTTTTAAGGTAGGTATGCCAACTCTATTTATTATTATTATCTCTATGGAGCTATGTGTATGGAGAACAGGGATAACATCTACGAAGTACAATTTTACCCCAAACTAGTTTAATTCCCTGTCATCATAAAAAGCCATATGCCGCGTAATAATATTAGTCGTTTTGCCCTAAAATAGAAAACACCAAGAGTGAAAACTAGAAAATACACACTAACAGCAATAGAAAACAAAAGAAACACATTGAAAAAATTTATTCGAAAATGGAAGTCGAATGACATTATCACCATGAAGTGTCTGTCAGGCATTTGTCATATCTACATGCGGCAGTTGATTTTTATTTCCATAAGTTTTGAACTTTTTATCTTTTGTGGGAATATTTTGTGGGAATTGTTTTTATTTCTGGTAACATTACAAAACGTCAGAATTCCACGGAAATCAGAAAAAATCAGAGTACCTACCTATATAATAATCTGTGAACTTTGACAGGAGTTTAAGTGTTCTTGGTGTTCTGTGGCTGTGAGCTGTGACTGATTTTTAATTTTAGTCTGTGATTTTTATT
Source organism: Melanargia galathea (assembly GCA_920104075.1). Classification (NCBI taxonomy): domain Eukaryota; kingdom Metazoa; phylum Arthropoda; class Insecta; order Lepidoptera; family Nymphalidae; genus Melanargia; species Melanargia galathea. The sequence continues at coordinate 7,784,161 of OV049857.1, read as the reverse complement.
TTATTCTGTGCCGTGTGCGTTCGAAAAATTGTATTTATTTTTCGTGGTCTATACTCTATGATTGTTTGAAAAACAATGTGAAAATGTGAAAACTGAAATCTTTAAATTAAAGAAACATTCTGTGACTAATATAATTGTTGATTAAAATAAAAATTTAATACACTAAAAGCCTACGATATTCGTGTACGTCGTAACATTTATACATATTCCGGTGTCTCCATAAAAGTGCCAAGGTGTCTCATCGCCATTTCTTCAGTCCTGCTTCAGTCACGTTTCTCTGATATAATGTGAATAGAAAATAAATACATAATCGCTCATACACATTGTTTCGATCAATGATCATACAGAATTACCACCCAAGCAAGCGTAACTTGCTTTAATGTTTGTATTAACGCCACTTCAAGATGTCTGAACAAGAAAAATCTACAGCTGGCCTAATAAAACCTAAAGTCGAAATAATTGAAGATCTCATAACACCCAAGCAAGAAATAATAGAAGACCTCATAATTCCCAAGCAGGAAGTAATAGAGGTAGAAATATCTTTCGAAAGAGAGTGCGAAGATACCAAAGATTTCATTGTTCCTAAAACAGAGGTTTACTACTCAAGTTTAGGGGAAGATTTGAATGAACAAAGTGATGTTGATACATTAGTGCCAATCCAAACTGAACAGACTACAAAATTATTAACTCAACAAAATATTCAAAGGCACAATTTATCAGATAAAGGTGATATAAAAGTGAGTAATGTAAACTATTCTTGTACACACTTAAGTCTTAATAAAACAGGGTTAGAGGATATACAGTGTGTCTGGGATAAAATTAGCGATATTTTAGGGGCATATACTACAACTCATTACCACTCTGAAAATACCACTTAATAGGGCCTGCCCCCCTTCCCCTCCCAGGGACAGCCGTTTCAATTTGTTGTGTGTTTTTGCACAAAAAATGTAATAACTCGAAAGTCGCTGCACAGGTCTTCAAATGACCTTATCCGATTGGACACCTTATTCTCCATCACTGAACACCAAATAATAGTGTAAAATGTTAAAATAACTTGATCAAAAATGCTTTGGAATAAAAAGAAATTGCTCAAAAATATTGAAAATTATAAGTTTTTGGTACATTTTGCAAAAACAAGGTCGTTAAGACCACATTGTTAAGTATTAAATCGACAGTTTTTGAGATAAGCAATAAAACAACATATACATACACCTCATTCATCGAAATCGGCCCACTAGTTTTGGCACTATGGTGGAACACACAGAATCTGATGCTAAAATTGGATAAAAACATGCATACATAGACTGCTAAAATCATCCCTTCCTTTCGGCTTTGCCTTAGTTGGGTAAAAAAAAATACTGTTGGGATGGGATAAGAGCTGAGTGTGTTTTTGCAGTGGGAACCGGAAGCTGGAGCCAGTGTCGCCGCGGCCAGCCCCACGTGCGGTGAGTGTTGTGTTGTTGACTAAAACGGGTGTATAACCCTAGGCACGTAAGTCGAGCGGTGACCTTCAAGTGCGCGCACCGTCGTACGAGTGAGCGAGACACAATACGGTTGGAGAGCCAATCAGCGCTTACGAGGGATCCGCGAGAGCTAATCAGTGCTTACGAACGATCTCCACGCCCTCCCCGCGACCCCCTCACACCCTGAGATACTTCATTTTCGACTTCTGCGCATTGAAGGTCACCGGTCGACTTATTTGCCGTGACTTGTAAAGGGACCACTATCAGAAACGAAGACAGGTTATAGTAGTGATGATTACTGACAAGATCCTGCAAACAAAACCTGAAAAAAAAAATATTTCTTAAATTTGTTGATGTGACAACGTCTTATAAATCGATGAACGCCGGCTGCACGCACGAAAAAGCATGACTCATTGTCACGTTCCGAGCGTGCAAGCGAGAGCGTGGAACAAACGATAGAGAGGTACTATCGTAAGCGTTCGGCTTCATCAATGTCAACCGACTTTAGAGACAACCAATTTTTTTTAAAAAGCTCCCAATGTAATGCCTGAAAGTTGACGCCTAAATACTTAAAGTTGTCGCTGGGCAGCTTGCCGCTCGCAGAGCATTGACCCCTAGTTGTGCACGCTGTACATTGCTGGTTTGAAAAATAACAATAGTGCTAAGTTTTCGATAGCGGTCCCCTTATACTTTAAGTATACAGTTAGTGTTAACGAAAGATACTTCTGGTGGATGTTTAATGGGTGATTCATCAATCTAATTCGTGGTAACTAAGAAGTGAGTCGCGACAGTCCTATCACAGCGTATTCTAAGTAAAGCGTGACCAGAAAATAAAAAACGTCCAAGTGCGAGTCGGATTCGCGCACGAAGGGTTCCATATCATTATCTATAAAAATAGAAAAACAGAAAAAAAAAATCACGTTTGTTGTATGGGAGTACCCTCAAATATTTATTTTAGTCCATTTTTTAGTATTTGTTGTTATGGCGGCAACAGAAATACATCATCTGTGAAAATTTCAATTGTCTATCACAGTCACGGTTCATGAGATACAGCCTGGTGACAGACAGACGGAGAGCGGAGTCTTAGTAATAGGGTCCCATTTTACCCTTTGAGTATGCAACCCAAAAAACTGCTAAAACCAAAGAACTAATTTCTTGTACTGGCAATGCTTAACTTTAGGATGCCAATGGTGTTATAAAACTGTTACATGGGCATTATTATACTTACTGCCTGTTTCACCACCTTCTTATAAGTGTAAGTAAGATAAGTTGTAGATAGCTATCCAGTACTTATCAGAAGGTTGTGAAACAGGCCCTTAGTGTTGCAATGAAAAAAAGCGATAGTGGAGCCTGTATTAGCAAGGCAGAAAAATAAAAAAACCTAAAAACCTTAAGTTACACGTGTGTGTGTGTGTGTGTGTGTGTGTGTGTGTGTGTGTGTGTGTGTGTGTGTGTGTGTGCGTGCGTGCGTGCGTGCGTGCGTGCGTGCGTGCGTGCGTGCGTGCGTGCGTGCGTGCGTGCGTGCGTGCGTGCGTGCGTGCGTGCGTGCGTGCGTGCGTGCGTGCGTGCGTGCGCGGTGTGCGTGTGTGTCTGTCTGTTTGTTCCTCGTAGCGCCGTGTTTGATGAAAATCGATCCAAGATGGCCGTCGCTACAAAATGGCGCTACAAAATATTTTATCACAACACCCTCAATATGGGTATCAAATGAAAGGGCTTGACTAGTAGAATTGCACTATGCAAATCCAAGATGGCCCTACTACAAAATGGCGAATGTCGGATGTTTTTTTAAATTTTTAATTTATACTTATTTAAAGGAGCACTTCAAATATTAAAATATTGAGCGATCAATTTTATTTTAATTCGGACAAAGTTTTTTCATGACATTTTATTCACCAGTATAGTTATTCTAAGGTTGCGCACCTCCAAAACGTTACCAAACACTAAATATAGAAAAACTGTAGTATGTAATTTACAAAATGAACCCAAAGGCTCTTATTTTAAAGTCGTAAGTCGATATGTGGTACATATTTAGTAAAGTTTTCAAGGTGTGGAGGTGTCAAGGGACACCCATATATTGTATAAAGTTATTATTTTTTATTATTTATCAATATGTACAAAAAACCTGTATACACTCAACAAAAATAATCGCCCCGACACCACACTGTTCAATGCGAAATAGAAAGACGAAACGAAAATAACTGGCTTGCTTTCTATAAGAGAGAGAGAGACAGACAGAGAAACACGCGCACGCCGCACGGCTTACAACTATAGCAAAAAGTGTCGTTACAACTTTTTCTCTTAATTTTTTTCGTCTAGCCCCCTTTCGCAACGCGCACTAAGGAACTTCGTTCCAAAACTGCCATACCTGTTCCAAGTTCCATGAGAGGTTAAAGTTAAAGGAAATAATTTCACCTTTCAGGCTCTCCCATGCCAAATGTACGCAGGCAGACCCAATGCGGTGCGGGCGCTAAGAAACAGGAATCTTACTCGTGCGGCATTTGTGACAAGCAGTGCAAATACAAAAGCATTCTAGTCACGCACATGAGGACACACACTGGTGAAAAACCTTTCCGCTGCGACCGGTGTCAGGCCAAATTTGCGAAGAAACACCACTTGAACAATCACATGCAGACTCACACTGGTTTGAAACCTTTTTGGTGCGACATATGCAACGCTAAGTTTGCGAGGAAATGTCACCTGGCCACACACATTGCGACGACGCATACTGGCGACAAACCTTTCTCATGCGATCAGTGTCAGGCTAGGTTCAAACAGAAGAATTCCCTAACCAAGCACACCAGGATACACACTGGCGAAAAACCGTTCAGCTGTGATGTGTGCCAGTCTAAATTCAACGAAAAGGGCACCTTCAAAACTCACATGCGAACTCACACAGGCGAAAAGCCTTTCTCATGTGATTTTTGTCACGCGAAATTCTCGCACAGGACTACATTGAGCAGCCACGTGAGGATTCACACTGGCGAGAAGCCTTTCTCCTGTGATATATGTCACGCTAGGTTCACACAGAAATGGAATCTGATGAATCACAAAACGAGCAATCACACTGACAAGATAAGTTACTCGTGCGAACTCTGTCCGAGGGTGTTCACGCGAACGTGCTATTTGAACAGTCACATGAGGACCCACACTGGTGAAAAACCTTATTCCTGTGACAAGTGTGAGGCGAAATTCACGTTGAAATGTCAGTTAAACAACCATCATACGAGGAGGCACTATGGTGAAAAACCGTAGACTTGTGAATTATTATAGGTAATTTTTTTATGTATTCCGTCGTAATGACACAATTTTGCTGTCAGTGTATGTATGTACATATCAATAAATGCACGTGTGCGCGGCGGGGTGACCTCGGCAGAAAATATTTTTCGAGCATCCATACGTTCAGCGCTCAAAGGCGACACTTTTAAGTACACACAATACATGAAAGAAAGTTATTCCTGCAATATTTGTAAGTATAGTAAAATATAGTATAGTCCGTTCGGTAACATAGTGTACAGGCGCAGGTGCTCTTAGTATTCTGCTTTTATTTTTATTTTATTTTTTTCTTTCTATTCTAACAGAATCTCCGAATAGTCTGCCAATCCGCACTTGGCCAGTGTGGCAGACTATGGTTAAAATCCTTCTCATTTTGAGAGAAGACCCGTGTTCATGATAATATTATGTTTATGGTTATATTGTAATAAAATACGAATTTAAAAAAATATAAAAAGGAAAGAGACTTACAGACTTTAAGGTCAAAATTCATTTGTCATCATATAAAAACAAGATCTCTTACAGGTAGATCAATAGTGTTCAGGCGACTATTTTCTCAATGTAAAGAGATATTCAGAAATCTGATATCAGTATCAATACTACATAATTGTCGCCTGGTGAACAAAATGACATGAAAAACTTTGAACAAAATTAACGCCATCGCTCGATATGTTTTACATCTTATACCCTGTATTTTTTTTATTCAACTACTAGTTAGCCCTTGACTGCAATCTCACCTGATGGTAAGTGATGATGCAGTCTAAGATTGAAGCGGGCTAACTTGGAAGAGGTATGTATACCCCTTGATCGGTTTCTACACGGCATCGTACCGGAACGCTAAATCGCTTGGCGGCACAGCTTTGCCAGTAGGGTGGTAACCAGCCACGGCTTAAGCCTCCTACCAGACCAGGCCAGAGACAATTTAGAAATTATAAAATCCCAAATTGTCCCTGCCGGGAATCGAACCCGGGACCTCCCACTTATAAGACCACAGCGCTCACCACTGCACCAGGGAGGTCGTCAACATGTATTAATGTAACAAACCATGACAATTTGTACTAAATAAAAATATCGTGTGGGTAGATGAATGCAAAGCCGATTGCTTCCATGCAACTTTGAAAAGTTTCAAGTAAACTTTGACATTAAGGACCTGTTTCACCACCTTCTGGTAAGTGTCGGATAGCCTAAACGTAAGTTTTGTCACTTTCTACGCTTATATGTCAAGTGACAAAGACAAAAGTTGTGAATAAGCTATCCAACATTTATCAGAAGGTGGTGAAACAGGCCCTAAGAAATTCAGTAATTGTGTTTATGTGTGTGTCTGTGTACTGCCTCGTTGGTCTAGTGGTTAGCGTATTCGACTGCAGATCACGAGGTCCCGGGTTCGATTCCCGGGTCGGGCAAATAATTGTTAGGTATTGGGTTTTTCTGTCAAGAAATTCTCAATGCCAGCCCGGAGTTGGTAGTTGGCGGTGTTTCACCCCCGTGCCTCGGAGAGCACGTTAAGCAGTCGGTCCCGGTTATTATCACTATCATGTGACAATAGTCGTTAAAGCCCGCCAACCTGCATTGGAGCAGGGTGGTGGGTCTAAGCTCTAAATCCCTCTCTCCTATGAGCGAGGAGGCCTGTGCCCAGCAGTGGGACGTTAAAAGATTGTAGTGGTGGTGGTTTATGTGTGTGTGTATCACCAGAGTATAGATGAAATTTCTCCTTTCAGGCTCTCCCTCGCCGAATAAACGCAGGCAGACCCAGCACAGTGAGGCCGCAAAGAAAAACAAACTGCTCTCTTGCCACGTCTGCGAGAAACAGTGCAAATACAAGAGTGCTCTCGATTCGCACATGAGGACTCACACTGGCGAAAAACCGTTTTCTTGCACTATGTGCGAGGCTAGATTCGCGCAAAAGAATCATTTGACCACCCATATAAGGTCTCATATCGGCGAGAAACCGTTTTCCTGTCACATTTGTGAGGCCAAGTTTGCGAAGAAACACCATCTGACCCCTCACATACGGTCGCACACTGGCGAAAAGCCCTTCATTTGCGACCATTGCCAGGCTAAATTCTCGCGGAAGATCACCTTGGGTAATCACATGAGGACTCACACAGGCGAGAAACCCTATTCTTGTCGTATCTGTCGAAGGAGATTCACGCAGAAATGTCATTTGAGCTGTCATTTGAGGACTCACACTGGCGAAAAACCCTACTCTTGTGTGGAGTGTCCGGCTAAGTTTGCGAGGAAAGACATTTTAACCACTCATATGAAAATTCACACCGTTGAAAAAGTCAATCTTGTAGGATTTTAATTAACTAAAGAATATTTTAGCGTTTAAACTGACGTGAGTAAGACAATTCACGTGATGTGCGCCAGAGCGCGCCCGACGGGCGCAGGCTTGCGCTGCCTTTAGTGTGACCTGCATTTAGTGTGAACATACTCATGATTAAAGGCCCCGAATATGTTCGAAAGGACCACTCTGTAACTATAGTTCGCAAAAAGGCAGAGGTGCGCTCCCCGCATGCGTTTATTATTCCTACTCAGGGTCTAATAGACGCATGTGGGGAATCGCAATCGCACGCAATCAGCCTTGTCGCGAACCGTAAACGGTCGATGATTGTCGTCAATAAGCATCATTATTATTATTATTTATTTAGTGAATTTATTATTATTATTCAATAAAATAAAGATACTTTTGATTTTAAATAATAGTATTGGTATTTTTAAATAGTATTTATCTCAGTTGTATTTGTGTGTAGACAAAGACTGAAATATACATACTTAAATTGGTAGCACTTTACATAAAGATAGCAAGTTCACGCTTAACAGTGCTTACAGACTGATAATATGCTCCTTTTACGTCACTTTACACTTATCTGGATCAATCTGTATATTTTGGAAGAGCTTATTACACTTTCCTAAATTTAGTCGTCTAAATGATTCAGTTACTAAATTCAAGAGAATATACAATGAAAACAAAATTACTTTGCTATAATCCGCTAACAGTGACTTTGTAGGCACAACACCACACAAATTCACCACAAAATAAACTCTACGATCGGTTTTCGACGAACGTATTTGTGTGGTGTTTTGCCTACTTTTTTTTTTTTAGAATAGAATTTTTTTATTGAAATAAACTTTTACAAGTACTTTTGAATGGTCAATTGTATCAGTTGTCATTGTCATTTACAGATGAGTTATTTGTATGGAAAACAGGGTTATCATCTACGAAGTATTTTACCCTAAACTACATACTTTAATTCCCTGTCAACATAAAAAGCCCTAAGCCGCGTAGTAATATTAGTCGTTTCGCCCTAAAATAGAAATCGCTAAGAGTGGAAACTAGAAAGTGGACATTGACAGCAATAGAAAACAAAAGAAGCACATTGAAAAAATTTATACAAAAATGGAAGTCGAATGACATTATCACCATGAAGTGTCTGTTAGACATATTTTGTCATATCTACATGCGGCAGTTGATTTTTATTTACATAAGTTTTGAATTTTTTATCTTTTTTGTGGGAATTGTTTTATCTCTGGTAACATTACGAAACGTCAGAATTCCACGGAATTAAAAATCAGAGTATAGGCATGTTAGTTAACGCGCCAGTGGCTCCACCTATTGAATTAAATGTACATTTTTTTAACAATAAATGATTTTTTTAATTGTTATTTGTGTATTACTATTATTATTATTGTTTTGACTGTTTCGTTGGTCTAGTGGTTAGTATATTCGACCGCAGATCACGAGGTCCCGGGTTCGACTCCCGGGTCGGGCAAATAATTGTTAGGTATTGGGGTTTTCTGTCAAGAGATTCTCAGTGCCAGCCCGGAGTTGGAAGCTGGTGGTGTTTCACACCCGTGCCTCGGAGAGCACGTTAAGCAGTTGGTCCCGCTTATCACTATCATGTGACAATAGTCGTTAAGCCCGCCAACCCGCATTGAACCAACGTGGCGGGTCTAAGCTCTAAAACCCTCCTATAAGGAGGCCTGTGCTGTGCCCAAGGGCGTCGCCAGCCGATGATATTAATATAGTATGGGAAAAGTACAAAGTATTGTTGGTACAGTCCAAAGCTTTTGAAGCTGGTTACGAGCTCTTAATTTATTTTCGAATTAAAATTTTTCACTGACCTCGTTTCCATTTGCGCCAGGTTAATTTAGATACTTAATGCAAAACATACCATTTATGTATCTACATTTTCTCAAATCTCTAGGGGGGCAGCTGCCCCTACCTGCCGACGCCCTTGGCTGTGCCCCACCCTTAGGACCTCCCAGGAGTCCCTGGTGGAGTGGATTATAAAAGAGGGAGGTCACAGGTTGATTCCCAATAAATATAGCTACCGACTATAATAGCATTATAGTCGGTTAACTAAAGGCTTAGACACTTTGTTCATAATATTATATGTACATATAGTGTCTTAGTGTGATATTGGCCTAAAGGTACGCTTATTAGGAGTCTGGAGATTTATTTTTTTTGTAAAGTATTCTGGGGCTAGTTAGACTTGCCGAAAAAACTGGATCCCGTGTTACATATCCTATTAAATCTAGTAAGTAAATAGGTTTGAGAAATTATAATTGGCACGTAATTGGCATCTACGATTGGCATAGACCATATAGACAAATTGTTGGCTGTAAACGTCAAACATAAATTGACATTTGACATTGTCAAAAAAAGTCAACTGTCACTCACTACCGCAAAACAAAAGTCATTATTTTCCATTTTTTGTTTTGATAAAAAGTACAACTTAATACTAATTAAACTAATTGAATAAAACACTACCAAATGGAGGAGAAACCCAAATATTCTTTCCTCGATACCGCCATCATTATACCTAAGAAGGAAATCATAGATGACCTAGAGTGTACTGATGAAAATTACTGTGAAGACAACAAAAACTTTATTGTGTTTAAAGAAGAGCCATCCGAACCCAGGCAACACTTGGAGGCAGAGGAAAATGAACAAGTCCACATGATATTGCCTATCAAAACAGAACTAACTTTAAGTCAAGAAATCAACGTGATTCGTAATCAACAAGAAATCTTAGGAGATACAACTGTGAAAGATGAGTTTACGGTACCTGTAGAGATTAAAGTGAGTTAACTTTCACAAGATGCAGTTGCATTATGCCCTATTTGCACATATCAGTGAATCAGTGCCGCGGCCGGCGCAGTTCCACCTGCACCATCTATTATCGTCCCACTGCTGGGCACAAGCCTCCTCTCTCATAGGAGAGAGGGATTTAGAGCTTAGACCCGCCACGCTGCTCCAATGCGGGTTGGCGGGCATCATGGGTCATCATCATGTCATCATGATCAACCCATTACCAGCTCACTACAGAGCACGGGTCTCCTATCAAAGTGAGAAGGGTTTTGGCCATAGTCTACCACCCTGGCCAAGGGGATTGGCAGACTTCACACACCTTTGAGAACGTTATGGAGAACTCTCAGGAAAACATTGTGAGGAAACCTGCATGTTTCCTCACGATGTTTTCCTTCACCATTAAAGCAAGTGATATTTAAATACTTAAAACGCACATAACTCCGAAAAGTTAGAGGTGCATGCCCCGGGATCGAACTCACGACCTCCGATTAGAAATCGGTCGTCCTAACCACTAGGCTATCACAGCTAGGCTATTATGGGTGTACATTGAAAAATATATCATTCTCTATGAACTGACATGAAACACTGCATAGTCACTGATACGGACAGGTGTGAATGCATTCATAGAGAATGTATGAAAGAATATTTTTCACTGTATCGGGACTGTGCCAGCACTGATGCTTCACTGATATGTGTGAATCAGGCATTCCTGTCCCATATCATCACTACACATTATAAAACAATGTCCCCTGCCGCATCTGTCTCTTTTTACGATAAACTCAACAAGTACTGTATGGATTTTCATGTGTTTTTACTTATAGACCAAGTGATTCACAAGGAAGGTTTATATGTATAATTTGTCAAGGTTTTGTGTAAAATGTGATAATTGTTGAAAATTTGGAAAAACTCAAAACTACCTGGGATCTCAGCTGGGTTCGTTACATTGCGAATTTACAAAAAATAAAGGAAATACTTTAATGTTTTTTTTTTTGTCTTTTTTTGTGTTATTCTGTCAGTAATCATCACTTCTAAGTTCTATTACCTATCTTTGTTTAGAAAGCAGTCCCCTTAGCCCTCATACGCATTAGCGGTTGCGGTAGCGGTGCGGCTAGCCGCTTTTATATTTTTATATGCAACCGCTACCGCAACCGCTAATGCGTACGAGCGCTTAGTGCGTACAAAATGAGCGGTTGTATATAAAAATATAAAAAGCGGCTAGCCGCACAGCTACCGCAACCGCTAATGCGTATGAGGGCTTACACCTGTTATAAAGAACTTGGGGAAAATTAGATATATGTAGGTGTATCTGTGAAAGCTGCTAGTCTTATGGTGCTGATACACTGGTGTTAAGGAATGTTGTAAAACATTATTTAACATTAGCTAACATTTATAACATTTACTAACATTTGTTAGATTTTGTGATTGTGCTCCCAGCATTGAAAACATTTAACAAATCATCAAAAGCATTAATTACAAAGTGTTTAATCAACACTGATAAGACACTTTGTAACATTGTTGCATAACATTTTATGTTGGTTTGGACCTACATTCCTTGTTATAATTTGATAAACTTTGTTGCAATTTGTTAACTAACATTCTTTAACTGCGGTGTGGCAGTACAATTATTGTAAATAATAATATTCATTGCAAGTGAGCAACTGTGGGGATGGTATAAAAGCTGTGTGTGTGTTGCAGTGGGAACGGGGTGCTCGAGGAAGCGTTGCCGCAGGCGGTGAGTCTTGTATAACACATTTTCCTATTGTTATATTTACCCGACTACGCAAAGTGTTATCATTTTAGCAGTCTATGTATGTATGTATGTATGTATGTGTGTATGTATGTATGTATGTATCAGTGGCGAAGGGTGGATATTTTCAAAAGGGAAGCCGGGATAAAAAATCCCTACAATCTGGAAAAAAAAGCTCCCACCTTCACCATTTATTTAAGCACTGATATTTGAAAATACTTTAAATATGATAATTTGCAGCTTTGAAAAAGCCTGTGTTACTAGCAAAGGTTTAAAGTACAATTTAATACACCTTCCACCAATAATAACTAAATCAAAAAACATAAAAAATAATAAGCACACGAAACACGACGCTCGAGTCATAAACACTTTTTGTGAAAGTTAAATGATGTTAAAACAAAACACATTATCTTTCGAAGATGAAGCATCTTCGATAATGTTCCCAAATTCAAGACTTTAACTCCTTGTAATAACACTCATAACCCGCTCAAAATCGGCTTCCCGATTGCCTTTTTTTGCGCGTGCTAGACACTATACAGGGAAGGATGTATTGACAAATTTTATTGGAAATGCAGGGGACAACTGTTTACTACACGATGTTTTTCTATGGGAATATAAGCCGTCCCAAGTCCGGCATATTCGTTACCTGCTTACTGCCCGTGGCACTACTGGTCTGAACAAATTAGTTTTGTTCATTGAATTGTTTTGAATGTTTTTTTGTAATAAGTACCTATTGTATTTGTAAAATAGTGAGTAAAAGAAAAAAGATAGTAGGTAACTACTAACTAGGTAGGTAACTATGGATGGCAGTTTTTAAAGGGAAGCCGATGGGAATCGTGTTATATGGAGACTTCGCCACTAGTATGTATGTACTAGGTGATGCCAGCGACTTCGTCCGCTTGCATTCTTATAAATCTCATCCCCTAGTAGGTTAACCACTTGGGTGTGGAATTTCCAAAATTCCTGAAACACATAATTCTTTATTTTTAACCGACAATATAAATGCCGATTTTCATTGATATAACTAAAATAACCGGCCAAGTGCGTGGCGGGCCACGCGCAGTGTAGGGTTCCGTAGTCACAATCCTCGGAAAACAGGTATAACTCCTTAACCTGTGAACCCTACTTAGCCGTGATAGTTTTCCTTTAAAATTGATTATATACCCTACTGCTGTGAATTTTTTCAAGTTCCTATATACTGCCATTTGGCTGATAGAGGGGGGGGACACTTGACTCTAATAAAAATTTGCACTTTAAAACATTATATTTTACAAACGGATCTAGAAATCGAAAAATGATGTTCCCACACCCACAGTATTTTTAAAAGACCTATTCAACGATACCCCACACTATGGGGTAGACGAGAAAAAAAATATTCATCCCCACTTTACATGTAGGGGAGCTACCCTAAAAAAAATATTTATCAAAATTTTATTTCACCACTTTGTCGGCGTGATTAATATTTATACTCATGCCAAATTACGGATTTCTAGCACTAATAGTCTTTGAGATTAACCGAGGACGGACGGACAGACGGACAGACGGACAGACGGACAGACGGACAGACGGACAGACGGACGGACATGGCGAAACTATAAGGGTTCCTTGTTTACTACGGAACCCTAAAAATGATGGACTTTCATACAAACTTTCATCCCCTATTTAACCCCCTTATTGAATAAGGGTGGAATTCGCAAAAATCCTTTCTTAGTGTGCGCCTATGTCATAAAAAGAAGCTACTATGAAAATTTTAAGTTTCTAGTTTCAGTGATTTAGACTGTGCGTTGATGATCAGTCAGTCAGGATACTTTATATTATTATAGATGTACATATGTAATTATGTATGTATGTATGTTTGTGTCCGATTTTTGTATGAGATTCTGTGTGTTCCACCATAGCGCCTAAACTACTGGGCCGATATTGATAAACGAGGTGTCAATAATTAATTCTTTGTTGTGGTCTGGGTGACATGGGCTACGAAAAAAATCGAGAAGAGACGTCCGAGTGGCTAAACTAAAATAGTTGTTAGTTTCGGATAGACATAATAGATGGCGCCACTAGCTGATTGCTAATTTAAGTAACTTAGCTTTAAATTGTGCAAATTTATCGCAAAATAAATCAATACATTATTGGCTTACTGAGCATATGTTAAAGAAAAAATTTTCACCTTTCAGGCTCTCCCGGGCTGAATAAACGCAGGCAGACTCAACGCGGTGCAGTTGCTAAGAAAAAGAAGCATCTCTCTTGCCACGTTTGCAATAAACAGTGGAAATGCAAAAGTGATTTAGATATGCACATGAGGACTCACACAGGCGAAAAACCCTTCCCTTGTGACCAATGTCAGGCTAGATTTGCGAAGAGATCCCATTTAAACACTCACACGCGGATTCACACTGGCGAGAAACCTTTTTGCTGCCACTTATGTGACGCTAAGTTTTCGAGAAAATATCGTTTGTCCACTCATATTGCGAGCCACACTGACAAGAAAGCTTCTTCTTGGGATCAGTCTCATGCTAAATTTGATCAGAAAAAATCCCTAATTAACTACAAGAAGACACACACTTTCGAAAAACCTTTTTCTTGCGATCAGTGTCAGGCTAAATTTAATCAGGAAATATCCCTAAGTAACCACAAGAGGACACACACTGTCGAAAAACCTTTTTCTTGTGATCAGTGTCAGGCTAAATTTAATCAGGAAATATCCCTAAGTAACCACAAGAGGACACACACTGTCGAAAAACCTTTTTCTTGCGATCAGTGTCAGGTTAAATTTAGTCAAAAAAGATCTCTAATTAAGCACACGAGGACACACACTGTCGAGAAACCTTTCATTTGCGACCATTGTCAGGTTACATTTAAACGAAAAATCACTTTAAGTAATCACATGATGACTCACACTGGTGAGAAACCCTATTCTTGCCATCTCTGTCGAAGGACATTCACGCAGAAATGTCATTTGAGTTGTCATTTGAGAACTCACACTGGTGAAATACCCAACTCTTGTGGATTATTCGGCTAACTTAATTAGCCAGGTCAGGCTTTTGCAAGAAGACATTTTGACTGCTCATAATATACGAGACAATTTCGGATTAGATAGGGAGGTTATAAACTGCCTCGTTGGTATGTATACTATATGCCTCGTTGGTCTAGTGGTTAGCATATTAGACTGCAGATCACGAGATCCTGAGTTCGGTTCCCGGGTCGGGCAAATTATTGTTAGGTATTGGGTTTTTCTGTCAAGATATTCTCAGTCCCAGCCCGGAGTTGGTAGTGGGCGGTGTTTCACCCCCGTGCCTCGGAGAGCACGTTAAGCAGTCGGTCCCGGTTATTATCACTATCATGTGATAGTCAATAAAGCCCGCCAACACGCATTTGAGCAGCATGACGGGTCTAAGCTCTAATCAACACTCAGCCCTCTCCCCAATGAGAGAGGAGGCCTGTGCCCAGCAGTGGGACGTTAAACGGCTGTAGTGGTGGTGGTTATAAACGGTCGTAAGCTACATTAAGCGTCAGTGGCTCAAATGTACTTTTTACTGAAGAATAAATGATTTTTTATTGTTATTTTGTGTATTATTTTACATTTCCATTTCCATTTTAACTTTTACGAGCACACTTTATCATGAACTAGCGACTCCAAGAGTAGTAATTACCCGCTAGTATCCCACCATACACTGTTTTGTTATATCTCAAAGAAATTACTCAGGAAAGCTCCCAGGCGACTTGATTTTTTCCCTACGATTTGAATATGAATATGACGATTTGTTGAAAATTAACAAAATCTTGCAAACTTGCTTTCCAACCAATTGAATTTACACAAAACCTTGCAAATACGCCTAAACCTTTCTCATAAATCACTCTATCTATTGGTGAAAATCCGTTCTGTAGTTTTTAAGTTTATCGCAAGCAGACAGACAGACTTCCACTTGACAGGGTTTTATGAGAGCGAGGTCAGGGGGTCGATTCCCAGTGAAGTTAATTTGGGATTAACTTTCATTAGCCATATTTTAGTTCCCCTTATATCTTGGTAATTGCTGATAAAATTCAGATAGGCGCTTGAATATAAAAAAGTTTATAATTTTTAAATACCTAATTTCAAGGAAATTTGCTGTAGTAATCTGCTTATAGCTGTAGCTGTAGATTGCTATAGCAAATTTCGGTTTTCCCAAAATCCCGCGGGAACTATGGATTTTTCCAGGATAAAAAGTAATCTGTGTTATTCTAGGTTATAACCTATGTATGTTTAAAATTTCAGCCAAATCGGTTCAGTAGTTTTTGCGTGAAAGAATAACAAACATACATCCATACATCCATGTTTACAAACTTTCGCGTTTATAATATTAGTAAGGATACATTGTACATATTCCTCGTACATTGCTACGATAGTCAAATAAAACTCAGATAGTTAGTAATTAATTCAGCCTCAGAACTGACATCCTGCCAGCCTGACATCAGGCTTTCAGCAAGATTTTTTTTTTTCATTGTATTTCGAGTCCCGCATGTTTTTCAAATATTCAATTTTATTATTTATAATTTTATCAGTGCGACTATGTATGTAATATTATTGGAACTGTAAAATATTCACATAAATAATCTGTAAGTGCTTCCAAACAAATATACTTACATTTTATTAGATGTATGTACGTACCTATGTTTCTATGTATGTTTGTCCGCGGATTTCTCCGAACCATTTGTGACTATTCTTTTATTGACTTACTTACACTTACACTAAACTTAGGGAACAGTGCAAGTTTCATCAAAATTCGTTCAGTATAGTTTTTAAGTTTTAAGTGTGTGGCGAAGTCGGTTTAACTTTCAATCTTTTAGATTTTATCACTTGCCAAAATGTATTGTGTATATTTTATCACTTGCCAAAATGTATTGTGTATATTTTATTTCAGTATGAGCCTTCGCAAGCTGAAGCAAGTTTGGACAACACAATTATTGACACACAAAGAATTCCTCCCTCAAACAAACACACCTCGCAAGCAAAACGGAAGAAATTGAACTGTAAAAAAACCACCAAATTGGATATAGAATCGCTTCACAAAAACAGATTCCAATGTAACCGATGTCAATACACATCTGATAATAAGACGAATTTGAAAAAACACTCACAAAACAAGCACAGCAGTGGGAAATCTCACTCGTGCAAAATTTGCAATTACAAATGTGCAAAGGGATACACACTGGTGCTTCACATGCGAAAGCACACTGGGGAAAAACCGTACAATTGTAAACTTTGCGACTTCACGTGTTCGTCGCGCAACGGTTTGAAGTATCACACGATGACTCACACGGGTGAAAAGCGTCACGTCTGCAGCCGTTGCGGCTTCATGTGTTACACCAGAGCCGGCCTCATGTCGCACACGCGGACTCACACTGGCGAGAAACCGTATGCCTGTGAGCGTTGCGATTTCAAATGCGCCCAGTCCAGTGCACTGGACAGGCACACGAGGACTCACACTGGTGAGAAGCCATACTGTTGCAAGTACTGCGAGCACAGATGTTCCAGTTCGGGGAATCTAAAAGTCCACATGAAGCTTCATGAAACGTATGGTCTATAGGAAATTAGGTGTGGAATGAAACAACTTTTTGGCTAATCACTGAGCAGAAACTTATATAAAAATACTTAGTAGGTTTTGAATTTTAGTTTTTCACAAATACAAAAGGAACGGATACCACGTCATATGGACTCACACGGGACTCACACTGTAAGATTTTGTTAAAAATTAAAATGGACCGGACTGTAAAGTTCGATCAAGTTTTCAAGGAGAGTGATTAAAGTGCTACACATAGACTGAGATTTTTTTTAATGGACCATAGTTTTAGGTCAAGTATCCCCAGAATCCAAAACTGTAGAAATAAATATAATATTATGACTTTTTGAAATTAAACACCATTTAAACAAGTGTAAATTGAAAATTTAAAAAACCCCCGACATTCGCTATTTTTTGGCGGCGGCCATCTTGGATTTGCAATAATACTATTCTACTAGTCAAGCCCTTTCATTTGATACCCATATTGAGGGCGTTGTGATAAAATATGTAATCCGCCATTTTGTAGCGGCGGCCATCTTGGACCGATTTTCTTCAAACATAGCTAACAACACTCTCGACTAATTCCCCTTTCAAACAAAAAAAACCGCATTCAAATCGGTCCAGCCGTTTGAGCGCCACAGGGGAACAGACAGACACACACACACACACACACACACACACACACACACACACACACACACACACACACACACACACACACACACACACACACACACACACACACACACAGACACGTCAAACTTATAACACCCCGTCGTTTTTGCGTCGGGGGTTAAAAAGTAGAAAATAATTATTTATTCACAAGGTCAGACCGATCCTTTGAGTAATGTGACGTGTCATTAAAAAATATAAGGTTTCATACCTTATATTTCTTAACTAGATGATGCCCACGGCTTCGCCCGTGTGTATTTAGGTTTGTAAAAATCTCGTGGGAACTTTGATTTTCCAGAACAAAAAGTAGCCTATCTGTAAATGTAAAATTCCATGGGATCCTTACGATTTCTGAATGCAATTCCTTACAGCATCAGTGTTGAGGAGTTGGACATGTACCTACTCGAGGTCATTCAACCATAAAGTCTTTAATTGGTATCCCCGATATCAATTTAAATAACCGACAGTGCCTAAATCCCATTAGTTTTGGGGATCAGATCCCCTACAGCATCAGGATTGAGGAGTTGGAATCCAAATTTTTGTAGGACAGTGTCGCAATGTTTCTCTATCGATTAAAAAAAAATTACTCAAATCGGTTCAGAAATCTCGGAGATATCGGTATACATAAGTAGAAAAACACAACTCCTCCTTTTTTGAAAGTCGGTTAAAAAAAGTAGCCTATGTTACTCCCTGGTTAATTCTCTACTTGTATGTGAAAGTCCCGTCAAAATCGGTTCAGCCGTTCCAAAGATTAGCCCGTTCAAACAGACAGACAGACAGACAGACAGACAGACAAAAATTTTAAAAACGTGTGATTCGGTTATAGTATCGTTCAAATAACCATATGTGATATGAGCTTAATATTAGGTAGTTATTTCGATATTACAGACAGACACTTCAATTTTATTTATTAGTATAGATATAGATCAGGTAAGAAGAAGGCAAGAAAAAATGAAGTAAGTATGAAAATATATGAAGTACGGCGTGGTGGAAGTGGATAGTGGTGTAGTGTGAAATTCAGGTAGATATGAGTAGAGGCTATAATACACGAGGTCCTTAATCTATGATAGAGCCAAATAAATTAAGGGATTCAAACAAGTATAAATTGAAAATTTAAAAAACCCCCGACATTCGCCATTTTGTGGCGGCGGCCATCTTGGATTTGCATAGTGCTATTCTACTAGTCAAGCCCTTTCATTTGATACCTATATTAAGCCAGTTGTGAAAAAATATGTTATCCGCCATTTTGTAGCGGCGGCCATCTTGGATCGATTTTCATCAAACATAGCTAACAACACTCTCGACTTATTCACCTTTCAAACAAAAAAAACCGAAAACCGAAAAGAACAGACAGACACACACACACACACACACGCACACGCACACGCACACGCACACGCACACACCCACACACACACACACACACACACACACAGACACGTGAAACTTAAAACACCCCGTCGTTTTTGCGTCGGGGGTTAAAAAATGTAAAGCAGGCTGTTTACTGTATCGTTGGTCTTGTGGTCAGCATATTCGACCGCAGATCACGAGGTCCCGGGTTCGATTCCCGGGTCGGGCAAATAATTGTTAGATATTGGATTTTTCTGTAAAGAAATTCTCAGTGCCAGCCCGGAGTTGGTAGTCAGCTGTGTTTTTAGCCCCGTGCCTCGGAGAGCACGTTAAGCAGTCGGTCCCGGTTATTATCACTATCATGTGAAAATAGTCGTTAAAGCCCACCAGTGTGTTTGAAAGTGTTTGAAATCTTAAAAGCCAATTCAAAGTCTAAAATATTGTTTTATTAAGGCGCACAAGTGTTTGTGGCGGGATAGTGATAAGGATTTTAGTGCTATCTTCAATAAACAGCTGAGCGTAACAACAGTTAGCTGTTTTTGACTAAGTACCCTCTATGTGTACGAGCACCGTTGGCTAGTACAAACACTGTTTTCTGTTGCTGTGTATCGCCCAGAAAGTGAATAATCTCTAATTAGCGCGAATAGTGAGTGATTATTTGGTAATAATATTGATAGCTAGATTTGAATAATAAATCAATACTTAATCAATAGTTTACTAGTTCCATCTAGCGGTCACCTTTCGTACTACAAAGGACGTTCACTGTGCTAACATGACCAATAAATGTAAATGCGGTCGGTTCGTCAGCTCCACAGAGGGCGCCAAATGTAAAAAATGCGCGTCACTGTTTCATCGGGACTGTGTAAATTTGAGCCCTAATGATCCTATTCCCAGCAAGTGGATGTGTGATCCGTGCAATAAGGTCAAGAGTAAAGCGACTGCCGTTAAAGTGTCGAGTACGCCTGCCCCGAGAGCTCTAAATACTACTCTAAATAATACTTCAGTAGCTGCGGCTCCAGTAGCGCCAGTGGCGGCGAGCACTAGTATGGAAGAAGATTCGGCGACTTGCATTGTCACTGAGCTCAGACTTCTACGAAGTGAGATGGCCTCTTTCAGGGGAGAGATAGCACAGTTAAATACTACACTATTGGAATTCAATAGTCGAGTGGACGATATTGAGATTAGGTTGTCTCGCCTGGAGGAGCAGTCTATACCCCGGGAGAATGGCGAAAATAGCAGTGTTCAAGCTACTATTTCCTCACTGCGAGCTCAATTAAATGATAGGGACCAGGACCTTCTCATGAACGATGTAGAAGTATCAGGTCTCCAGGAAATTGCCAGCGAAAATCTCGTGAGCATAACCTGTCTGTTAGCAAAGAAGCTAGGAGTGGACCTGGACGATCGCGATGTCGTCTCTGCGGAGCGCACTGGCCCGCCGCGGCGCACGTCGGCGAGCTCTGGCGACGCGGACGGGGCGCGCGGGCAACTGCCGCGACCGCGGCCTGTAGTCGTGCGCCTGGCTCGGCGCGCGGTGCGCGACGCCCTGCTGCGCGCGGCGCGCGTCCGCCGCGGTGCTGATTCGTCGGGCATTGTTGACGCGGAACCACGTCGATTCTACGTTAATGAACATCTTACGCGTGCTAACAGACAGTTATTTTATAAAGCGCGCGAGGAAGGCCGCAATAAAAACTGGAAGTACGTCTGGACCAAAGGGGGGCGTATTTATGTACGACAGTCCGGTACGACTCCTGTTCATCGTGTACGATCCGAAGACGATATTAAAAATTTTTTTGCAAATTGTTCTTTTTAAAGGGTAGGAATTTGATTCGGCCATTATTGTTCAAAATTAATTTGCGTATAATTTTTGGCAACAATTTTTTTTTACATTGTTTTCTGACCTATTTCAAAGGAGTCACTGAGATTGGACAATTGTTGTTTTGTGTACTCATATTACGTCACCTATTCTTCAAGATAATTTTATTTAGAACAAATCCTATAATATTCACATATTTTATAGATATAGCATATTTTATAAAATCAGATATAGCCATATTTTTAAAACTAATGATTGTGTCATTTATAATTGTATTTGACTTACTGTTTTGTATTGATTATAACCTGAGTTTATCAACGTGTATAACTATTATGTTAATTATTATATTATTAATTTTAATTAACCATACCGTAAAGCACATAATTATAAATTACATACCGATTATATATCTATATGCTTTAAATACCGATTATATATGTATATTTTATTATAAAATATAATAGTAACAAATTATTAAAAATTGGTTTCCTAAACGCAGGGTCTTTAGGTACAAGGCATGATGAATTTCTGGTGGCTATGGATCGATTTCAAGTTGACGTCATGGCAATTAATGAGACCTGGTTGCGCGCTGGGGAGGAGGGACGTGCGCCCTCTGTTCCTGGTTACAGACTTCAGCACATCCCGCGCCCCGACACTGTACGCAGTGGTCGCGGTGGAGGGGTTGCCTTTTATATTAGAAGAGGACTTAGAACGATGGCGTGCGTATTTCCAAAACACGACACAGTTGAACAAATGTGGATTGGTCTGAGTGTGAACTCGCTCAAAATTGCCATTGGTACCGCCTATAGACCCCCGTGGTTAAACATTGATCTTCTCTTGGATGTCCTTACAGATACTATGCAGGCATTATCGAACTATGATCACTTTGTTTTGTTGGGGGATTTCAATGTTAATCTGTTAAATAGAAATGACTCTAAAACCATTAAACTGGAAGCTTTTTTCAACTACCTACAATTAACGCAGCTAATCGCTTGCCCTACTCATTTCACTGAACTTAGCGAAACCTTGATCGATACCATGTCTACCAATATCCCAGTTAAGAGTGTAAATGTGACACCGATTGCATCACTGAGTAACCATGCCTTCCTACATTGCATTTTAAATGTTAAGAAAGGAAAAGTCCCGTCCAAATCTATTACGTATAGGTCGCTAAAAAGCGTTTGCTTGGATAAATTTAATAGTGATCTCTGTGAGATACAGTGGGACGATCTCTTTTCTTCGGAATGTGTTAATCGTATGGTCTCATTTTTTAACAGATATGTGACGGAGTTGTTTGATAAGCATGCCCCTAAAAAAAGTAAGGTAGTTAAAGAGCGTCTTACTCCATGGATAACGTGCAACGTAAAACTAATGATGAGATTAAGAGACGACGCGCGTAATCAGTGGCGTAATAATAAATCTGAATCTAACAGACTTTTTTATAAGCAGTATAAGCACTTAGTTATCGAAGCAATTCATAATGAAAAACGCGCTTACTTTAAGTATGATATTAATAGCAAAATTAAACATCCCAAAATATTATGGCAAAATTTAAAGCATACTGTCCTGCCAAAAAAAACTGATAAACTACCATTGCACTTTAACGATGCAGAGGCTATAAATACGCATTTTCTTAACGTTCCGGGTTCAAATGAAGTTACTTTTTCTCAACTTACCTATTTTGAGTTCAATAAACTTTATGACAACACCTTCTCACTTATAACTCCTACTGACACTGATCTATTAAAAATAATTAAACAATTACACTCAAATGCTGAGGGTACTGATAAAATAACCTTGGATATGCTCCTGATGACACTTCCGCAATGCTTAGATGTAGTAAAAGCAATCATTAACACCTCGATAGTTACGTCTGTTTTTCCAAGTGATTGGAAAGTTGCTTTAGTTCGCCCTATTCCAAAAACTCCAGACCCTCTCACGCCAAAGGATCTTAGGCCTATTAGCATTTTGCCATGCTTTTCAAAAATATTAGAAAAAGTTGTATACTCGCAAGTGTCAGCATATCTGGAGAGAAGTCTGATTTTACCAGAATATCAGTCGGGCTTTAGGGCTGGTCGTGGCACAGTGACAGCACTACTGGACGTTATTGATAATATTCTTGCAGCACAAGATTCTGGAATGTGCACCTTGCTGGTACTCCTCGATTTTTCTCGAGCGTTTGATTGCATCAACACTGCCCTTTTATTATCTAAACTATCTTATTATGGTTTTAGTGGTGATGCAGTTAAATGGTTCGACACTTATTTATCTAACCGAACTCAATTTGTAGAAATAATACACGAAGACGGGAGGAAGATCAGCTCTACCACTGCTTCAGTTCCCAGAGGTGTTCCGCAGGGTTCCGTATTGGGACCCTTGCTGTTTATACTATACTGCGCCGATATTACACAACATATAACAAATTGCAAGTATCATATATATGCGGACGACATGCAGCTATATTATTCTTTTAAGCCAGAAGAGTTTCAAACTGCAGTAAATTTGGTTAACGATGACCTTAACCGTATAGCAAAATGGTCAGAACTTAACTCTCTTATTTTGAACCCAGTAAAGTCAAAATACATTTTGTTTGGAACCAAGAAGCAGCTGGCAAAGGTCGACTTTCGAGGTGTTACTGCTAATGTAAATATAAGGGGTAATAACTTGGAGCGAGTTTTTCTGACACGTAATCTGGGTCTGCTTATGGACTCTGACTTGCGGTTCGAAGAGCATATAGCGGAGAAGGTTCGCAATTGCTTCTACCGACTGAAGATACTTTACAAAGTTCGTAAATACCTCTCTCAAGAACTTCGTATCCAGTTGGTAGAAGCGTTGGTTCTCTCTAAACTAAACTATGCAGACGTTGTATATGGTCCACGACTATTATGCAGGACAAAACGCCTTATTCAACGTGTACAGAATGCTTGTGCGCGGTTCAGCTTTGATATTCCCCCCCGAAATCACGTTACCCCTTTTCTAAATAATCATCGCTTATTAAAAATGAGATCGAGGAGGAAGCTGCATCTTGCTGGTTTGCTTTTCGGAGTGATTAAACTGGGTAAGCCTCTGTACCTTACAAATAAATTGTATTGGGCGGGCGATGATGAACCAAACCGTCTCCGGAGCTGTCGGAATCCACTTCGAATTCCGCATCATCGCACTGCAGCATTTAGAGGTTCATTTAGGTATTCCGCCACTAGATGCTGGAATAATATTCCCCCTCCAATAAGGAATTTACAAAATAAATTTACATTTAAAACGAAATTAAAAAAGTTCCTTTTGGAGAAACAAGTAGAATTCCAGGATCATGTGGCGGAATTTTCTTTTCTATAGGATTAAGTTTTAAGTTTTGTTAATGTAAGTATGTAGTATATAAATTATATAATATTATGTTCATACTTATGCATATATAAATATATATATATATATATATACCTGCAATATTATAATATGTTACAAGTAAATATTATTAATTTTATTATTTATTATCTGAGTATAGGTATATTATACTAATAATATCTATTTATAATAGTAAGTAACTATATTTCGCATAGATAGATTCATAGTTAAGAGTGCGCAAGAGTCATTATTATTGTTATAAATTATGCGTGGCGTCACCCGCATCAAGGTCACGGCTGAAAATCAGCGCTGTATGTTCTTGTGTATGCAAGGCATACAGCATTATGCTGAGCCGTGACCTTTTTTCGGGTTGTGCCACACATGACAGGTGTTAACCCGACGCTTCTATCGCTTGATGCCTTATTTGTTTTAAGTGCACAAGTGCTGGAAGCGTCGGGGGTGATTTACTTATAATGTTATGTGTGGCACAGCACTTTAATAAACATTTTTTCTTTCTTTCTTTCTTCTTTCACCAACCCGCATTGGAGCAGTGTGGCAGGTCTGAGCTCTAAATCCCTCTTTCCTATGAGAGAGGAGGCCTGTGCCCAGCAGTGGGACGTTAAAAGGCTGTAGTGGTGGTGGTGGTGGCTGTTGCTGGTTTAGAAATAAAACGGAATATAAAAATGTAAAAAAATGTATTTAGCTCAACCAGTCACAGTATATGGTGTCGACCCAGCACATGAAGCAGGACACGCGCGTCGCGACATGTGTAACAACATGCGCCAAGAAATGTAAGGAATGAAAGAGGCAAGAAATTATGAGGGTATGAAAATAAGTACGATGGGATGACTAAGGATGTAACTTTTCAAATAGGTATGAAAAGAGATGAAGAAATGTTAGGCATGAAAGAGGCAAGAAAATCGAAAAACGTCAAGCGATCTTTTAAAAAGGGTATTGCTAGCGTATAAACAGAGAGTTATATAAAATGTATTTAATTGTAAATTATTGCTCGTCGGGCCACACGACAGCCTCGATCCAGTCCAGGTAGCTAGACACGCGCGTGTACACCGCCGGCTTCTTGGCGCATTTTCGCCCGAATGACGTCACGCCGATGACGTGGAAGATGCACTTGTTCTCGAACGACGTCACCTGCAGCGGCGACCCGGAGTCACCCTGCGAAAAAAAAAATATGCCTGTGAGCGTTGCGATTTCAAATGCGCCCAGTCCAGCGCACTGGACAAGCACACGAGGACTCACACTGGTGAGAAGTAAAAAAGTCTAAAAGTCCACATGAAGCTTCATGAAATGTATGGTCTATAGGAAATTAAGTGTGGAATGAAACAACTTTTTGGCTAATCACTGAGCAGAAACTTAGGTATATAAAAATAGTAGGTTTGAATTTCAGTTTTTACAAATACAAAAGGAACGGATACCACGTCGCCGTAGGTATGAAAAGAGATGAAAATATGTTAGGCATGAAAGAGGCAAGAAAATCGAAAAACGTCAAGCGATCTTTTAAAAAGTGAATAGGTAGGTACATAACGACCTGTATAAGCGTCTACCTGTTGCCGTTATCAATATCGAGCAAAAACGAGCAAGAACGAAAAAAATCACGTTTGTTGAAACAAACGTGATTTTTTTGCTCCTGATATTTAAGGGGGCTCCATGAATGGAGCTTCTTAGCACCTCTCAGCATCTTAAATATTTATTTTATTCTGTTTTTTAGTAAGTATTTGTTGTTATAGCGGAAACAGAAATACATCATCTGTGAAAATTTAAACTGTCTAACTATCACGGTTCATGAGATACAGCCTAGTGACAGACGGACGGAGAGACAGACAGATAGACAGACAGACAGACGGACAGCGGAGTCTTAGTAATAGGGTTCCGTTTTACCCTTTGGGTACGGAACCCTAAAAAAGTTCAGTGGAGGACATGAACGTATATAAGTGGGAGCAACAGTGTCACCTGGCACGTGTCTTTCTCCCCGCGCGTCTCGCCGGCGCACATCTGTCCCTCCCTGAAGCCCTTCCAGTTCCGGTGAAACGTGCTCTGCAGCGTAAGGTTGCAGAACTCGTTCTCCAGCAGAGTCAGTGACACCTTCTGCAGCACGTCCGACGTTTTAGTTGGTTGCCCTGGAATATATATTTTTGTTGAGTTTATAATTGTACGGTACGAACGACTAATTCTGCACCTTTCAAAGAAAAAAAAACCGCATTCAAATCGGTTCACCCGTTTGTGCGCTACGGGGGAACAGACAGACAGCACACACACACACACAGACACGTCAAACTTATAGCACCCCGTCGTTTTTGCGTCGGGGGTTAAAAAATGATGAGAGTGAATTTTATTGATGCGCGCGCACAGGAAGACATGAAAAACGACATACTGAAGTTAGCAACGTCTGACAGTCAAGAGATTAGCGAGCAACTTGAATTTGCGTGCCAAAAAGCTTATATATGTCTTTGTATACATATATAAAACAAAGTCGTGTTAGTTCGAACACTTATAACTCGAGAACAGCTAGAGCGATTTTCATAGTTATTGATTTGTTGTATTTGTCTCCGTCCCGAATAGCACAATAACTATTAAAAACATTGGAAAATTGTCGAAAAAATAAAATAAAAGAAAATATATTTTCCCATACAAAATGTTCATGGGTTTCGTAGCTGTCAAACATTTAATTGTCATCCCGTCGATACGGTAAACTCTCACCCGTACCTCTCATACATTATGTAATATATCTTCTGTGCGTGTGTTCGTCACCGGGCAGGACGAAGTCTGCCGGATCCACTAGTATAAGTAAGTATATATATCGTGGCCATATCTTAGAATTGATTACTTCATGATGTGATTGATCATTTCATGAAACGGCTCTGTTTCATGGTACGGCTACATATCTAAAACTGACGATATTATTTAAGTGTCAACGTTGAGTCCGCATCATTTAATGATATTTTCATCCACGTTTGGCCATTTCATTTATGTAGGGTATCAATGATATCTGTGATATTATATTTGTAATGTCCACATGTCTTTGTAAATGCACCAGACTTACATCTCTCTAATAATCTCTATTCCCTTGTACTTTGAAGAGATTAAAATGGCGTTCCTAATTACTTAGTGTGCAACGGTGTTTCCTTTTACCTCAATATTTTTTAATATTAAAATTTAAAGGTTCAATAAAAATTCCAAATAATTTTTATTTTTATATATTTTTATATTTTTTCCAAAAAAAAAAAGGTAGGTTAGGTTAGAACATAAACAATCATGTTCTATTGGCTCCCAGGTAGTAACGCAAAAACGACGAGGTGTTATAAGTTTGACGTGTCTGTGTGTGTGTGTGTGTGTGTGTGTCTGTCTGTTCCCCTGTGGCAGTCAAACGGGTGGACCGATTTGAATGCGGTTTTTTTTTGTTTGAAAGGTAAATTAGTCGAGAGTGTTGTTAGCTATGTTTGATGAAAATCGATCCAAGATGGCCGCCGCTACAAAATGGCGGATTACATATTTTTTCACAACTCCCTTACTATGGGTATCAAATGAAGGGACTTGACTAGTAGAATAGCACTATGCAAATCCAAGATGGTCGCCGCCACAAAATGGCGAATGTCGGGGGTTTTTAAATTTTAAATTTATACTTGTAATCCATTGAGTTTTTTGCGTGGTCAGACTGGTCACCCTACTTTCTTTTATTTGTTGTTTAACCTAAAACTAAAAATGTATTTATATCACTGGCATTTGTAAAATTCAAGTAGGTAGTTTTGTGTTATAAAGACATTTCACTTCACTTTTATCTTCAACTAGCGGTACGCCCCGGCTTCGCCCGTGGTACATAATATATAGCCTATAGCACTCAGGGATCACGTATATATCCAACGGTGAAGGAATTTTTGAAATCGGTCCAGTAGTTCCTGAGATTAGCGCGTTCAAACAAACAAACTCTTCCGCTTTATTATATTAGTATAGATTACTTAGCGCATTATTATTTACTTTTTTATAAAAAATATTGTCCGCCGTTATAATGTCATCACATAAACAAAACGATAACAGTGCCTCTAACGGTGCGTCAAGAGCGTCACGGGGGGGGGGGGGGGGGGTAAATAGGCCATTCATATTTTTCAAGTGCAGCAAAGTTAGCACATGATGTGTTCCGACTTCCGAAACTGCAAACTTGGAGACTACTGGTAGTAGTCCTAACAACATTAAAAAATCACAATTTTCTTTTCAAACTATAGCATATTTATATTTTCTCAAAGGGGGGGCAGCTGCACCCCCCTGCCCCTACCTGACGACGCCCTTGGTGCATAATGTAATTATTTTACGATATGATCACTAATGTTTGGCTTTATCATAAAGTAGCCACATATATGTATATTACAATATCTTAGAGTAGCCATGCGTGACATGACAACTAATGTCATGATATTATTAAACGTTGATCATTCATTGATCTGGCCAGGGGGGTTATTCTGTAACTTAGTTAGCAACTGAAAATAGTTGCCAACGAATTAGTTCGATATATATCAAACTATATGTATGTATGTATGCAATGTATATCAAACTAATTCGTTGGCAACTATTTTCAGTTGCTAACTAAGTTACAGAATAACCCAGCAGGTCATATCATGATGTGGTCATCGTATTTTTTCCATTTAAATAACAGAACCGTTTCATAAAATGATCAACCACATCATGAAGTAATCAATTCTAAGATATGGCCACGACATATATTCCATTTGCTTGCTTACATCTCGACTTCGCAAACTCTGATTGTAATTAATTATTTGCATGCAAAGAAATATACCTTCTTAGGCGTGTGCATAAGTACATACACTTTTTTTATTCATCTAGTCCTTACTGCGATCTCACCTGGTGGTAAGTGATGATGCAGTCTAAGATGGAATTTGGAATTGGAAGAGGTATGTCACTTTTCATTAAATCGGTTCTGATCGGTTTCTACGCGACATCGACAGATTACACAATCTTTAGCATTGTATATTCATGAATTGACAAAAAAAGTCTCACTCGGATCAACGACGCCCCATCCTGTGGCTACGGCCCTAATGTACCCCGGGAAGTTAGGCTCCGTCCACAGACACGCCGGTCGGATGGCGCTCGTGAATTTCACGTCGGCGTCCAGTTCGAATAGTGCAATGTCGTCATATTTACTCGGTGATTGGTAGGCCGGGTGTTTGTGAGCAGTCTTGATAGGTACCTGGAATATATATTTTTTTTTATTAGTCCACAAAACTGACACATTGTTATTAAGATACTTAAGCTACTTAATATTACAAAAAAAATTGTTAAACAATATTGTTGAAGTGGACATTACATGCGTAAAATATAAAATACAAGGTAACTAATAAGTGTAAAAAGATGTCTTAACTATAGCTTAATAGAACAATATTTTTTTTATTTTTTTTTTATAGAAACGTAAAACATTAAAAAGTTAGTTTATATGTGGTAAGCTTATTTTTAATGTTTGGTATGCTGTGAGCGGTTGCCATTATAGTAGAGGAGCCGAGGATGCTAAATGTGGATTTACTCGAGCGTCGTCGGGACCTAGTAGATTTTATAGATTAGTTGATAGGAAGAATAAGAGGTGATATAAGGTTTTCCATTTCAGTGGTGGGGAAAGCTTCTAGCTGCACGCTCTCATCTTCAATAGACGATTTTTATAACTTCGGCTTGTGGAAATCGGCTGATTATATATTTTTTTGTTAATTTTGCATCATTTCCTTCAAAATAGAAAACAATTCAACTCTCTTATCTTAATCTGACGCGCTCGAGTAAATCCAAAAATCCCCTCTTGGGCTCCCCTACTATTGGACACTCTCAACGTTGACGTCGCGTCAACGCGACGTAGTCGCTGCACAGACGTTGGAGAAACGCCAACGCTCGCAAAACGCCAGTGGGATAGGGGCCCAAAATGTCTTACGATTGTGTAAGCGACTACTGACACGAGGCAAGACGAAATCTAAGCGTTCAAGTAATTCAGGTGCATCAATGAAACCTTCTATCAATTTTGAAAGAAAAATGATGTCAGCAATCTTTCTGCGATCCTTGAGGGATTGCATTTTATAGTACAAGAGCCGAGAATCATACGTAAACAATGTTTTACACTTGAAATCTTTATAAGATAGTTGATACAGAAAGCGTTTTTGGATTCGTTCTATTTTATCGATATGAACCTGATATCCTGGATTCCATACCGTGCTACAATATTCAAGGATGCTACGAACAACACTGTTGAAGACAAGTATAGATAAACTTGGATCGTTGAATATTTTCATTTGTCTAAAAACTAGTCCTGATAACTTTGATGCTTTAGATGTTATATGCTCGACGTGTTGGCGAAAACTTAATGCGGAATCTATTGTAACACCAAGGTCTCTTATACTGTGCACTTCCTCTAGGCTAAGATGATTTATTGTATAGACACATTGTAACGGATTTTTTTTCTGGTGAATTTAATGTGGAAACATTTTTCAATACTTAAGGTCATATCATTTCTAGTGCACTAGGAATAAACGGTGTCCAGATCATTTTGTAGCATTTCTACGTCAGCTTGGCTGTTAATGGTTTTGTAAATTTTAATATCGTCTGCAAACATTTTGAATTTAGAGATTAAGTTAAGTGCCAAATCGTTTATAAAAATTAAGAAGAAAGTAGGACCTAGATCTGATCTTTGAGGTACACCTGATGGTACTTTTATCTCGTACGACTTAAAACCATTAACAGCAACAAGTTGCGATCGATTTTTTAAACAAGATTCGCACCAGCGCAACAATGAGCCGTGAATTCCCATAAACTCAATTTTTGACAATAGAATATTGTGATTGACTATATCGAATGCTTTACGAAAGTCAGTGTAAATTGCATGTACCTCACCAGTAGCATCTAATATTTCGGCGATATCAGAAATGTAACTAACTAAATTAGAAGTTGTAGATTTGCGAGGGCGAAATCCGTGTTGATGTGGATCTAGAAATGATGCTATGTGTGAATAATTTTTTTTTGAACTAAGTAGGCTTTCTAAGATTTTTCCACAAACTGATAAGACAGATATAGGCCTATAATTTTTTATATCTTTTGAGTTGCCAGACTTATGGATCGGTGTTATATATGCAATTTTCCATTTGGCAGGAAAGATACCCATTTGCAAAGAATAGTGAGTGGCTTAACTAATTGGTGAACGCATTTTTTTTTATACTGAAACTATAACCAACCAACAATATACCAGAAAATATTTATTTATATCTCACATTTGGAAACTGTGAGATATCGATATCGATGATTGTCTAAGCGAAATGCTACATTCCCACCCTCAGTGTGGATGGTGTAGATGGGTCGCTTTGTCCAATGTTTAACAATCTACTAATTTTATATGGGAACCCAATCACAATATCTCCTACGTTCGCTAGTCTCGCCAGGAGGATATCGTACTCACGTCGATGGGGTTGGCACCATATGGCGCGTTGGGATCCAGGTTGAGGACTCCGAGTCTCACTATCTTGGGTTCGGGATACTTGAGAGGCCGGCGTTCGATGGAGGTCCAGGTGCAGTGCGCCGCGGACAGCACGAAGCGCGGGCTGATGAGACTGCCGCCGCAGTGGAACACGTAGTTGTCTGACACGTCCACCCAGCCGATGGCGGCCTGGGGGCGAACAGAAAATTTATGTACAAGCTATATTTTAGGAAAAATTAAACCGACTTCGGTCTAGCAATCTCAGAGATGTGGGCCCTGCCACTCAAAAATATTAGTGACATATACATTTATGCGTGTAACTTCGTACATAAGAACGATAACTAGGATGTGTTATATACTAAAACCTTCCTGAACATACATAAATACATATGAGTCGAAAACAGAACCTCCTTTTTTGAAGTCGGTTAATAAAAGGAAAAGTTGACTAACTGACTGACCGACTGACTGATCTATATCAACGCACGGTTTTAAACTACTGGACGGATCGGGCTGAAAGGCGTGCAAATATCTACGAGTACTACGACGTAAGTATCCGCTAAGAAAGGAAAAAAAATTCATCCCCTAAATGGCTTAATTGATGACCCCAACGTCAATCGCTTCTCGAATTATGTATGTGACCCTCCTCACCTATCTGACACGCATGCCCAGGTCACCACCCTTTGGCATGATCTATGAAACCCTAAAAATATTGTCTCTAAGCTGTAGGCGTTTGTGGCTAGTGGTTAAGACTTCGGCCTCCCGACAGGGGGACCGAGTTCGATCCCCGGCACGCACCTCTAACTTTTTGAAGTCATGTGCGTTTTAAGAAATTAAATATCACTCGCTTCAACGGTGAAGGAAAACATCGTGAGGAAACCTGCACGCCTGAGAGTTCTCCATAACGTTCTCAAAGGCATGTGAAGTCTCTCAATCCACACTCAGCCAGCGTGGTGGACTACGGCCTGAACCCTTCTCACTTTGAGAGGAGACCCGTGTCCTGCAGTGGGCTGGTCATGGGTTGATCATTATGATGATGCTGATGAGTGGGCGTCTGTCGGTCGACCACTCACCATGTGAGGGAACTCCTCTAGCTTGGCGTCCTCTCCGCCCACGATCAGCTCGACGCTGTTGTAGTCGCACTTGGGCGCGGAGATGCTCATCGCTTCTGGTTCCACGTCCAGTGTGATGAATCTTACAGTTTGCACCACATGGCGACTGTACTCCTCGCACTCTGGTAGATAGATAGAGAGAAAGATAGAAAAATGTATTAAACAACGGTGTCGGTTTGTTCGGGC
This sequence comes from Melanargia galathea, assembly GCA_920104075.1. NCBI lineage: Eukaryota > Metazoa > Arthropoda > Insecta > Lepidoptera > Nymphalidae > Melanargia > Melanargia galathea. The sequence goes on along the minus strand of OV049857.1, from coordinate 7,751,112 downwards.
CGATTTTCGGAACTGGTGGAACTACCTACTGCTTTTGATTAGAATTTCAAGGGCACGTAGACAAAACAGATGTAAGGGGGACCGTTATCGGAAATTAAGATTAGGTAATATGTAGTAGTGATGATTACTGACAAGATACCACATAAAAACGCAATGTAATGCAATCAGCGCTAATATCGCGCTACAGTATCTACTCCATAACCGTATTGACCACGAGTTGTGCGCACAATACTAAATAAAACAACACTAATATTTACTACAAGTCTGACAAATGTGTTTAGGTAGTAAGTATGTATAATATAATAATAGCGTAGTTTTCGATAGCGGTCCCCTTATACTCTATATAAGGAGTGATCTAAATTGCCATTTCCATAGTATTATGTCGTATGGACTCATACTATGGGGTAAAGCGGCTGATATTGAAAAAATTTTCGTTTTACAAAAAAGGGCAATTCGCGCAATTTATAATTTAAAACCGCGGGATTCCCTTCGAGAGAAATTTAAAGAAATAGGTATTCTTACGGTAGCTTCTCAATATATCTATAACAATATAATTTTTGTTAGGCAAAACATTCACAGTTACATTAAAAAGTGCGAATTACACGACAGGCAATTAAGAAATAGAAATAGGCTCGTGATTCCTCAGTTACGCCTCAAAAGGGTCCAAAGGTCATTTGTGGGAATGGGCGTAATGTTCTATAATAAAATTCCACAAGCAATCTTAGACTTGCCTTTACACAAGTTTAAGAACTCTATTAAAAATATGCTCATAAAAAAAGCATATTATACAATTGAAGATTATATAAATGATAAAAAAGCATGGAGCAATTTCTCAATGTCTTAAACCGAGTATTTGATTATTGGTGTTCAATTCGATGCTTTGATCATGGGTAGCCTAAGTATGTCACGCTCTCTTTAAACATTTCTGTGGTGGTGTCGTGTGGTGCGGGTTGTTACGTTCCCTCGAATATGGTTGAGCGAAGCAATGGCTGGATCATGCGTCATGCTCGTGAACGGGTGCCACCGTCGGAAATGGGGCTACTTTTGTCTGCCCTTCTTCACATGTGTAGAATTGTAAGCACCATTCCGAACCTGTGGTAGATTCATTTGTCGATTCGTAAACGCTTCCGAAAGTTTATCTGAATAAAATTATGATTACTTATATAAATGATAAAAAGGCGTGGATTTGACTCGTTCCAGCAATGCGTGAGACGGCAATTCAATCATGTACTTACCATAAAATTGTTATATTGATATTGTAAATTTGGAAAAGAGCAACCGCCGAGTTTCTTGCTGGTTCTTCTCGGTTGGAACGGCATTCCGAACCAGTGGTAGATTCATCTGACTATTCAAAAGCACTTGTAAAAGTTTATTTGAATAAAAAACTTTTCTATTCTATTCTATTCTATTGCATTTGATCCTGGAAATTCAATGAGATCCACGAGTACGATATTGTGGGCATCTCCGGAACATTATTTTTAACCAGCCGATGTGCCCATTGCAACTGCAGTTTGCCGATTGGTTTGGGCTGTGTCAGTAATATTGGTTCTCTTGAGGATCTCTTCATACGAAGTACCCGCCTCTTCTTAAGGTGTTACGTTTTCCATACTAACTTCATGTTACCATTCAAGAGCGAATGGATTATATATTTGCACTGAAATTACATCGCACAGCCTTAATATAATTTTTAATTTGCGCGAAATTATATTTACCTAAAGAAAACATTACATAGATAGCTTAAGTATTATAATAGCCATCTATTAAACGCTGTTTTGCCAAGCTGACCGAGATGGCTTTACTTCACCTTTAGCTGTTTATGTAATGTTTTCTTTATGTAAATAAAATTTTCCGCAAATTAAAAATTAAATTAAGGCTGTGCGATGTAATTTCAGTGTAAATATAAAATCCGTTCGTTCTTAAATGGTAATAATAAATTAGTATGGAAAACGTACCACCTTAAAGACATTATTTTGAATCAACACTAAAGTAAATCTGGTTCTTCTACGAATATACTCCGAGCATAGCTCTCTCCATCGCCTGCTGAGTGACCCTGAGCCTTCTTATGAGGCCCAGAGTTGCCGACCATGTTTCAGTTTCATAAGACAGCACTGGCAACACGCACTGGTCGAAGACTTTCGTCCAAGAGCGTCACCAGCTGATGGGCAGGGGGAGAGGGGTTCATGTTCATATATGGAGGATGAGAAAAGTGGCATCGTCGAGAGGTTATGAAGCTGTAAAGCAAGTGTTACAAGTTCTTGACTTGACTGAAAAACTGAAAACTTGTCAGTAGTAGTAATCGTATAAAGTTATTAATTACAATAAGTCGAGAGAGAGAATTCAGGACGTTGTAACACTTGGCTATATTTTTAAAAATCTCTTGATCTCTTGGTGGGGGGGGGGGGGGGGTAAGCTGCCCTTACCTAGTGCCCGAACTTACTCCCCCTTGGCGACGTCCATGCTTAGGGATTTCTCGAAAAAGGAAGGTGCTCGATGCGCGACCCCGCACAGGCAATCTCAGCATTGGAAGACCCCTCACTGGGTGGACGGCTCAGGTTGTCAGGCGAATCGCTGACAGCCGCTGGACACAGTGGCACAAGGTCGTGTTCTGTGGCGATCCTTGCAAAATCCTTGCGATCTATGGTTACTTACTTCTATCGCTAAGCCTCGTGTTTGTTTTTGCCGGTGCAATATAATCATTCCACACGGGCCGATTTCTGAAATAATGGAGAACATAATCATTTGTTTTAAATTGTCACACGCGTTCACTGCCGCTGTTCAATCTATACTTATTAAAAGATTTCAAGTCGTGACTGCCTGACTGACTGATCTATCAACGCCACTGAAGTTATAGAAACTTGTAATTTTGACAGTAGGTTCCTTTTATGGCTTCAATAGTCCCTTCTTAGTGTGCGCCTAGCACACTAGCGGCCTGTTTCACCACCTTCTGATAAGTGTCGGATAGCTTATTCACAACAATTTTGTCTTTGTAACTTGACATAAAGTAATAAAGTGACAAAGCTTAGGTACGTTTAGGCTGTCCGACTTTTATCAGAAGGTGGTGAAACAGGCCCCGAGATAGGATTACTGACTGACTATCTCAGGCTAAGAGTGAAATCTATAAAGCGTACTCTGTCTCTACTCAGACTCAAGATAGAGTAAAACCACGAGTAAAACAGACAAATTTACGTCAGGGACATATTATTATATGTAATGACTAGCTTTTGCCCGCGGCTTCGCCCGCGTGAATTTCGGTTCTTTTTCACAAATCTTGAGGGATAAGTAGATTTCTGGTCCACCCGCCCCCCGCCGCGCGGCGGCGTACCGCGGTACCGCGTACGGCGAGCGCAGGCGTTCCGTGCAGCGCGAGCGCCGGCCGTCGCGCGCAGCGAAAATACCTATCAGGGCGTTTTTTAACATAGGTACTTACCGATTTCAACAAAACTCCTTTTTTGAAAGTCGGTTAAAAAAGTAGCCTATGTTACTCCTTGGTTAATCCTCTACTTGTCTGTGAAAGTCCCGTCAAAATCGGTTCAGGCGTTCCGAAGATTAGCCTGTTCAAACAGACAGACAGACAAAAATTTTAAAAACGTGTGATTCGGTTATGGTATCGTTCAAATAACCATATGAGCTTAATATGTGGTAGTTATTTCGAAATTACAGACAGACACTTCAATTTTATTTATTAGTATAGATTATCCCGTTGTCTCTTACAAAACGCTTTCGGCCAACGTTTCTGGTACGAACCGCTAGGGTATTTAACGCCCTTCCGGCGTCCGTGTTTCCCGCTTCTGTTCTTATTATTCGAGTGCCTTCAAGGCAAGATTGAATAGGCGTTTGATGGGCAAGCGCATTCCAAATTAGACTTCATCATTGTTTTCCATCATTCATGATTGTCGTCGAGCGTAAGCCTATCTGACAATAAAAAAAGTCGGAGTCGTTATCGTGTGTCCATAGATATAACTGTCATGTCTCCTTCTGGAGGCTCTTCGCACGAGTCTTGGCGAGTGGAGGCTGTAGAAGTGCTAGCCATCCAGACCCTCGATCCTCGCGTCCTTTGACTCGCGTCCGAAAAACCTCGAGGGAACGAGGGGACACGAGTGCACCGTCCTCACTCTCGCACTCGAGTTGCCTCGTGTAGCCTCGTGAAGAGTCTGGATCGGGCATCAGAAAATACTTACTCAGAGGGTAGCGGGCTGCGATCACTGCAGCAAACTAAGATGGTGTTGGAACTGCTTGAGCAATACGTTGGTGTAATGCCGGATCTCCTGAAATTATTGCAGGCGTTACTTCGGACGTATTTTCGGAAGACTGACCCGTTGGCGCGGTTGGCAGTGACCCTGCTTTCCGCTCCGGGGTTGCGGGTTCGATTCCCGCCCTGAGTCTGGGTGTATTTATGTAAGTATATAAGTATGTATTATGTATAAATACTATACTATATATTTAATAAAAAAAAATATATATCTATATTGTATATATGTCTATCAGTCAGCTGTTACCTATAACACAGGCATTAAGTTGCCTACTTTAGGAACAGACGACCGTGTGTGTATGTGTGAATATTTATTTATTTATTTATTATTTGATAACTAGTTATCATTCTTATGTAAGTAGGTACCAAGTTATATATAATACTAGCAGACCCGGCAGACGTCATCCTGCCCGCTATTAGCGCCACCTACCGGGTCCAATTTTTATACTTATAAACCTTCCTCTTGAATCACTCTATCTATTAAAAAAAACCGCATCAAAATCCGTTGCGTAGTTTTAAAGATTTAAGCATACATAGAGACATAGAGACATAGGGATAGAGGGACAGAGAGAGTTTATCTGAATCTATACTAATAAATAAAATTGAAGTGTCTGTCTGTAATATCGAAATAACTACCTCATATTAAGCTCATATGGTTATTTGAACGCTACCATAACCGAATCACACGTTTTTAAAATTTTTGTCTGTCTGTCTGTCTGTCTGTCTGTCTGTCTGTCTGTCTGTCTGTCTGTCTGTCTGTTTGAACGGGCTAATCTTCGGAACGGCTGAACCGATTTTGACGGGACTTTCACATACAAGTAGAGAATTAACCAGGGAGTAACATAGGCTACTTTTTTAACCGACTTTCAAAAAAGGAGGAGTTGTGTTTTTCTACCTATGTACACCGATATCTCCGAGATTTCTGAACCGATTTGCGTAATTTTTTTTTAATCGATAGAGAAACATTGCGACCCTGTTCTATAAAAAATTTGGATTCCAACTCCTCAATCCTGATGCTGTAGGGGACCTAATCCCCAAAACTAATGGGTTTTAGAAACTTCCGGTTATTTAAATTGATATTGGGGGTACCAATTAAAGACTTTATCGTTGAATGAACTCGAGTAGGTACATATCCAACTCCTCAACCCTGATGCTGTAAGGAATTGTATTCCGAAATCGTGGGGATCCCACGGGATTTTTCCGTTATGGGGACGGGTTTCTACAGATAAGCTTCTTCTTTATGTTCTGGAAAATCAAAAGTTCCCACGGGATTTTTAAAAACCTAAATCCACACGGGCGAAGCCGTGGGCATCATCTAGTAAAAAATATGTCTTAGACTTGCCTTTACACAAGTTTAAGAACTCTATTAAAAGTATGCTCATAAAAAAAGCTTATTTACAATTGAAGATTATATAAACGATAAAAAAGCTTGGATTTAACTCGTTCCAGCAATGCGCGAGACGGCAGTTCAATCATGTACATCTATCTTCTATCTATATACTAATAAAATCGTAGACTTGCCGTATCTGTACATTGAAGATTTTTGCAAAATAATAACTGGGGGATGTTAGGGATAAGTAATAGAACGTAAAAAAGCTATTTTTGAAAATTTTGTCTGTTTGTCTGTTTATCTGTTTGTCTGTTTGTCTGTATGTTTGTGCGCGCATCACGCAAAAACTACTGAATGGATTGCAATGAAACTTGGTACGATTTAAGTTCATACTACGGAGTAACATATAGGATACTTTTTATCCCGAAATTCAGCACGGTTCCCTTGGGAGAGGGGATGAAAGTCAAGATGTGTACTTAGCTGTAATTCATTAACGCGTGGTCCGATTTCATTCATTCTTTTTTTGTTAGAAAGGAAATACTTTAAAGATTACTGGCTAATCTCTCAAAGGCTGGATCGATTTTGATGGGACTTTCACTGGCGGATGTTTACATTTTGATCTACCTAAACATCCGCCAGTGAACTTTTGACAGTTTTTAGCAAGGTATGAGCTCAAAGGAGCTTAGGAAAGACAAAATGATTCCCACGGGATGTTTAAAAACCAATATCCACGCGAACGAAGTCGCGGGTTTCCGCTTGTTAATAATAATAATTGTTATAATGTTATTTTTAAAAAAGAGCAACCACCGAGTTTCTTGCAGGTTCTTCTCGGCTGGAACTGCATTCCGAACCTGTGGTAGATTCAATTGACGATTCAAAAGTACTTGTAAAAGTTTATTTGAATAAAAAACTTTTCTATTCTATTCTATTCTAAAGCGACTTTGTTTTATACTATGTAGTGATACCCATATGTCACTAATATTTTTAATTGGTACACTGATTTCTCTGAGATTGCTGGACCGAGGTCGGTTTAATTTTTTTAAATATACTTACTTAGCTTTTTATTATTAAAAATAAAATAATATTTACCACAGTCCAGTCCCGTTTCATTACCGTAATAGTAATAAAATATGCCAGCGAGCGCGCTTATCTGGCGCGTAATTTCCTTTCATACTATACCTACCTAACATAGTTTTCGTGGGCGGATTAGTGAATCATTAATAACAGTTCAAATCATTTTTATGGCTAAACCATATTGTAAGATGGTGATGGTAAAAAAAAACCCAGCTGAAATTGTTGTGGGCTCTTCTCAGCCCAGGGCGAGTTTGGAACCCTCGTAGTTTTAGTTTTAAGTTTTCGTTAGTAATTATCACCATTACCTGTTCTTAAATTGACGTTCAAAAAGTGTATAGTGTACCAATTTTGAATAAAGTTTATTTGAATTTGAATTAAAATCTTCTAACGGATGCTCGATATCGCGTTCATTCGTTACAAAGTTACACGCATGACTGTACCCATATTGTGTCACTAATATTTTTGATTGTTACCTATGTCGTGGCCAGATCTTAGAATTGATCACTTCATGATGTGGGCTGGGGCCGATCATGAAACAGAACCGTTTCATGAAATGCTTCATTGATCTGGCCAGGCCATATCATGATAAGGCCTGGCCAGATCAATGAATGATCATCGTTTAATGATATCAACAGGTAAACGCATGGCTACTTCATAGTTCATGATAATATGTTAAATATTAGTGATCATATCGTAAAATAGTTACATTATCCGCCGTTAGAGGCGCTGATATCATGTTGTTTTGAAATGATATAACAGAAAGTAGGGTGATCACGCAACGAAAATCAATGGACTATTATTGGGTTTCAAACGACGCGCGGGCGGGGCTCCGTCGCATAGTGGAGGTCTCTTCCCGCCCCTACACTCGCTTCCCATTTATGATTTAAAAAAAATTAGAGTGGTCATGATTTCACAAAATAAAAACATTACTTAAAAACTATGATATCATGGAAACCCTACATAAATGATAAGGCCAAACGTGGATGGAAATATCTTTAAACGTTGACGTTTAAACGATATTTTCAGTTTTAGATGGCCGTATCTGTGGCCGTATCATGAAATAGCCGGCCACATCATGAAGTGATCAATTCTAAGGTCTAGCCGCGATACCTACACCGATTATTCTGAGGTTGCCGGACCGAAGTCGGTTTAATTTTTCCTAAAATACCTACCTATTAAGCTGGTTGACGTAATAATAGTTAGTATTCCTTGCCGATACCTACCGGTGTTCACTCAAAGCCGACAGACACTTGGACTGAGGCGTGCACACGCCGTACCCGCGCGTGCGGCTCACTTCACACCGGTCGCCCTCTGCAACACAAACGCGTCATCACACTGTGTCCTCAGCAGGTATGGGTTGCCAGCAGGTATGGGTTGTCAGTGCTAGCCCGGAGTTGGTAGTTGGCGGTGTTTTCACCCCCCGTGCCTCGGAGAGCACGTCGGTCCCGGTTATTATCATGTCATGTGACAATTAGTCGTTTTAAAGCCCGCCTGCAATTGGAGCAGCGTGGCGGGTCTAAACTCTTAATTCCTCTCTCCTATGAGAGAGGAGGCCTGTGCCCAGCAGTGGGATGTTAAAAGGCTGTAGCGGTGTTGGTGGAACTTTCAAAAATGTAATATTATCTAAGGAGGGGGTCTACCCAAAACCGAAAAACATGGCAAGTGGTCTACGAGACAAAAAAGTTTAGGGACGTCTGGTTTAGAGATTGTGTAGGTAAGTACACAACAGAATTAACCGCAAAGTCGAACTCATAGGTTACGATAATTAAATTACAATACATAATTACAAGGAAATAACACAATACCACATTTCCGAGCATTAATTATTAGTCCTCTAATAACCAATAGGTAGGTACCTACTACCTAGGTATTATGATAATAATATAAATCTATCTATAATAATATAAAGAGGCTTGTCCTGACTGATCATCAACGCACAGCATAAACCACTGCAGCTAGAAACTTGAAAATTTCACAGTAGCTTCCTTTTATGACGTAGGCGCACACTAAGAAAGGATTATTATTGCAAATTCCATCCCTAAGGGGGTTAAATAGGGGATGAAAGTTTGTATGAAAGTTCTTCATTTTTCACGTCATTTATCAAGTTATATCCATGAAAATTGGTATTTAGGTTTTCGGTCAAAAATAAAGAATTACGTGTTTAAGGAATTTTGCAAAATCTATCCCCGACGGGGATAAATGTTTGTATGAGATTTGTATAAATCCACGCGGGCGAAGTCGCGAGCATCAGCTAGTGAACTTATAAAGTGCTCAACGAGCCTAAACAAGTTTTCACTTCAAAAAGTATTATATATTATAATATTTGTTGCTGTTGCAGAAATACATTTTTTTAATTGTTGTCTATACTTAGCTAAGTATGTTTATTCGAGAAGTTGAATCTGAGTAGGTATCAATATACCAAAATAAATTTAAAATTTAAAAACCGCCGACATTCGCCATTTTGTGGCGGCGGTCATCTTGGATTTGCATAGTGCTATTCTACTAGTCAAGCCCTTTCATTTGATACCCATATTAAGGGAGTTGTGAAAAAAATATGTAATCCGCCATTTTGTAGCGACGGCAATCTTGGATCGATTTTCATCAAACATAGCTAACAACACTCTCGACTAATTCAACTTTCAAACAACAAAAACCGCATTCAAATCAGTCCACCCGTTTGAGCGCTACAGGGGAACAGACACACACACACATGCTATTTTAGTTCCAGATTAAACGCTATTTTTCTTGGGTAGTTAGGTAATTAAGTATAATACTTAGTTAGGTTAACTTACGTTTCAGAGCGTGTCCATGCTGAGCGCCCACGAGAAAAACGACACCCACTACAAACAGCATACTTTCCCGTCCGTATCTGCAACGTAAATATTTTTTAAAGCGAAGTATTCTCAAAAGTCCAAGTCAAAAAAAGTATATTTATTCAAAACGAGCGGATACCCGCGACTTCGTTCGCGTGGATATTGATTTTAATAATCCCGAGGGAATCATTTTGTTTTTCCTATGCTCCTTTGAGCTTAAACCTTGCTAAAAACTGTTAAAAGTTCACTGGCGGATGTTTAGGTACATCAAAATGTACCTAAACATCCGCCAGTCATCCGCCGCCAGTGAAAGTCCCATCAAAATCGGTCCAGCCTTTCGGAGATTAGCCAGTAGTCTTTAAAGTATCTACTTTCTAACAAAAAAAGAATGAATGAAATCGGACCACCCGTTAACGAATTACAGCTAAGTACACATTTTGCCTTTCATCCCCTCTCCCAAGGGAACCGTGCTGAATTTCGGGATAAAAAGTATCCTATATGTTACTCCATAGTATTAACTTAAATCATGCCGAGTTTCATTTCAATCCATTCAGTAGTTTTTACGTGATGCAGACAAACATATAAACAGACAAACAGACAAAAATTTCAAAAATAGCTTTTTTACGTTTTATTACTTATCCCCCAGTTATTATTTTGCAAAAATCTTCAATGTACAGATACGGCAAGTCTACGATTTTATTATATGTATAGAATAGATGTATAGACTAGTGGACCCGGTAGACTTCGTCCTACCCGGTGACATACTGACATCGGCGCCACCTAATAAGACCCGGTAGGTTATCTGTACCTACCCGGTAATTGTGTTTTCAAACCATCCGGGTACCCATTGAAATATACACAAAAAATTTCATCCAAATCGGTCCAGCCGTTTAGGAGTTATATATACCTACGGAAGAATTATATATGTAGGTACAGGTGAGAGAGTTTACCGTATCCATTACGAAACCCGTGAACATTTTGTATGGGAAAATGTTTTTTCTTTTATTTTAATTTTTCGTTAATTTTCCAATGTTTTTAATAGTTATTCTGCTATTCGGGATAGAGACAAATTATACATGAAATCAATAACCATGAAAATCGCTCGACAGCCGTTCTCGAGTTAGATACTAAGTGTTCGAACTTCGAACTAACACGACTTTGTTTTATATGTATAAGATTGGTTCCTTGTACACTTTTTGAGCGTCAATTTAAGAACATGAAAGTGAGGTAATGGTGATAATTAGGTACTTATGAAACTTAAAACTAAATGTACGAGGGTTCCAAACGCGCCCTGGTCTGAGAAGAGCCCACAACAAACTCAGCCGGGTTTTTTTATTATCACCATCTCACAATGGACAAGTTTCCAATATTGGAACGAAGTTCCTTATCGCGCAAAAGGGGGCTAGACGGAAAAAATTAGAGAAAAACTTGTAACGACACTTTTTGCTACAGTTGTAAGCCGTGCGGCGTGCGCGTGTTTCTCTGTCTGTCTCTCTCTCTCTCTCTCTTATAGAAAGCAAGCCAGTTATTTTGGTTTCGTCTTTCTATTTCGCATTGAACAGTGTGGTGTCGCGACGATTATTTTTGTTGGTTGTTGGTTGTTTTGTTGGTATGTTTGTTGTTTGTTGTTGTTGTCGGGTGTCCCTTGACACCTCTCAACTTTTTTTTAAATTTATATTAAGTAAGTATAAGAATTTAAGTAAAATAAAACAAAAATCTGAAAGAATTATTAAATTATCTCAAAAACTGAAAAAGTTATTGAACTTTAAAGTTGCTAATTTCGTTTCATGCGGCGCTCAAGCGTATAACGTCATTCAAACCGCTGAGAGGTATTTTTTCCATGTAAATTTACTTGTTTTACCAATTTCTCCTTGTCTTTCCAATTTTTCGAAAAAATCTATGGGACCATTTTGCAAACATCCTCAGCTGTCGATTTAAAAAAGAATCACGCAAATCGGTTCAGTAATCTCGGAGAAATTGGTAAAACAAGTAAATTTACATGGAAGAAAATACCTCCGAATAGACGCTGTGACGTCATATTCAAGTGAGAAATTTTGCGTTAAATACATGAACTTAAATAATTAATTTCTCCTTTTTCACTGATTTATTAGTTTTAATATTTTAATTGTGTTAAAAATGATATTTTGAACTTCAGGAAACTTCCTCATTATGGTTTAGTGTAAATGATTTGAACGGTTGGCTTTTGGAGCATACTATGTCCATGGTTTCCTGTCATTAAAAAAAATGCGAGGTAGTCTTTGGGGATGCCGGTATAAGTGAAAACTGGATTAAAGACGTTTAAACAGTATTATAGAAAGCGTTCGTCCATTCCCGACTTACTTAGTTATTTCACTTCTATCGGCAGTCCCCAAAGCGTGCGGTGACGATGACGCGAGTTTCACGCTTTTTGTTCACCCAAAAAGTACACATATATACACAGTATACATATAGCTCATGGGAAGCGTGCGGTGACGATGACGCGAGTTCCATGATTTTTGTTCACCGAAAAAGTGCTCAACGCGCCTAAAAAAGTTTTCACTTCAAAAATCTTTTATACCTACGCTATAATTTAAGCTTTTTCAATTAATTTTCGTTTTATCAATACCTTTAACTTATAAACCGGAAATCCACGATTCCCTCGGGATGTGTGAAAAACCGAAATTCACGCGGGCGAAGACGCGGGCTTCGCTAGTTATTTATAAATAAACGTGTAAAAAATACCACCTTACCTTAATAGTCAAACTAAGTTAGACACAAAAACACTTCAATATTAAGTAGATACACTAAAATAGTTATAAATTATAAAAAAATATATAATTTTTTTTCTATATTTTTAATCGGTGTCCTTTCCGGAGCTGCGAGATCCGCACTGTGCCAATCCTGTTTTAATTCATTATCACAAAAACGTGTAGGTATATTAGCAGACATGACGCATGGCGCATGACGCATGTCCACAATATATTATATTACTAGTATGGCGCGTGGGTGCGCGGCCCGCTAAAGCGGAGCGCGAGGTTTCGCTTTCGGGTATTATGGTTTCAGCAGCCTCCACCTATCTCTCCCATATTTCTAACCCTTGATCATTATCACTCTCCATATTTTTTCTCCGAATCATTTGTCAGAATTTGAGTTCTTCCATAAAAATAAATTTTGAAAAGGAACTGTATCAAAGTCTAGCATAGTTCCCAACTTGTATTCTCTTCAATATTCGCCATATATTTTGCATGGAAAATAAATTCCGCCATCTTGTTTTTTTTTCTGTTCATCAAGTAAATTTTTACACGTTTTGACAATCTTTTGCCAAATAACCACTCTTCCATCTTTTATACTCTGTGAGAGATATACACAGACGAAATTTGTATGGCCGCCATCTTTGATCCGCCATTTTGGACTTTTTTTTCAGCTCACTGCCAATTGGATGAGGTTTCAATACCCTGGCCGTGCTCCTTCACCCGTCTCCAAAATCTTCAATCATCAGCTCTTTCCATATTTTTCTTCCGCATGAATTTTTGTTTTCTATACGAAACCATCCGTGAAAAAACTTTGTGTGAAAAAATAAATTCCGCCTATCTACAATACCCTGCCCGGGCTCCTCAACAATCTTCCAAACCCATCATCATGTCTTCCCATATTTTTCTTTGAAAGTTCTCCAAAGAACCGCATCAAAGCCGTGCATAGTTCAAAACTTGCAGTCTCTTCAATATTCGCCATTCATTTTCTATGGAAAAATAAATTCCGCCATTTTGAATTTTTTTCTATTAATCGAGTAGACCTTCCGATCCTGATCATCTTTTGTGAAGAAACTACTCTTCCAGCTTTTATACCCTCCGAGATGAACACCGACGAAAGTATGGCGGCCATCTTTTTTTCGACATTTTGAATTTTTTTTCACCTCACTGCCAATCGGATGACGTTTCGAGTGACATTTGCTCGAGCACCCCCCACCTAACTTCAATACCTTAAGCGTGCTCCTCTCCCGTCTCCGAAATCCTCAATCATCAGCTCTCGCCATATGTTTGTTCGGAATGAATTTTTGTCCTCTCCTATACGAAACCATGCGTGAAAAAATAATTTTTCATACAAAATTTTACAGGAGAGGTGATCAATGACATCAAATGAAAGGGCTTGACTAGTAGAATAAAAATAATACACTACGATAAAGCCTAAAGGTAAATGGACACTTTTGTATGGAAACCATACCTACGGCGGACACAGACGAAATTAAACAGTATGTATTCAAATACGGCAATGATCTACAATGACATAGGTCGCATTGTTATGGGTCATGTCAATCTCAAATAAAACCGGCCAAGTGCGAGTCAGGCTCGCGCACCGAGGGTTCCGTACTCCAGAAGTATAAGTACAGATTGTACTTATTTTTTTTTCTGTTTTTCATTAGTTTGTCTTAAAAGGTAATTTGCTAATTAAGCTAGACTTCTAAATTGTATGAGCGCTCATACAACTCAGAGGTCTATCTCAATTGCCATCAACTATGTATGTATGGGGACACCCTTTAATTTCCAACTTTTTTTATTTTTTGGAATTTATTAATTTTAGAGGCTATATATACTTTAGTATCTGGTATAAATTTCAACTTCCCAGGTCCACCCGTTCCTGAAAAAATCGGTGGTGACACACGGACAGACATACGGACAGACGGACAAGAAAGTGATCTTATAAGGGTTCCTTTTTTACCTTTTGAGGTACGGAACCCTAAAAAATTGAAAAGTTTCGGTATATGAAAATGTGGGAAAAATATCATTATTAACAGTGTGGGAAAGATATGCTATCAAATTGCTATTTGTATTGTGGTGTTTTGATAACACTTTTGCGGTTTACCCTTCAATAAAGGCCAAATTATAAATAATGCAAAAACAAACGTCCGTCGACCATTCGATCGTTGCAATTGTGCTGAGTGGAATATGCATTGCGAGGTATCATGTTCTCCACAAAACGTTTAGTTTCGTTAGTAACACTGTACGGAGTTATAGTCGCTATAGGTAAGTGTTTTTATTGTATTCATTACTAGCGGTCCGCCCCGGCTTCGCCCGTGGTACATAATATTATATAGCTTATAGCACTCAGGGATCACGTACATATCCAACGGTGAAAGAATTTTTGAAATCGGTCCAGTAGTTCCTGAGATTAGCGCGTTCAAACCAACAAACTCTTCCGCTTTATTATTTTAAGTATAGATTAACGACCTAAGGTAAGTAGGTACCTAATTCTAATTTCTAATTAGGAAGCGTTTTCGATGAAAGCTCCCAGGCGGCTTGGCTTATTTCCATATTTTCAACAATAATTGTCGTCATATTTCAACTAATTTACACAAACCTTAAGTATAGATACACTTAAAACTTCCTCATGAATCACACTCTGTCTATTGGTGAAAACCGTATGAAAATTGCAAAGTTTTTGAGTTTATCGCAAACAGACAAATACATAGATATACGCTCTCATTCATTTATCTATGGATATACGCGATGCGACGGGGGACTTTAAATAATACGTACATATATAATAGTATACATAATATATTATGTAGTGATTTGATGACTTAAGATTTTGATTTAACAGAGAGCAAGAAGTTCCGTTCAGACTACACGTACCACCCGAGCGTCGACGGGTGGCTGAAGTACCATAACGTGCCCGGCACATGGCACGACGCGCGGGAACGCTGCTACCTGGAGGGTAACTTACTATTAATTAATTCTATCCCTATCTCTTTCACAATGCTCCCTGGGAATAAGGAGAGCGCTATATCAAAACCTGTCTGAGACACCCACATATGCACAGGAATGCAATACAGTGCCACCAACTTATCTAGTGACATATCTAGTTCTATATATATCTATCTAGTGATATCTACTTGACAGCGTTGCTAGTAGAGAATTTTTTACTGTCACAGAAATCCTAATAATTTAAGGCACTAGAAATGCGGTGCACGCGTGACCTTGTCGCTGCGCTGAGGACGCGGACGTCGCCAGTGCAATGATGTGTGAAGTAACCGAACGATACAACTGCATTTGCAACCTTATGGTGCTAACCCTACGGCTTAATTCTGTCTGCACAGCATTGGGCGTAAATGTGTTTGCGTGATTGCTTAGAACTAGACGTGTGTAGATATTATGTAGATATGATAGATTGTAGATTTATGTTTGTGATTTTAAATTATTTTTCTGATTTTTAGTAAAAATAATTCTACAATTTAGACAGTAATTTTATTAAAGTTATCCGCGCCGAAATTACGCCGAAAACACGCCGCCGCCGCCGCCGATTTTCGACCGGCGTCCGCCGCCGGAGATTTTAGCATCGGCGCACATGTCTATATACTCTGATTTTTAATTCGGTGGAATTCTGACAGCTGTCATTGTCATTTTCAGATGAGTTATTTAACATCTATGAAGTACGATTTTACCCCAAACTACTTTCGTTCGTTCGTTCGTTTCAACCAATGGACGTCCACTGCTGGACATAGGTCTCTTGCAAGGATCGCCACAGCACACGATCTTGTGCCGCCTGACTCCAGCGGCTGCCAGCGACTCGCTTGAGATCGTCTGTCCAACGAGTGGGGGGTCTACCTGCGCTTCGTTTACTGGTGCGAGGTCGCCATTCGAGCACCTTGGGACCCCAACGTCCATCGGTTCTTCGAGCAATGTGCCCCGCCCATTGCCACTTCAGCTTCGCGACTCGATGAGCTATGTCGGTAACTCTGGTTCTCCTGCGGATCTCCTCATTTCTGATTTGATCCCGCAGGGATACTCCGAGCATAGCTCTCTCCATCGCCCGCTGAGTGACCCTGAGCCTTCTTATGAGGCCCATTGTCAGCGACCATGTCTCAGATCCGTAAGTCATCACTGGCAACACGCACTGTTCGAAGACTTTCGTCTTCAGACACTGAGGGATATTGGACGAAAAGACATCTCGAAGTTTCCCGAACGCTGCCCAGCCGAGTTGGATTCGGCGGTTGATCTCTTTGTCAAAATTGGACCTACCTAGCTGGACCGTGTGTCCCAGGTATATGTACTCGTCTACAATTTCGAGTGCAGAGTTCTCAACGATTACCGGGTGGAGCGGAACATGAGCATTAGACATGACCTTCGTCTTACTCATGTTCATTTTTAGGCCCACCTGTTGAGAAACTCTGCTGAGATCGTTGAGCATTGTATTGAGGTCTCCCAGAGTCTCTGCCATCACGACTATATCATCGGCAAACCGTAGGTGAGTGATGTACTCGCCGTTTATGTTGATGCCAAGCCCGTTCCAGTCCAGAAGCTTAAAGATGTCTTCCAACGCTGCGGTAAATAGCTTCGGGGAGATAACATCTCCCTGACGCACTCCTCGCTGCAATTGGATTGGCCTCGTATTCTGGTCCTGTATACGGACTGACATAGTGGCGTTTTCGTACAAACACTTCAGCGCTTGGATGTACCGATAGTCGATCCGGCATCTCTGCAGTGATCTCAATACAGCCCAAGTTTCCACCAAATCAAAGGCTTTCTCATAGTCCACAAACGCTAAGCAAAGTGGCCGGTTATACTCTTCGGTCTTCTGTATAACCTGCCGCAGCGTATGGATGTGGTCTATGGTACTGAAGCCTTTTCGGAACCCGGCTTGTTCGGGAGGCTGGAAGTCGTCGAACCTACGTGCGAGACGATTCGTAATGACTCTCGAGAACAATTTATAGACATGGCTCAGCAGCGAGATGGGTCTATAATTCTTCAGCAGGGTATTATCGCCCTTTTTGAAGAAAAGAACCACCACGCTTCTGTGCCATGCCTCTGGCGTTGTTCCCTCGTGAATGACGGAATTGAACAATCGCTGAAGGACTTTGAGTATTGGTCTTCCACCCGCCTTCAGGAGTTCTGCAGTGATTCCGTCATCACCTGGTGCCTTGTTGTTTTTAAGCTGCTTGAGAGCCATACTAATCTCGTATAGGCTGACGTCCGGGATATCTTCGGTATAGTGTCGGGTCAGTTTGGCTCTGGGATCTTTAGCCAAATCTTCAACAGGCTTCTGTGTTGAGGTGTATAACTGTCCGTAGAACTTCTCGACCTCCCTCAAAATCTCAGGTTTTGACGAAATGAGACTACCGTTGTCGGTCTTCAGTCGCGTCAGCTGGCTCTGACCAATAGACAGATCTCTCGCGAACACCTTTGAGCCTTTGTTACGCTCAATGGTCTCTTTGATACGTTCGGTGTTGAAGTATCGCAGATCGCGTGTCTGTGATTTAGAGATCTGTCTATTAATCCGCCGATAAGCAAGGGCGTCTCCTGAAGACTGCAGTCTCATTTCATGTCTTTGTTCCATGAGATTGAGAGTATGGTCTGAGAATTTTTTGGTTCTATTTCTACGGTGGGTCTTAAAGAACTTAGACCCGACCGCATGGACAGTTTCCACCAGCCTGTTGTTCAATTCGTCCACTGAATCGCAATCTGCCAGGCAAGCGAATCGGTTTTGCAATTCGAGTTGGAAGCTCTCGGGGTTCTGGATATGGGCACGAGAAGGTCGGAGCGTTGACTTCATCAGTCTGGCCCTTTCAAGCTTTATTTTGAGATTCAATGTGCCTCTTACCATACGGTGATCGCTGCCGGTTTTTACCCTGTTGATCACAGAGACATCATTGAATACGTGCCGTTTTGTAGACATGATGAAGTCGATCTCATTTCTCGTAGAACCGTCGGGGCTCATCCAGGTCCATTTCCTGTGTGGCCGCTTCTCGAAGAAAGAGTTCATCATATAGAGGCCCTCTTTCTCCATGAAGTCGGCCAACATTTGGCCCCTATGGTTCCGTCGCCCATAGCCAAATTGTCCCACTTTCAACTTTACACTGCTTCGCTTACCCAGCCTTGCGTTGAAGTCCCCCATCACAACATTGTAGTAGGTGTTAGAGGCATGCATGGCTTTTGATATATCCTCATACATGACCTCTACCTCCTCGTCGCTATGTGTCGATGTCGGTGCGTAGACCTGTATGACCTTCAGCGAATACCGTTTGGTTATTCTGAGTATAAGGTACGCTACCCTGCTCGACACACTTTCGACTTGCACAATGTTGTTAACGAGGGACCTGTGGACGAAAAACCCGACACCACCCTGGGATTTTTGATCACCCTCCCGGTAGTAAAGCAAGTTGCCGGATTTAAGGATTATCGAGTCCTCCCCCTCTCTTCGGACTTCAGATAATCCTATGACACCCCATTTCAACTTGCTCACTGCTTCTTCCAGCTCGATAATCTTTTCGTCGGTCCTCAAAGTGCGTGCGTTATATGTTGCCAGGTCCAGTCGTCGGGGTTGGCAGCGGAATCTCTTCCGGAGATTCTTGACACCCCCTGCCCCGCCGTTACCGTAACCGCTGCCAGAGCTAGGAATAGCGGGGCCGCCGGGGACTAGGGGCTGCGGCTTTGTTCTAATATCCATACAAGGGTATGCCCATAATCGCCACGCTGGGCAGGCGGGTTGGCGATCGCAGGGCTAGACTATTGCACCGATGTCGCTGCTGCCCGACATCGGCCCTTGCCATTTCTGTAGTCTAGCCGATATGAAATGGTTATACCGCCATTTGTCGGTCGTCAGAGCCTCGTCTGTTGATTAGCAGGGGGCACCACGTGCAGGTGAGGTTGACAATTGGAGTGCTGAGATGGAGGTGCACTCCCTTACTCCCTTACTCCCTTACTCCCTAAACTACTTTAATTCCCTGTAAACATAAAAAGCCCTAAGCCGCGTAATAATATTAGTCGTTTCGCCTTAAAATAGAAACCGCTAAGAGTGGAAACTGGAAACTAGAAAGTGCACACTAACAGCAATAGAAAACAAAAGAAGCACATTGAAAAAATTTATTCAATCATGGAAGTCGAATGACATTATCACCATGGAGTGTCTGTCAGGCATTTGTCATATTTACATGCGGCAGTTGATTTTTATTTACATAAGTATTGAATTTTTTATCTTTTTTGTGGGAATTGTTTTATCTCTGGCAACATTACGAAACGTCAGAATTCCACGGAATTAAAAATCAGAGTATACTTAGAACTATGTTTGTGTATGTAGTAAGGTGGTGACATGCATTATGTATAGTTTGAAGTGGTGCACAACAGTTCTAATGTCATATAATATTATTAGGATTTCTGTGGTGTTCCCATACATTTATTCATCCGTTCGCGGTGACTGCAGGTGCAGTGTTAGCGTCACCTTTCAACGAGAGCATGCAGTCTGCGCTGCGCTCTGAGATGAACAGATCGTCGGACGCGTGCGCGGGCATCTACGTCGGGGTGCATTCCATATTCTCTAAGGGATATTTCTACTCCCTTGAAGGTAAGTAATTCTCGTAATTTTAGAAATTATCCTACTTCTTCAATTCCGTTCGGAAATCCGGATTCATATTCGAATTCGCCTGTCTATAGTTGGGAGATTACAAACGTGCGAACCGAGTCATAAATCATTTTTATCGGACTTCTCGCTCGCACTTACAGGCCTTATGGAACTGGAACCTGTTTCTCTGGTGTTGTGTGTAACAGTGGATAAGGATTTGTCGATAGTCGATAAAAGGTTATAAAGAGCGAGAGAGAGAGCCCTCACAACCCTATGATCGTAATGTTTTATGGCTCAGTTCGCACGTCTGTAATATCCCAACTATAGCGCTAACGTCAGTAAAATGGCGAATCTTTTAGGATTGCCTCTGTCCAAGATGCCCGCCTCTATTTTTAACCCCCGACGCAAAAACGACGGGGTGTTATAAGTTTGACGTGTCTGTGTGTGTGTGTGTGTGTTCCCCTGTAGCGCTCAAACGGGTGGACCAATTTGAATACGGTTTTTTTTTGTTTGAAAGGTGAATTAGTCGAGAGTGTTGTTAGCTATGTTTGATGACCAACATGGCCGCCGCTACAAAATGGCGGATTACATATTTTTTCACAACTCCTTTAATATGGGTATCAAATGAAAGGGCTGGACTAGTAGAATAGCACTATGCAAATACAAGATGGCTGCCGCCACAAAATGGCGGATGTCGGGGGTTTTTCAAAATTTTAATTTATACTTGTCACCGAAACTTTTAGGATTGCCTCTATCCAAAATGCCCACATCTATTTTCACCGAAAATTATAGGATTGCCTCTTTCCAAAATGCCTACATCTATTTTTATCGAATCTTTCAGGATTGCCTCTGTCCAAGATGCCCGTACAATGGATGGCGGGCGAGCCCGACAATGCTGGCAACAACGAGGACTGCATCGCGTTCACGAACCGCGGCGGAGTGGCGGACGTCAACTGCACTGAAGTGCTGCCGTTCGTGTGCTACAAGAAGAGTACTGAACACATGTCCGTCATGCCGTGCGGAACTACCGACACTGGTGAATACATACTTACATACAAATATACTGTCAATAACTGCCTCGTTGGTCTAGTGGTTAACATATTCGACCGCAGATCACGAGGTCCCGGGTTCGATTCCCGTGTCGGGCAAATAATTTTTTTTTTTACATAAAAATTATAGTCGGATGCTGATGCCTAATTTAGGTTTCCCTGTGCTATAGATATATAAAATTATTAGATATTGGGTTTTTCTGTCAAGAAGATCCAAAATCACACTCAATACGCACCGAGAATTCGACGTAATTTATTTGTTTTAGTGCACAAAAACAACCATGAAAGTGCCACTTTGCGCACTTAAACTGTAAACACAGAACTTCAGAAATAAATCGCAAAAAGGTGGTATTTCCTATCATACTACAAGCCTCCCACCAGACCTGACCAGTGACAATTTGGAAATCCCAAATTGCCCCTGCCAGGAATCGAACCCGGGGCCACCCACTTATAAGACCACAGCGTGACGCTGCCTGGCGCTGGCGTCAGCAGGCGAGGTCGTCCAAACGCAATCAAACGCGGACTGAGGAAACGCGGTTGCTCTTTTATCCATACAAACGTTCTCGCGTGTTTTCTCCCTGGTTTATGATCCTAAAGCAATGATTTTTTACAATAAAATAAAAATCAACCTCTTTTATGTCCCTATGTTTTCCTTTTTGAAGATACATTATTTTTATAAGCACTAGAACCGTTACAAAATGCTCAAAATTGCCTATTTTATATCGCTTTTAACAGAGGCCTAATGTACAAATTCGACAATTAATAATGAAAAAAGCAAAACATAGCGACACAGTATACAGTATACTATATCCTTTATACCTATTCAGTTTACGAAATATCTTTTAAATTGGTCCAATATTGGAGGAGGAAACACTAGAGAGCTAAACCTCGAATTATGACTTTTTACTTACGGCTATTGAGTCGGATTTGCAGTTGTCCTTATTGCACGAATTTGAGGCGCGGGACGGTCGGACGCGAGTCGCGACAACGATAGTTTTTTCAAATACCTCAAAAGTCTCTTCGACCACATTTCCTCTTAGCCCTCATACGCATTAGCGGTCAACCGCCTACGCGGCTGACCGCGCGGCTAGCCTCTTCATAGAATTTCGCCGCGGTTTAGTGCGTACAAAATGAGCGGTTGCATATAAAAATATAAAAGCAGCCAGCCGCGCGGTCAGCCGCGTACGCGGTTGACCGCTAATGCGTATGAGGGCTTAACATTTGTTATTTTTGACGTGATAACGTTTTATAAATCGATGAACTCCGGCTATATACACAAAAAAGCATGACTCATTGTCACGTGCCGCGCAACGTAGCGCGTAGCACGTAGCGCGTTACGCGGGACGTAGCACGTAGCGCGGAACTAAGCGTTCGGCTTTAGAAATTACACTTCTGCCGTGAGTGAATTGCAAACATACACACGTTAACGTGATAACGTGTTATAAATTGACGACCGTCGGCTACACGCTCTAAAAAGCATGACTCATTGTCACGTTCCGCGTGCAACCGAGAGCGCGGAACAAGCGATAGAGAAGGCACGATCGGCCTAAGCGTTCCGCTTGTGACGCATCTATCTCTCTTTATTTTCTTATGACGTTATCATGCAAAATTATCGTCCGTAAATCGACTTTACAGACAACCAATATTTTTTTTTTCAGAATATGAGTACGTAACAAAAACTGGCAGCTGCTACAAACTTCATACAAGCGGCAGAACATGGACCGATGCTTACAAGATCTGCTCCGCGGAAGGGGGATACCTGGCTGTCATTAACAGCAAAGAAGAAGCATCCCTTATAAAGGCTATGTACAATAAACATTATCAACACGATAACAGTGTTACATCCCTCGGTTTTCATGATTGGAACAAAGATGGCGTATGGAGGACTGTTCAGGGTAAGTCTCTGAAGTGAAAAACTTCTTTAGTATAATAAAACGAAAAAGCGACATCAAAATCCTCTCTCGCGTACCAGGAGTTCATAAAGGTGCGTCCAGACTTGAACATTTCACCGAACCGAACAGCGAACATTTCGGCGAACTTGTTACGCTCAATGTGGACGGCGCGCTTGGAGCGCTTGAGATGGGTTACTGCGTAACAGTTCGCCGAAACTTTCGCCGAACTGTTACGCAGTAACCCATCTCAAGCGCTCCAAGCGCGCCGTCCACATTGAGCGTAACAAGTTCGCCGAAATGTTCGCTGTTCGGTTCGGTGAAATGTTCAAGTCTGGACGCACCTTAAGGTGACTGGAGGTCGTTTGAGTCCCCAGGCGCTGCGCGAGTGCAGTTTTAAGTTTTCGTAGTATAGTCTGTTCGTTTTCTTACGGTCGCCTTTTGTGGCCGCCTCCGCCACGCGGTGTTTTGCCAAAGACACCGCCGTGACTTCAAAGCATGCCGCGTGGGGTGTACAGGCACAAGGGGTTTTGGCGTTTTATACCTACTCATATTTTTTCATTAAAATTCTCTTTCCTTTTTATATTTTTTTATATTCGTATTTTATTACAATATAACCATAAACATAAAATATAATATTCTCATGAACACGGGTCTTCTCTCAAAATGAGAAGGATTTTAACCATAGTCTACCACGCTGGCCAAGTGCGGATTGGCAGACTATTCGGAGATTCTGTTAGAATAGAAAAAAAATTACAAACAGAAAAAAAGTAATAAAAATAAAAGCAGAATACTAAGAGCACCTGCGCCTGTACCGACACTAAGTTACCGAACGAACTAAGTATATAAGATGGAAGCGGGTTAACATGGCAGAGGTAAACATACAGATCGGTTTCTACGCGGCATCGTACTGGAAAGATCGCTTGGCGGCAAAGCTTTGCCGGATTGTAGGGGCTGAATATAACTGTCACTCCACTCTCAGTGGTGACCCCGACGAGATATGAACACGCCACCTTCTGATGAGATGGATGTGGTTGGTGGGACGGTTAATTATAACACCCTGATCTGTTAATACTTTATTCTGTCGGACCGAGTTACTGACCGTTTACGGTCGAAAGCTGTTCGGCGGATGATCGAAAGCGTGTTCCCCAACGCCGCTTGCTCGGTTTGCCCGCTATTATTATTAAAAAAAAATATATAGTACTAGATGATGCCCACGGCTTCGCCCGTGTGGATTTAGGTTTTTAAAAATCCCGTGGGAACTTTTGATTTTCCAGAACAAAAAGTAGCTTATCCCCACGATTTCGGAATACAATTCCTTACAGCATCAGGGTTGAGGAGTTGGATATGTACCTACTCGAGTTCATTCAACGATAAAGTCTTTAATTGGTACCCCCAATATCAGTTTAAATAACCGAAAGTTTCTAAAACCCATTAGTTTTGGGGATTAGGTCCCCTACAGCATCAGGATTGAGGAGTTGGAATCCAAATTTTTTATAGAACAGGGTCGCAATGTTTTTCTATCGATTAAAAAAAAAAATACGCAAATCGGTTCAGAAATCTCGGAGATATCGGTGTACATAGGTAGAAAAACACAACCCCTCCTTTTTTGAAAGTCGGTTAAAAAAGTAGCCTATGTTACTCCCTGGTTAATTCTCTACTTGTATGTGAAGGTCCCGTCAAAATCGGTTCAGCCGTTCCGAAGATTAGCCCGTTCAAACAGACAGACAGACAGACAGACAGACAGACAGACAGACAGACAGACAGACAGACAGACAGACAGACAGACAGACAGACAAAAATTTTAAAAACGTGTGATTCGGCTATGGTAGCGTTCAAATAACCATATGAGCTTAATATGAGGTAGTTATTTCGATATTACAGACAGACACTTCAATTTTATTTATTAGTATAGATTTGGTAAAGTTTTCGAGGTATGCAAATTGAGACTAACTTTTATTTATTTTATTTAATAACAAAGTGGGTTTATACATAACTAGAGAATGCCCGCGGCTTCGCCCGCGTGAGTTTCAGTTTTTCACAAATCCCGAGGGAATCGTGGATTTCCGATTCCCGTTCCCGCTCCCTTTTCCAATCTTTATACCTCCTTTCAAGAAAGTTTGCCATAGTAATCTACCTATAGCTGTAGCTATAGATTTGGTTTTTTCAAAATCCCGTGGGAACTGTGGATTTTTCCAGCTTATAAAGTAGCCTATGTTTTAAGTCAGAGCATAATCTATCACCATTCAAAATTTCAGCCAAATCGGTTCAGTAGTTGCGGCGTGATTGAGTAACAAACATCCAAACATCCAAACATCTAAACATCCAAACATCCAAACATTCAAACATCCAAACATCCACACTTTCACATTTATAATATTAAGTAGGATTAGTAGGATATTGGGTTCTTCGTGCTCGTAAGCGCTAATTATACTGGTGCTATTCCAGGACAAAGTTTACAGGAAGCGGGTTACGCTGAGTGGGCGGACACACAGCCGGACGGTCCGGGCCAGTACTGCGGAGCCATGTTCACTGATACCAAGCTGGATAATTTCTGGTGCGACCGGGCTACAAGGTTCCTGTGCGAAAAAAACCCGGACAATTTGCAGGATTAACCTTGTGACAGACAAGGGTCAAGACAGTTTGTAGGATTAACTGTCACAAGGGATAAAACAACCAGGCTTAGTTTCGTACCACAGACTAAGTGCCATAACCCACTGGCGCGACACGTCGCGCGCGGCTAGCCGCGGGTTGTCGCGCGCGATTTTATTTTCTAAACAAACTCTATGTAAAACTGACGTGCAAAACCCACTGGCGCGGCACGAAATCGCGCCGCGCCAGTGGGTTTTGCGCCAAGCGTTTGCATAGAGTTTATATAGAAAACTAGCTTTTGCCCGCGGCTTCGCCCGCGTGAATTTCGGTTTTCACAAATCCTGAGGGATAAGTAGATTTCTGGTCCACCCGCCCCCCGCCGCGCGGCGGCGTACCGCGGTACCGCGTACGGCGGGCGCAGGGCGCAGGGGCGCGGGGAGTTCCGTGCAGCGCGAGCGTGCGTCGGCCGTCGCGCGCAGCGAAAATACCTATCAGGGCGTTTTTTAACATAGGTACTTACCGATTTCAACACAACTCCTTTTTTGAAAGTCGGTTAAAAAAGTAGCCTATGTTACTCCTTGGTTAATCCTCTACTTGTCTGTGAAAGTCCCGTCAAAATCGGTTCAGCCGTTCCGAAGATTAACCCGTTCAAACAGACAGACAGACAGACAAAAATTTTATAAACGTGTGATTCGGTTATGGTATCGTTCAAATAACCATATGAGCTTAATATGTGGTAGTTATTTCGAAATTACAGACAGACACTTCAATTTTATTTATTAAGTATAGATATAGATAAAAACGCGCGCGACAACCCGCGGCTTGCCGCGCGCGACGTGTCGCGCCAGTGGGTTATGGCACATAATGTTCGTTTTGTTACGGTCACCTTTGTCTCTCGCCGCCTCCGCCGCGCGGCGTTTTGCCAAAGGTACCGCCGGTGACTTCAAAAGATGCCGCGC
This sequence comes from Melanargia galathea, assembly GCA_920104075.1. Classification (NCBI taxonomy): domain Eukaryota; kingdom Metazoa; phylum Arthropoda; class Insecta; order Lepidoptera; family Nymphalidae; genus Melanargia; species Melanargia galathea. The sequence goes on along the minus strand of OV049857.1, from coordinate 7,724,846 downwards.
GGAGTGTGCCTGTACACTCCGCGCGGCATCTTTTGAAGTCACAAGGGATTTTGGCGTTTTATACCTAATCATATTTTTGTATTAAAATTCTCTTTCCTTTTTATATTTTTTTATAGTCGTATTTTATTACAATACTAGATGATGCCCACGGCTTCGCCCGTGTGCATGTAAAAATTTTGTTTGTAAAAATCTCGTGGGAACTTTGATTTTCCAGAACAAAAAGTAGCCTATCTGTAGTAGTAAGTAGTAACCCGTCCACAAAACGGAAAAATTCCGTGGGTTCCTTACGATTTCGGAATGCAATTCCTTACAGCATCAGGGTTGAGGAGTTGGACATGTACCTACTCGAGGTCATTCAACAATAAAGTCTTTAATTGGTATCCCCAATATCAATTTAAATAACCGACAGTGCCTAAATCCCATTAGTTTTGGGGATCAGATCCCCTACAGCATCAGGATTGAAGAGTTGGTATCCAAATTTTTTGTAGGACAGTGTCGTAATGTTTCTCTATCGATTAAAAAAAAAAATTACGCAAATCGGTTCAGAAATCTCGGAGATATCGGTGAAAAACACAACTCCTCCTTTTTTGAAAGTCGGTTAAAAAAGTAGCCTATGTTACTCCCTGGTTAATTTTCTACTTGTATGTGAAAGTCCCGTCAAAATCGGTTCAGCCGTTCCAAAGATTAGCCCGTTCAAACAGACAGACAGACAGACAGACAGACAGACAGACAGACAGACAGACAGACAGACAGACAAAAATTTTAAAAACGTGTGATTTGGTTATAGTATCGTTCAAATAACCATATGAGCTTAATATGAGGTAGTTATTTCGATATTACAGACAGACACTTCAATTTTATTTATTTAGTATAGATAACCATAAACATAAAATATAATACTATCATGAACACGGGTCTTCTCTCAAAATGAGAAGAATTTTAACCATAATCTACCACGCTGGCCAAGTACGGATTGGCAGACTATTCGGAGATTCTGTTAGAATAGAAAAAAAAATTACAAATAGAAAAAATTAATAAATATAAAAGCAGAATACTAAGAGCACCTGCGCCTGTACCGACACTGTTACCGAACGGACTTTATATAGGGTATCATGGGGACTGCTTCCGAAAATTTAATAGCGCAATTATTATACTATATAAATACAATCTTATAGGGTAGGTATCGGCCTTGGCGCGCGTGATAGTTTGTAGGTACTCTGTGTTGTAGGTACCTGTATGCAAATAGGTCACACAACGTACAGGAAATATTTTTCTTTTGTCATCAAGGAATGTATTTTTTTTTGTAATAACTAAATTTTTTTCACGTTTATTTATAGCATGTCATCAGTAATCGTCAGTACCTAGGTACACAGAAACGAAGACAGGTGGTTCACAGTAATGATGATTACTACCTATAAAAAACGTGAAAAAATAAATTAGTTATTACAAAAAAAAATGAATTTTTAGAGCAATACCTTCAAAAAAACAAATTAAAGTATTTCCTGTATTTTCCGTAAGTTCACAATGTAACGCAATCAGTTGACGCCTACATACCTATAGTTGTCGCGGGCCGTCCGACACTCGCGAGGTGAATGCCCTGAGTTTTGCAAGTTGTTCATTGCAGGTTTTGAAAATACTAAACTTAAAATACTATAATATATTATGACAAAATATGGTTATTGGTATTGGATTATGTTTAGGTAAGAAATAGCGCTAAGTTTTCGAAAGCGGTCTCTATACCCTGTATAATAGATAATATTGTATTTGTATAATTATATTATGTAGATAAATAAACATTTTCACAATTGAAAGTTTAAAACACCCCCGACATTTTGTATCTATGAGAGTATGTACTTATGTATCTTCCCAACATCCTGCTACCCACCACTTTACTGCTACATCATTAGCCATTCACCAATTCGTCTACCAATTATTAATTATAAGGGGTGTAAGTGGCCCAAATTCCACGTATGTGGCCAAAGTCAACCTCGCACCTGCGCGCGGTGCACCCTGCCAATATGCTAACGAGGCCCTGACGCTCTCAGTCCCCTCTACGGGTCGTTGTGCCTGATACCACACAACTTAATCTAGACGGTATCACCGCTTTGTGGTAGGATCCTACCCCGAATCCGCCACAGTGTGGCTAGCGACCACACTTCAGCCGTAATCTGCCGCAAAGCATCCGTGTGTTCCGGCAGCGAGGTGAAGAGCCAGTCCCCTTCCTCAAAAGCCGGCAACGCAGTAGTGGTTCCTCAGGTGCTGCTAATGTTCATGGGCGGCGGTAATCACTTAACATCAGGTGACCCGCTTGCTCAGTTGCCCGCTATTCCTATATAAAAAAAAACTAGCTTGCTTTCTATAAGAGAGAGAGAGAGAGAGAGAGAGCAACTATAGCAAAAAGTGTCGTTACAACTTTTTTCCGTCTAGCCCCCTTTCGCAACGCGCAATAAGGAACTTCATTCCAAAATCGGTGGGTCTACGTTTACTAGCTTAGAAATAAAACAGCATACATTGAATGGTAGAAAAGATGTATTCAATGTAACGTTTGAATATAATTATTGGTCGTCGGGCCACACTACAGACTCGATCCAGTCTACATAGCTAGACACGCGGGCGTAGATGCCAGGCATGCCCGCCTTGGCGCATTGTCGCCCGAATGACGTCACGCCGATCACGTGGAAGATGCACTTGTTGGCACGCGACGCGACCTGCAGCGGCGATCCGGAGTCACCCTGGGATTTTTTTTGAATAATTAATAAATAATCAAGTCTAACATCACTACATAGTATAAAACAAAGTTGCTTTCTCCGTCCCTATATCCCTATGTCCCTATGTCCCTATGTCCCTATGTATGCTTAAATCTTTAAAACTACGCAACGGATTTTGATGCGGTTTTTTTTAATAGATAGAGTGATTCAAGAGGAAGGTTTATATGTATAATAACATCTATTAAATAGTGGAGAAATACTTTTATTTTTGAGGTTTCTAATGTGATGTCGTAAATAATTACATTTTTTCCGCTTACATTGCAAACGCAGGTTGAACCCTACGAGATTTATCAAAATAATGTACTAAGTATTGTACACATTGAAAAGGTCTACAGAAAAGTCCGCGATGGTATATGTCTATCTCTTATGGATCTCCCACAATAACATTTTTTTGTCATTTACTTTTTACGACAAATAATGGCTAATTTTCGAAGCGATTTCAACCAATACAGCATTAATCCTTATCTAATTAAATACCTTAAATACATTGTTGATTTAATATAAATCCATATGGCCCTTTACAGCAAATGATTTAAATGAATACTTTCGAAGATATTACAGATTTAAAAATTGCGGCGGCGCGGCGGGAGCGTGCCTATAGGCGCGTCGGTGGTTCTCCCTATAATAGCCCAGTGTCGATAATTTTTGAAAAAAAAAAAATCACAGTACATAGGATGAAAAAGATCTACAACTTTTGTATTTAAACTTTTTTCACATAACCTCAAAATTTATGTGAAAAGTTCAAAAAACCAAGTTTTTGGTTTTTTATTTTTATTTTTTAAAATAATTTTTTTTTCACGGAATCTGGTGAAAACTTACCTTTTTATGTCCCAAATACACTGTAATTTATTTGATTTGAAATATTTAGTTCTTCTCCTTATTTTTGACTTAATATCGACTTAATTCTGACAGCTGTCATTGTCATTTATAGATGAGTTATTTATATGGAGAACAGGGTTAACATCTACGAAGTACGATTTTACCCCAAACTACTTTAATTCCCTGTCAACATATTATAAAGCTCTAAGCCGCTTAATAATATTAATTGTTTCGCCCTAAAATAGAAATTGCTAAGAATGGAAACTAGAAAGTGCACACTAACAGCAATAGAAAACAAAAGAAGCACATTGAAAAAATTTATTCAAAAATGGAAGTCGAATGACAATATCACCATGAAGTGTCTGTCAGGCATTTGTCATATCTACATGCAGCAGTTGATTTGTATTTGCATAAGTTTTGAATTTTCATCTTTTTTGTGGGAATTGTTTTATCTCTGGTAACATTATGAAACGTCAGAATTCCACGGAATTAGTAATTCAGGTATAAGGTGAGATATAATAAGTTCATTGTGGAAAATATCGTAAAAAGTCAAGCCGCCTGGGAGCTTTCATCGAAAACGCTGCCTAATCCCTGAGCGGGTAGTACCTACGCATAATATGCTCTACTACCCGTGCGAAGCCGGGGCGGGTCGCTAGTTAATAATAAAACTAATTTATTATTACAGTACTTTTTTGCTTAAAAATAAAATAAATAAAATAAAAATCACTAATTTCGACCCAATATACTATGTACTTACCTATATTAGTTTTATTAATACCTACTTATTTTCCTTTTAATATACATACTTTGACCGTCAACATACTTTCCCCCGAATTCTTAACCACTGGGCTATCACCGATTATAGTAGGTATAGCAATCTGCGCGGATTATATTAAAAAAGATCAGTAAAGGGGCATGGACGTATAAGTGGGGGCAACAGTGTCACCTGGCAAGTGTCTTTGTCCCCGCGCAGCTCGCCGGCGCACAGCTGTCCCTCCGTGAACCCGTGTATCCATTTCCGGTCGAAGTAGTCCTGCAGCGTGAGGTTGCAGAACTCATTCTCCAGCAGTCTCAGTGATACCTTCTGCAGGACGGTCGAGCTTTTGGTCGGTTGTCCTGGAATAGGTACAATCTTCTTTAGGCACGTTATGGAACAAGTATAAATTAGAAATTTAAAAAACCCCCGACATTCGCCATTTTGTGGCAGCGGCCATCTTGGATTTGCAATAGTGCTATTCTACTAGTCAAACCCTTTCATTTGATACCCATATTAAGGGAGTTGTGAAAAAATATGTAATCCGCCATTTTGTAGCGGCGGCCATCTTGGACCGATTTTCATCAAACATAGCTAACAACACTCTCGACTAATGCACCTTGAAACAAAAAAATTCAAATCGGTCCACCCGTTTGAGCGCCACAGGGGAACAGACAGACACACACACACACACACACACACACACACACACACACACACACACACAGACACGTGAAACTTATAACACCCCGTCGTTTTTGCGTCGGGGGTTAAAAATGATGAGTATGACGCGCGCACAGGGTGACACGAAAAACGACACACTGAAGTTAGCAACGTTAGACAGTCGAGAGGTTAGCGAGCAACTTGAAGTTGCTTGCTAGGAGTGTGCGGAGTACAGTCGCCATGTGATGCAAACTGGACGTCACACTGGACGTGGATCCAGAAGCGGTGAGCATCTCCGCGCCCAAGTGCGACTACAACAGCGTCGAGCTGATCGTGGGCGGAGAGGACGCACAGCCAGGGGAGTTCCCTCACATGGTGAGTGGTCGACCGACACGCGCAATACACACAGTCCGAGAGTTGCGTGGGTAGGATCTCTATATTTCTTGTTTAATCACTTTACTCGTTGAAATACTCTTTTATGCAGTCGGGTTTATGTTTTTTGAAGTTATAGGCGTGTTATGAAAAAATGATGAGAGTGAATTTTTACGATGCGCTACGATTACAAGGTGACATGAAAAACGACATGTTGAAGTTGGCAACGTCTGACAGTCGAAAAGGTTAGCGGTAACAAGGAACTATAGAACGTACCCACTCGACCATCTTTCGACTGTCAGACGCTTAGCAAAGAAACATGGCCGGCTGTTGCGCCATCTAGTGTCTGATTGTAATTATTTGCATGCAAAGAATAATATAACTTTTTACGCGTACATAAGTACACATACCTTTTTTATTTATCTATGAATTAGCCCTTCACTGCGATCTCAGCTGAAGGTAAGTGATGATGCAGTCTAAGGTGGAAGCGAGCTAACTTGAAAGAGGTTTTATTAAATCGGTTCTGATCGGTTGCTTTGCGACATCGACAGATAACACACTTTGTCAAATTGACCATTGTCACAAAATATTTAGTATTTTATAATCATGAATTGACAAAACAAGTCTCACTCGGATCAACGACGCCCCACCCTGTGGCTACGGCCCTAGTGTACCCCGGGAAGTCGGGCTTCGTCCACAGACACGCCGGTCGGATGGCGTTCGAGAATTTCACGTCGGCGTCCAGCTCGAACAGCGCTATGTCATCATATCTACTCGGGGAATTATAGTCCGGGTGTTTGTAGGCAGTCTTGATTGATACCTGGAATATACCAGAAAATATTTATTTCTATCTCACATTTGGAAACTATTCGATGATTGACTAAGCAGCGGGTACGAAACGCTACATTCCCGCCCTCAGGGTGGAAAAGTGATTCAAAATTTACACCATCAAATGCACGCACCATCGCAGGCAAATACAAATACCTCGGGTGTAGATGAGTCGCTTTGCTCCACGTTTAACAGTCTAATAACTTTGTATGGGAACCAAATTACAATATTATAATATCTCCTTTTTTTTTTTTTTTTTTTTTCGTGGTGGAAACCTTTTATAGGTACCCCCGTTCTTTGGGCAGAACGGGGGTTATGTGGGACTCCCCCTATGGGTATACCCTAACTAAAACCACCACGGCTGTTCCCTCTCGCTGACTGTGCTGGACGCCTGGGGAACCCGTTGTATACGTCCCAGGCATTATAATATCTCCTGCGAATAGTCTCGTCAGGAGGATATCGTACTCACGTCGGTGGGGTTGGCACCATATGGCGCGTTGGGATCCAGGTTGAGGACTCCGAGTCTCACTATCTTGGGTTCGGGATACTTGAGAGGCCGGCGTTCAGTGGGCGTCCAGGTGCAATGCGCCGCGGACAGCACGAAGCGCGGGCTGATGAGACTGCCGCCGCATTGGAACACGTAGTTGTCTGTCACATCTATCCAGCCGATGGCGGCCTGGGGGTGAACAGAAGATAGAGATATAAAATCCAAGTCATTTACTTAATTAAAAAAAAAAACGATGTGTGTATTTATGTACACGCGTAAGAAGTTATACTTCTTTGTATGCAAATAATTAGTTGCAATCGGACACTAGATGGCGCGACAGACGGCCATGTTTATTTACGAAGCGTCTTGACAGTCGAGAGATGGTCGAGTGGGTAAGTTCTATACTAGTTCCTTGTTACCGCTAACCCCTCGACTGTCAGACGTTGCCAACTTCAACATGTCGTTTTTCACGTCACCCTGCGCGCGCATCATAAAAATTCACTCTCATCATTTTTTCATAACGCCCCTAAAGAAGTACCTATAACTTCAAAAAACATAAACTCGACTGCATAAAAGAGTATTTCAACGAGTAAATTGATTAAATAAGAAATATAGAGATCCTACCCACGCAACTCTCGGACTGTGTGTATTGCGCGTGTCGGTCGACCACTCACCATGTGAGGGAACTCCCCTGGCTGTGCGTCCTCTCCGCCCACGATCAGCTCGACGCTGTTGTAGTCGCACTTGGGCGCGGAGATGCTCACCGCTTCTGGGTCCAGGTCCAGTGTGATGTATGTTACAGTTTGCATCACGTGGTGGCTGTACTCCTCACACTCTGGCAGATAGATGACAGAAAGATTGACCACGAGTTGTGCACATTACATTGCTGGTTTGCAAAATATTAAACAGAATAGAATAGAATTGAAAAGTTTTTTATTCAAATAAACTTTTACAAGTACTTTTGAATCGTCAATTGAATCTACCACTGGTTCGGAATGCCGTTCCAACCGAGAAGAACCAGTAAGAAACTCGGCGGTTGCTCTTTTTAAAAATAACAATACAACAATTTATGTACATGATTGAAATGCTGTCTCGTGCATTGCTGGAACAAGTTAAATCCATGCTTTTCTATCATTTATATAATCTTCAATTATATAATAAGGTGGGTGCACCATGGAAGGCCAGGCTCCTTCGAAGGCCAATTATTAAAAAGTAGTAGTTATTTCTATGTGATGACAAATTCCTTTTACTCACACTAACACTCATCGAACTCCAAGACACAGACGCGGCGGCGAGTCCCTCACGCCGCTATTTTGTCAGTGAGGCCCCTCTCTTCGTTGACTTCGATCGTCGATGTTAAAATTGTAATTCGCGCTCACAGCAAAACGTAAATTTTCAAGTAAATAACCTATTGTTTTCTTTATTTTTTACTCTGAATTAATTTAAATAAGGATTTGCTATGATACTAAAGTAAAAAAATATTACTTTTCTTTTATTTCAGTTAAAATATCGATAGTGTTCTTAGAAAAGTCAATGGTTCCTTGTAAAGCCAATCAAAAATATGACGGTTGGCCTTACTAGGGCACATGGGCCTTACTAGGAACATCCAGAAATATTAATACGAAAATATTAATATTTAGTTTTAAAATCTATTTACAACTGAAAACTAAATATGTAGGTATTAGCATTTTCGTGATTTCTAGATTTTATAACACATTGTTTTAACTTTCCCGATATGTAGGTATAATATGTATCGGCCTTACAAGGAACGGGCCCATAAGAAGGCCATTTTAGGTCAGTTAATTTTTTTATAATTTCTTTTTATCGGTTATTGGCAACTTATTTGGTATCGATATAATACTCATTATTATTATTTTTAAAACATTTCAACGAATACATTGTTAGTTATACGATTGTGTTCAAGTAATGTTCGTTGAGTATTTTATATGTGAATATATTATGGTAAGCTTTTAATGTTTCGTTTTAATGAAAGAATTTTGAATGTAGTTTAAGTATAAACAGATATTTCGATTTTCACAACGTTAGTTTTAAGTTAAACGACTGATTTATTATATTGGCCTTGTATGGAGCCTTGTTCCTAGCAAGGCCGTTTGGAAGAGTTTAATAAAACTTAAGTTTAATAAATAGTTATTAATTCTGCAATAACAAAATAGTAGTTTATGAAACGGTTGCATAATAGAGGTTATTAAAACACGAGTGTTAGTTTAAAAAACGAGCCGCAGGCGAGTTTTTTAATACTATTACACGAGTGTTTTAATAACTAATTATGTAGAGTTTCATACACTACTTTATCTAAACTCATATCTTAAAATCCAAACCATAAAATCTTGGTAATATTTGTCGTGAGTTTTCTTTGATTTTGCTGGCAAAAGATTGTTGGTCGGTGGTCAGGTGGAGTTAAATTCTCTTCAGTATCACTGCTAGACATTTTTCCGCACAATAAAAACCATGTCTTGTAAAGTTTTGAGTAACAAATAAAAAATTTAAATATTATAACTAGCGTATGGCGCCAAAATTCAGTTGTTACCATAGAGATTCTTCTTCTTTTTCGGTTTGTCCCTTTCGGGACAGGCCAAGATCGTTGACCATACAGCCTGGGTTACCATAGAGAAATTAATAGTAGTAGAGGAGTCCTAATGTCCTATAGAAATTAGTGGATCGGAAAATAGCTCAAGCTTATCAAAAATTTAATTTTTAATAGTTATTAATTTTTAGTAGTTATTTTTAGTAGTTACTTAATTTTAAGTAAACTTAATTTTTAGTAGTTACTCTTCTGCAATTTAACACAATTCACAATGTTTAACGCGTTTGTACAGTTACACACATCTACTGTAAGGAGGTCGCACGAATTTCCCGCCATGGCTCAAAAATACCAGAACCCAGTTCGCCTGTACTATAATTTAGAAAAAATTATTTTATAACATTACTTTGCAATAATTTCCTAACAAAGTAGTGTTATAATGAATTTTTTTAATTTTTTTTTTAAATATTATATAGTAAGACCACGATTAACTTGGCTCTCCCATGATCTGCGGGACGAGGGAGGGGGGGAAATTCTCATTGATAAATTAATAATCAATGGATGTGCTCGTACTATAATGTATGACAAGCATTTTTGACGCCCCTGTGAGTGTGTGTGTGTGTATTGCTACTGTAAGGACATGACACTAAATTAGGGAAAAAGAAATTTTATAATAATTATAATAATTTTAATTATCATAGTTATTCTATTATTTGCGTAATCGCAATTTAGTCTTTCATCTGTGTCTCTTTAAGTTTGCTCAATACTTTTCTATAGTAGTAGTTAGTACTATACATTTAAAGTTAAGTAGGTACGTTTCAGGATATAGAAAAAAGATTTTCCATAACCAAGAAAGAAGAAGATACGTTATTAAATATAATTTATACCCCATTTTTTAAATTTTATACATATTATACTCATAATAAAATAATTTATTTAATACATCTACTAAATACAAGTAAAGTTCGTGAACTAAAACCCGACTACGCTTAATAATTTAATAATAATTTAGTGGGCAAATGCGCGGGGCAAGGAGCTAGTGGTGCCATCTGTTATTCTTATCCGAAACTAATTTTACAAGTATAAATTAAAAATTTAAAAACCCCCGACATTCGCCATTTTGTGGCGGCAGCGATCTTGGATTTGTATAATGCTATTCTACTAGTCAAGCCCTTTCATTTGATACCCATATTAAGGGAGTTTTGAAAAAATATGTAATCCACCATTTTGTAGCGGCGGCCATCTTGGATCGATTTTCATCAAACATAGCTAACAACACTCTCGATTAATTCACCTTTCAAACAAAAAAAATCGCATTCAAATCAGTTCACCCGTTTGAGCTGAGCGCTACAGGGGAACAGACGGACAGACAGACAGACAGACAGACACACACACACACACACACACACAGACACGTCAAACTTATAACACCCCGTCGTTTTTGCGTCGGGGGTTAAAAATCTAGAAAGCCGCGCAAAGCTGACTTCTCGATTTTTTTCGTAGATAAAATGTAGCCTATGTCACCCTGATAATAACAACGAATCAATAGACACCTCATTCATCAAAATCGGTCCAGCAGTTTAGGCGCTACATTAGTACACACAGAATCTCATACAAAAATCGGTTACAAACATCCATACATAAATATATACATACGTAATCTTGGAAATAAAAGAGGATTCTCCGTGGATCAATATATTTAATTTTAATTAGCACTGTTACACCAATGGCCGACGGGACGCCGAGGCAGAGAGCAAGCAGAGAGCCAGAGAAGATAAAGTACAATTCGAGTTTTGACACCACAGATAAAACTTATGCAACAGATCTGTAGCATCAATAGTCACAGATAATAAATCAGTGTTGACAATTCTTTATAAAAACAAATCGCAACTTAATTATTTACAACACGTAAATACATAGACTGCTAAAATCATAACCCTTCCTTTTGGCTTTGCCGTAGTCGGGTAAAAAAAAACCAGACGTTTAGATTAGTACGGCATGGAGATGTTAGGAGATGGAATAAAACAAAGATAAAAAAACTATTAGGATTCGTCGAGACGTGTTCTTCTATATCTTAAAATTTCAATGCATTGCTGTCAGATGATGTGTCACTGTCGCTATCAATAACTATATTATAATTCACTAATTCATCGTCGTCATTCTGCAATCTCTCAACGTGAACTTAAGTACAATGTGACTTCACGTAGCCTCCGTTACAGCTTGAAAAGCATCTTGCACCAGATTTAATATTTTTGTTTCGAAACGCCAGCGAAATAACTAAAAATGTTGTGTTGAAATTATTGGTCCACATTAAAGTATTTTTATAATAATTGAGAGGCCGTTTGCGTGATGGCTTCAATGGGTATGGAAATTTTTCACATGAAGCTGACAACACTGACTTGACATTGCCCGTCAGCCTCATATTTATTATTATGATATATAATTTAGAGATATTTGTTCTTTTCTCTCACATTCTTGAGCACAAAACGAACGCACTACCATAACAATTTTTCTAGCACAACTTTTTATCACATAAGAACTGGTTACTGCTATGTATTTCACAAAATTTTCGTAACGATGTAAACAATGAACTTTGAAGTTTCAAAGTGACTTTTCAATATGACAGATTTCGACTGCCCTAGTGATATAAACAAAGTAACTGACATTTTTTGTGAAATTGACTTGTTTGCATTAACAAAAGTTTAATGTCGAGTAGTTTTTTTAACACAGTGTCCACAGTATAATATTTCAAATAACTTGAACAGTTTACTGAAATTTGAATTGCCCAAACAAATAACTGCACACTGAGACTGGAATTTAGGGTATTACTTTATGTACTTATAAATAATCGTTTTAATTGTTATCGGTTACTTACTATTTTAAAATGTTTCTACTGAAGGTAGGTGCAGAATTTTAGATACCTACGTACATAATTAACTAATAGGGACATTACTTTACAGGAGTTTAACTAAAAATAGACACAATACTGTAAATTATAACTTTACAAGATAAACATAGTTGATTATGATGCCCGCGACTCCGTCCGCGTGTATTTAGGTTTTTGAAATTCTAGTCTAAGCTCTTAATTTACCAGGCTAAAAAAGTAGCTTATATCCTTTCCAAAAATGAAACTTATCTTTATACCTCGTTAAGATCGGTTGAACAGTTGGTGCGTGAAGACTTAGTAGACAAACATACTTTCGCATTTATAATATTAGTAGGTAAGTATAGATATGGTATAGATTCTTGAGTTGTAATAAGCTCTAACTTAAGTCTCTGAGTGAACTAGGTTGGATATGCTTTGTCCGTCTGACTGTCACAGCCTTATAACTTCTGATTTAATAAACAGAATTACTTCAAATTCACCGATAATATGTAGAATAACATTCAGAATTACGACCTAAAGCCGGTGATTACATAAAAAATAATAAAAATAGTTATTTGAGTTATTTGGGGAGGGCCCGGGTGCCCATTAAAGCAAATGGGGGGGGGGGACAATTGTATTAGTCGCAATATCACAATCACAATATCACACACACACAAACGCACACGCACACGCACATTTGAACATTAATTTTTGGGGTAACTATTTGTATCTGAATAACATAGTAAACTCTTTGTAATAAATTGAAAAATTATTTTTGGAAGAAATTATCAAGCAATATACAAACGAAGTAAATGACTTAACATCTTTTTAAAGTTGAAACATTAATTTTTTTGTATTTTATTTGCAATTAGAAAAACCATATTTTTAATTTTAAACAAAATTAAAAGCGAAGGAGTTAGAAATAAATACTGTTATTTATAAGTTAAAATATATTATTTTGCAATTTATTACAGAGATAAATAAGTAGGTATTTTGTAGAAAGGTTGCCTTCAAATAAGAGTTTCAATGTTTATGCTTGTCCTGTAAAATTGTTCTGAATGTAGTTACTTTGTTTATCACTAGGGCAGCCGATTTATCAATGAATTTATCAATGAACTTATGAATGAACAAATCGCTGCGCGGGGCGCAGGGAGGGCTCCGTTTCAATGCAGGAGGGCTATCTTTATCACGGTACGAGTATAGATGTATGTGAATAAAGTAGTCCAATATATGACACATTTTGATTTCATTTTCGGGATTTTAAGATATGAGAGTAGATAAAGTGTATTATATGTATCATAATAAAACAAAGTATTACTTAATAACTTGTTTATTTCATTTATCCAGTAAATAAAAGAAAAATAACTGTTTATTCGTTAGTGTGGCCTTCCATGGTCCACCCACCTTATGCTTTTTTATGGGCATACAATTTTAATAGATAGAATATTAATAGAATACTAGAAGATGCCCGCGACTTTATCCGCTTGGATTTAGGTTTTTGAAAATCCCGCGGGAACTCTTTGTTTTTCCTAAACTCCTTTGAGCTCGAACGCTTAAAAGTCGCGCATATAAAATGGAACTACAGTAATGAGTATTAATTTTTTAATAGCTCTTTCCCTAAAGTTTTCCCAATGAAAGTCCCGTCAAAATCGATTCAGTATTTCGGACAAATTTTAAACACAAAACAAAACACAAATTTTAATGTATCCCCGATGATAATCCGGACGTTCAAATCCGGGTTCCAAATTATATGGAATACTGAAAGTTGTGATGGCTGTAATTTCTGAACTACAAAACCAATGACCTTAAAATATTAACGGAATAATCTTTAAAGTATTCTAACACAAGTATTAATTAACAATTTAAAAAACCCCGACACCCGCCATTTTGTGGCAGCAGCCATCTTGGATTTGCATAAGGACACACACAGACACGTGAAGCTTATAACACCCCGTCGTTTTTGCGTCGGGGGTTAAAAACAAGAATGAATGAAAGTGGACCACGCGTTAATGAATGGAGCTGTCACATGTTGCCAACTTCAATATGTCATTTTTCGTGTCACCCTGTGTGCGCGGCAAAATATTTATTCATCATTTTTTAACCCCCGACGCAAAAACGACGGGGTGATATTTAAGTTTGACGTGTATGTGTGTGTGTATGTGTGTGTGTGTCTGTCTGTTCCCCTGTAGCGCTCAAACGGGTGAACCGATTTGAATGCGGTTTTTTTTGTTTGAAAGTTGAATTAGTCGAGAGTGACCGATTTTCATCAAACATAGCTAACAAGCTATGTTTGATGAAAATCGGTCCAAGATGGCCGCCGCTACAAAATGGTGGATTACATATTTTTTCCAATTCCCTTAATATGGGTATAAAATGAAAGGGTCTGACTAGTAGAATTGCAAATCCAAGATGGCCGCCGGCACAAAATGGCGAATGTCGGGGGTTTTTTAATTTTTCAATTTATAAGTACTTGTTCATAAAGCGCATCTAAGTGTAACTTCAAAATAAATGTTAGTTACTCACTTCTGTTGCTAAGCCTCGTGTTGTTATCCCGGGACGGAACAGAATCACTCCACACGGGCCGAACTCTGAAATAACGGAGAAAACATACGTTTTAGAACGGTCGATTTCGTCGTTTCTTTCTTTGCTACCGCTCGACTTCAACAAAACAATATTTATTTATTTTTACTATAGTTCGATGTATAGATCCTTAGAATAAATAGCGTAATAGTTCGATGTATAATTAGATCCTCTTTTTTCACTAAACGCATGCATAGAACTGATTAGTGTCCTTTCAGAAAAGATACGAAACGTGATACCAATATGTCTTTCTATCTTTCAAAAGACTCTCCAGAATATTCTGGTATTTGGTATGGCCTCCCATTTCTTTATTTTACGAATATTGAAGAGACTACAAGGCCCGCGAGCTGCTTGCAGCTCGCGCACCGAGCGCAACACTAGTTTCACTATCATCATTTTTAACCCCCGACGCAAAAATGACGGGGTGTTATAAGTTTGACGTGTCTGTGTGTGTGTGTATCTGTCTGTTCCCCTGTAGCCATCGAAGCCTGTAGCGCTCAAACGGGTGGACCGATTTGAATGCGGTTTTTTTCGTTTGAAGGGTGAATTAGTCGAGAGTGTTGTTAGCTATGTTTGATGAAAATTAATCCAAGATGGCCGCCGCTACAAAATTCACAACCCGTTAATATGGGTATCAAATGAAAGGGCTTCAATAGTAGAATATCACTATTGCAAATCCAAGATGGTCGCCGATACAAAATGGCGAATGTCGGGGGTTTTAAATTTTTAATTTATACTTGTTTCCTAACGCGCCTAAAGAAGTATAACTTCAACAAGTATAATATTGGTAAGAAAATATAAAACCCGACTGTGTACTTAATAAATTCTATTATTTTCCCTTTCGCGTATGATTACAATATTTTAGTCAAAATAAATATATTTTTGTAATCACCTTTACAAACACTTTAATTTGATATCCCACTCGATAGGATATGAAAAAAAAAATTTGAACCCCACATTATGGCGTCCGAAATCCGCCATTTTGATTTTTTCATATTTTCATGTTCTTGATGACACTCGCGATGGTATGGCAAATCTAACAACGTGCCACTTATCAAAATCGGCCCACGCGTTCGGTCTCTATAGTGCCACAAAGGAACATACATACTCATACATACACTGATAAACACATTACAAGTCCAATTGCGTCACGCAGTCGGGTGACAATAGCTACTCACTCATCACCATCAGTGGGAGTATAGACGTCGTTGGTGTCGTCCGGGCAACACAACACTATGACGCCGCTGTCGCGAGAGCATTCTGTTGGTCTGATGCCGTTACTTCACGCAGTCGAGTGACAATAGCTACTCACTCATCACCATCAGTGGGAGTGTGGACGTCGTTGGTGTCGTCCGGGCAACACAACACTATGACGCCGCTGTCGCGAGAGCATTCTGTTGGTCTGATGCCGTTACTTCACGCAGTTGAGTGACAATAGCTACTCACTCATCACCATCAGTGGGAGTGTAGACGTCGTTGGTGTCGTCCGGGCAACACAACACTATGACGCCGCTGTCGCGAGAGCATTCTGTTGGTCTGATGCCGTTTCACCACGCAGTCGAGTGACAATAGCTACTCACTCATCACCATCAGTGGGAGTGTAGACGTCGTTGGTGTCGTCCGGGCAGCACAGCACGATGAAGCCGCTGTCGCGAGAGCATTCTGTTGGTCTGATGCCGTTTCACCACGCAGTCGAGTGACAATAGCTACTCACTCATCACCATCAGTGGGAGTATAGACGTCGTTGGTGTCATCCGGGCAACACAACACTATGACGCCGCTGTCGCGAGAGCATTCTGTTGGTCTGATGCCGTTACTTCACGCAGTCGAGTGACAATAGCTACTCACTCATCACCATCAGTGGGAGTGTAGACGTCGTTGGTGTCGTCCGGGCAACACAACACTATGACGCCGCTGTCGCGAGAGCATTCTGTTGGTCTGATGCCGTTTCACCACGCAGTCGAGTGACAATAGCTACTCACTCATCACCATCAGTGGGAGTATAGACGTCGTTGGTGTCATCCGGGCAACACAACACTATGACGCCGCTGTCGCGAGAGCATTCTGTTGGTCTGATGCCGTTACTTCACGCAGTCGAGTGACAATAGCTACTCACTCATCACCATCAGTGGGAGTGTAGACGTCGTTGGTGTCGTCCGGGCAGCACAGCACGATGACGCCGCTGTCGCGAGAGCATTCTGTTGGTCTGATGCCGTTTCACCACGCAGTCGAATGACAATAGCTACTCACTCATCACCATCAGTGGGAGTATAGACGTCGTTGGTGTCATCCGGGCAACACAACACTATGATGCCGCTGTCGCGAGAGCATTCTGTTGGTCTGATGCCGTTTGTTCACGCAGTCGAGTGACAATAGCTACTCACTCATCACCATCAGTGGGAGTGTAGACGTCGTTGGTGTCGTCCGGGCAACACAGCACGATGACGCCGCTGTCGCGAGAGCATTCTGTTGGTCTGATGCCGTTTCACCACGCAGTCGAATGACAATAGCTACTCACTCATCACCATCAGTGGGAGTGTAGACGTCGTTGGTGTCGTCCGGGCAACACAACACTATGACGCCGCTGTCGCGAGAGCATTCTGTTGGTCTGATGCCGTTACTTCACGCAGTCGAGTGACAATAGCTACTCACTCATCACCATCAGTGGGAGTGTGGACGTCGTTGGTGTCGTCCGGGCAACACAACACTATGACGCCGCTGTCGCGAGAGCATTCTGTTGGTCTGATGCCGTTACTTCACGCAGTTGAGTGACAATAGCTACTCACTCATCACCATCAGTGGGAGTGTAGACGTCGTTGGTGTCGTCCGGGCAACACAACACTATGACGCCGCTGTCGCGAGAGCATTCTGTTGGTCTGATGCCGTTTCACCACGCAGTCGAGTGACAATAGCTACTCACTCATCACCATCAGTGGGAGTGTAGACGTCGTTGGTGTCGTCCGGGCAGCACAGCACGATGAAGCCGCTGTCGCGAGAGCATTCTGTTGGTCTGATGCCGTTTCACCACGCAGTCGAATGACAATAGCTACTCACTCATCACCATCAGTGGGAGTATAGACGTCGTTGGTGTCATCCGGGCAACACAACACTATGACGCCGCTGTCGCGAGAGCATTCTGTTGGTCTGATGCCGTTACTTCACGCAGTCGAGTGACAATAGCTACTCACTCATCACCATCAGTGGGAGTGTAGACGTCGTTGGTGTCGTCCGGGCAACACAACACTATGACGCCGCTGTCGCGAGAGCATTCTGTTGGTCTGATGCCGTTTCACCACGCAGCCGAGTGACAATAGCTACTCACTCATCACCATCAGTGGGAGTATAGACGTCGTTGGTGTCATCCGGGCAACACAACACTATGACGCCGCTGTCGCGAGAGCATTCTGTTGGTCTGATGCCGTTACTTCACGCAGTCGAGTGACAATAGCTACTCACTCATCACCATCAGTGGGAGTGTAGACGTCGTTGGTGTCGTCCGGGCAGCACAGCACGATGACGCCGCTGTCGCGAGAGCATTCTGTTGGTCTGATGCCGTTTCACCACGCAGTCGAATGACAATAGCTACTCACTCATCACCATCAGTGGGAGTATAGACGTCGTTGGTGTCATCCGGGCAACACAACACTATGATGCCGCTGTCGCGAGAGCATTCTGTTGGTCTGATGCCGTTTGTTCACGCAGTCGAGTGACAATAGCTACTCACTCATCACCATCAGTGGGAGTGTAGACGTCGTTGGTGTCGTCCGGGCAACACAGCACGATGACGCCGCTGTCGCGAGAGCATTCTGTTGGTCTGATGCCGTTTCACCACGCAGTCGAATGACAATAGCTACTCACTCATCACCATCAGTGGGAGTGTAGACGTCGTTGGTGTCGTCCGGGCAGCACAGCACGATGACGCCGCTGTCGCGAGAGCATTCTGTTGGTCTGATGCCGTTTCACCACGCAGTCGAGTGACAATAGCTACTCACTCATCACCATCAGTGGGAGTGTAGACGTCGTTGGTGTCGTCCGGGCAGCACAGCACTATGACGCCGCTGTCGCGAGAGCATTCTGTTGGTCTGATGCCGTTTGTTCACGCAGTCGAGTGACAATAGCTACTCACTCATCACCATCAGTGGGAGTGTAGACGTCGTTGGTGTCGTCCGGGCAGCACAGCACGATGACGCCGCTGTCGCAAGAGCATTCTGTTGGTCTGATGCCGTTTCACCACGCAGTCGAGTGACAATAGCTACTCACTCATCACCATCAGTGGGAGTGTAGACGTCGTTGGTGTCGTCCGGGCAGCACAGCACGATGACGCCACTGTCGCGAGAGCATTCTGTTGGTCTGATGCCGTTTGTCCTGAAATTAATTTGGACACTATTTTTTTATAGCTGTTCCCGACATTTATTTTTTACTAGAGGATGCCCGCGTCTTTGTCCGCGTGGATTTAATTTTTTGAAAATCCCGCAGGAACTCTTTGTTTTTCCTAAGCTCCTTTGAGCTCATACCTTGCTAAAAACTGTTAAAAGTCCACTGGCGGATGTTTAGGTACACCAAAATGTAAACAGTAAAACATGTGTAAGTCCCATCAAAATTGACTCAGCCTTTCAGAGATTAGCCGGTAATCTTTAAAGTATCTCCTTTTTAACAAAAAGGGAACGAATGAAATCGGACCACGCGTTAATGAATTACAGCTAAGTACACATTTTGACTTTCATCCCCTCTCCGGTCTCCCAAAAGAACCGTGCTGAATTTCGGAATAAAAAGTATCCTATATTACTCCGTGTCCGTAGTATGAACTTAATTCATGCCATGTTTCATTTCAGTCCATTCAGTAGAACTGTGTATTGCGCGCACAAACATACAGAGAAATAGACAAACAGATAAACAGACAACAATTTCAAAAAATGATTTTTTACGTTTTATTACTTATCCCTAACATTTTTATTGTAATATGTATAGATAGATAATAAAAATTGAACATAAATAACACCGTATATTTTAGACCAAGGCATCTCTGACTCTGAGTCTGAAGGAACCTCTGACTGGCCCTCAACCCTTCTCATTCTGATGATGTTGATGATGCTGGTGGTGATGATGATGATGGTGGCGATGATGATGATAATAGTGGTGATGATGATGATAATGATGATGATGATAATAATGATGATAATGATGATGATGATGATGATACTTACTGGTAATCATTTCTAGCCGATAAACACTGAGAGGAACGCTTGCACACGCCGGTCCTGCGTCTTCCGGCAATTTTACACTCGTCACCCTCTACAACACAAACAACCACACATAAAGGCGAAAGTTTGTATGTTTGTTACTCTTTCACGCTCAAATTACTATGTACGGATTAGGCTGAAATTTGGAATATCTCGGGGAAAAGTGTTTCCTGTGGGAAAACTTCTTAGTAGGTTCTTAGGAAAAAATATAAGAAACATTTTTGTAGATAATTTTATGATCTAAGTACTTAAGTAAGTACAATTTTTGTCTCGACTATCTTCGACAAAACCTTCAGTTTTCAAGGAAAATAAAAAACCGAAAATTTTTAACTTTGACCATGTATAACTTTTTTTAACAACAAGTATAAATTGAAAATTTAATAAAAACCCCCGACATTCGCCATTTTGTGGCGGTGGCCATCTTGGATTTACATAGTGCTATTCTACTAGTCAAGCCCTTTCATTTGATACCCATATTAAGGGAGTTATGAAAAAATATGTAATCCGCCATTTTGTAGCGGCGGCCATCATGGATCGATTTTCATCAAGCATAGCTAACAACACTCTCGACTAATTTACCTTTCAAACAAAAAAAACCGTATTCAAATCGGCCCACCCGTTTGAGCGCCACAGGGGAACAGACACACACACACACACACACACACACACACACACACACACAGACACGTCAAACTTATAACACCCCGTCGTTTTTGCGTCGGGGGTTAAAAATGGGATCAATGAGCACTTATGGCACTTTATTTGTACTGGAGTGTCCAAGATCACTAGCAAAAAGCTCTGTCGGAATTTTTGTTATTTGATCACCACCTATTTTTAGGGTTCCGTACCCAAAGGGTAGAAACAGAGCCCTATTAATGTCACTCTGCTGTCTGTCTGTCCGCCGGTCACAGGTCTCTGGCTCGCAGACGAAATGAGTTACATACCTGAAATTTTGGTATTTGGTGTAAAACGTTGATCCAAAATCAAACATTGAATTAGAAATTGAATTGGGGCCCTGGGGGGCTCCCATACATGAAAAATGAGCCGAAAAAATTTTTTTAGTTTAATTTAAAAAAGGGAGAAAATCGGAGGTTTGAAATTTCAAAATGAGAAAGGGCATCGAAGCGTCGAAGCGTCAACAAAAAAAATGCACGGCATATTGGCACCGATCTCTACAAAACAATGTGCTTCGGCTCTGCGCTAGTATGCCCTGACCCTTAGTTCAACTGGGACAAAATATGTATAGTCCAAATAGTAGGCGCCTAGTTCAACGGTTGAACCAATGGAAAATTACTAGTGGAAAAGAGCGAACTTTAAATAATTATGTGCACTTGCCTTTTAGAGAACTCCCGTACTGAGCTCCCACGAGGAGTATGACACCCAGTACAAATAGCATATTTTCCAGTTTGTACCTGCAATGTTAGTTTTTGAAGTGAAATATTATAATAATATTTGAATAATACTTAAATAATAATATACTTAAATAGTTTTTGAAGTGAAATGCATTACGGGGACGGACGTCGATTTGACGATTCGATTTGGGGGCAGTTGGAAACAATTATTAAGGTGCGTGCGATGGTCTTTAGATGGCGTCGGTGTCGGTTTTCGGTCGCACTTCAAAGGATAGTGAGACAGTGATGGCGGTATGCAAAATAGGGACTCAGCAAAAATTTATATAGCTTGGGGGCCATCCATAAATTACGCCACACTTCATGATTTTGTACCCACTCCCCCGTCCTTGTCACAGCTGGTCACATTTGTGAGACCCCCCCTCCTTCCTAGTGTGACGTTATATGTTTTACAATTTCACATCTAGTCACAGCTAACGGAACGGAACACCATGTTCATGTTCACACAATATCATGTTTCTATAATACCTACTATCTACTTTCAACTGCCTCGTTGGTCTAGCGGTTAGCACGTTCGACTGTGGATCACGAGGTCCTGGGTTCGATTCCCGGGTCGGGCCGAAAAAAATATGAGGTATTGGGTCTTTCTGTCATGAAATTCTCAGTGCCAGCCCGGAGTTGGAAGTTGGCGGTGTTAGATACACCCCCGTGCCTCGGAGAGCACGTAAAGCCGTCGGTCCTGCGCCTAATCTCTCTCCGGTCGTGTCGCACTGGCGTCCCATCGGACTATGAGAGTGAGGGAATAGAGAGTGCACCTGTGTATGCGCACACACTTGTGCACTATAATATCTCCTGCGTAGGTGGCTAGTCTCTGCCTCGTTTGAGATTGGCCGCCGTGGCCGAAACTCGGTCAGGAGGACATTATTACTATCTACTTTAAATATATTAGATTTTGAAATGAGACATCACAAAATTTAGGGCCCCTCCCACCCCCTTGTCACACAATGTCACAATTCGACGACCCCCCTCCCGACCCCTTAACGTGTGACGTAAGTAGTTTATGGATGGCCCCTTGGCT